>JAJLRJ010000004.1:27292433-27747981 GCA_024195265.1 Dendrophyllia cribrosa | reverse complement strand
ACATCTCTTTCGCGAGCATGGTGATCTATGTTTTTTATTGCTTTTTTCAAAACAATACTTGGTAGGGAAAAATCAGGGAAAGTTTGAAAAAAATCGTTCGTTAACTTTTATTTCGGAGGAATCACCTTAAATATATTCTTTCTTTTCTCAGCGCCGACTTGCAGAATACGGGTTTGCAGCACGTTACAAAGGACCCATTGGCAGAAAAGCAGTTGAAGAAAAGAAACGCTCAGTTAGCTCAGAAACAGAAGAAGTTTATAGTGATTCGGGTAAGAAAATTAATTCTACACTGATCAAGAGCAATTTTGAGAGCGCATTAATGGCACTCATTGAAAGTAGTGGGTAGAATGTAGTCTTGCTCGATCACTGTCAAGAATTAACGACGAAAACGGCCCAAGAGAAGAGTCAGGTGACTCCTTGAAATTCGTTTAAGTTTTAACGTTAAAAAATCTGAGCGTGATGCTAGCTTGCGAATTGCTGAAGATTTGGACATACGATGCAATTCAGAAATAGGGAATAGAAAACTTGTTCCTCGTGCATTGTTGAGTTATGTAAGCATATAGGAATTTCAAAAAACAGGAGAGGAAAGCTTAGAGAGACGCACTTCTCTCGTATTTTTTTTGAAATTTCCAAGTGCTTATATAACTCAACAACGCACGAGGAACAAGTTTACTATTTCCCTTATAAAATGTCCCATGATTTTCGCGCGTTCATACTGGTGACGTAAAAAGTACGACCATAAAGCACGCGCGTGACATAAGGCGCGTGCTGAACTCCAACTGATTAATCACAGTGCGCGCATTTCTTTGAACATTTTATAATTGTATATAAAGCTGCGCGCAATCCTCGGTAGGAAAAAAGATAGCGACTGGTACATTTGCCCATAATTCTTAGCGCACAAAAACCTCAACAACGTTCATAAAAATGCAAAGAAAAGTTATAAAATCTTCAAACCTAGTCTACACATTGTCCTTAGTACTGGGACAAATATTGTAAAACTTTGGCTTTCTTTGTGCCTTATGTGCTGTGTTAGGTCCGCAAGGTATTGTGGTAAAATGGACAGCCGCCATCTTTTTTCTTACGGTGGATTGCGTCCACCACTGAAGTGCAGTGATGTGCATTCTTTAGTCAGGAGTGAAGAATCCCTAGAATCGCATTGCCATTGTTGACCTCAGAGCCATAGATGTTCCTCACTGCAACACCGAAGACACGCACAAAAGAGAAGAGCTCAGAGGGTCATGATCAAGAATGTTACATTCCCTTGATTGCGTGTTTTAGATTCTGAATCTTGATCCTGTTTCCCATATGTAGTTACAGAATCATCAAGCCAAGATATTTGCAGCAGTGGAAATAGTTACAGCAGCGGAAATGGTTTTAGCAGTCCAGAAGAGATTAAAAGAGTGAAAACAAAAACCCCATCTAAGTCTAAATCTGACAAAGAAAAGCCTGTAAAAAAGCCGATCAAAAGCAAGACAAAGAAGGTGCAGCAAACTAAAGAAACTGATTCTTCCAGCAAAAAGAAAGAAGCAGTGAAGAAAAAAGAGAAGAAAGCGAAGAAAACCACCGCGGAAGCCTTAGAGATAACAGGTAAATTGGCTTACATTCAAGTTTTTCAAATTCTTTAATTCTGTACTTTTTAGTCAATGAAAATAAACTGATATTCATTTCACTCTTATCAAGAGACCGTGACACAAGCAACCCATGTCCTTTATAACGTCTTATTTAACAAAGAATCATTTACAGACAAGAACGTTTTACGACATGTTGTATAGTAAGGTCACGTTCGTGTCCAGTTAGCACGACACCCCTTCTTCCAGTATTTCCAGTATTAGTGTAGGTCCTAACATAAGGGCCGGTAATAAGTCGCTATAAAGCAACTAGAACCATTAAATAAATACCCTCCCTCTTCCTGGTTCGGATGCTAACCTCTCCCCCACCCATCCACCTCCTTAACTCCTTAATGTCATGTTAGGTTTCAGTAGCAATTCCTGGTACAATTTTACAATGATGTTGCAACATTTTGAATGAGTAGAAAACACCGCATTCAATATTTTAAAACGATTGACTGACGTTCAACAAGTCGCAAATTGTTAATCGAAATAGAACTTGTCTCACTTTCGTTGCACAACGTCCCGCACAACGTTCCACAACGTTCAACATGTTGAGTGGCCTATTTCAACATTGAACATGGCGTGATACACTTTTCAATATTTGCCAGTTAAACAGCCGTAACAGCGACCTGTTGATTAACAAATTTTGCATTGTGTATCACAGGCTTTAAGACATAAAAGAAGAAGAGAGACTATGGCTTAAACCAGCAATCTCAGTTCAAAGTCTAATGCACTAACCACTTGAGCACCACGCCTCCGCGATCATGTGATATAGTTATAGGTTAACTATTGTGTGATAATCTCCTGCGTCATTTTTCCTTAGAACATGCACCTGGGAATAGTACCATTGTCAGTGCCGATTCCAAGATGCAAGCTACTGATATGAATGAGCCTATTCATGAGCAATGCATAGAGGGAAACCAAACCAAGAATGAGGACATTTCGTTAGTCACTAAACAACTTCATCCTTCTTTTCCTACGACCCTAAGCACTAAAAGGGATTCTGAAGAAACCATTTGTAAGAACAACAAGAGTGTGAGTAAACTTAGTGCGAAAACGCTGTCCGACTCAAAAACAAAACTTAAACTGAAGAGAAAGATTTCTGATGAAGCACAAGGTGGAAAGAAACGAAAGATGAGCAAGGATGCCAACTCTGAACACAACTGCTTGGAAAATCCGGCTGAAAGTAAAGAACAGCAAAAAGCAGATGTTAAGACACCAAAGAAGCCAAGTGCGTCTGAAGAAAGCAATCAAAAGAAGAAGGCTGAAAAAGTTGATATAAACCATCATAATACTGCTGTAGAGGGGGATGAAGGGAACACGTGCGCACTATCAAGCATGTGTAAGCTTACTGATCCCGAAGAAAAACTAGGAAAAAGCATTGGAAAAGCAGAAGAAAGCGTCTCCCAAGATAAGCTTATTAGAGATGGAATATCTTTGGACAGTGGAGTAGAGGGAGTAAGTAAAGAGAATGATACTGATTGTCTGAAGAATCAAGCAAATTCTAAAGTGACAAAAGTGTCAAAGAAGAAAAGAGCTGCAAGTAGGGAGTCGAAAAATAGCAACGAAGGCGCCTCAAGTTCAGAAACTTCCGAAGAAAAGAGAGTACCCGGAGATGGCGTACATTCTAAAATGCATCTGAAACATCAAAAACCAGACTTTTCTCTCAAAAGATCACCCGCCAGTACAGATGTTCGTGTAACCCTTAGCGAAAACAGTTCTCGAAAGTCTTTACCAAAGTTAGTCAAGGCTTTTAAACCTCCTATAGCGAAAGTAGACAAAGGACCCAAAATGCCCAAACTAATGAAGCCCCAGTTTGTGAGTCCAGCGTTTACAAAGACTGAAACCAAAGACGACGATCACAAAGAAGAAGGTAAGGAAGTTACAAAGTCGTGTACTGTAAAGAAATCACTTGGAACCGTGAAGGTATCAAAACTGAAGAGGAAAGCCTCCCAGAAAAAGGATCAGGGCCTGGGTGAAACGTCAAAGAAAACAAAGGAAGAACACGATCAAGCTAATGACATCTTACCAGGTCAGAGTTGATTGATTAACCAAATTCATTTCAAATCTTTATGTATTTAGTGTTTTTCCTATGGTAGATATGGGGGGTCTAGCAACACGTTTAACGTTTTTCTTCCAAATATTTCTTTTTTGCGTCCATAAATGGTGTTACTAAGTCATGTGACTTAAAACTGCCCAATTTTGAGAAATATTTTCGATCCACATAAATTGCGCCTAGATGGAAAACGCAAAAAAACGCGGGCCTCGTGTGCTACTGTGGTGGTCTGTTCCTGCGTTTTAACGATGAGGATGATACAACTATAAATGATGATGAAATAAAAGAGAACAGTTTTTTAAGCCGTCCGATATATTGTACCAGATCACTAATTTGACAACCAGTTATAGTCAGTTTTTTTTATTAACGAGCTAGAGTTTTCTATTAAACCCAAGTTTATAATTATCTTTTCATCTTTCTAACACCTTGTAAATACATTTCTGTTTTAGAGGATCTCCAGGCCGAAATAGAAGAAATCGACAATGACATCGCAAGTATGCAGAAAGAGTTGAGGGTGTCAGACACCAGCGATACAAGTATCTCCGAGGAGAGGGTGATTTCTCCAACCACCTATCACCAATTTCTATCAGATTCACCGGAATTTTGACATTCGCGGTGCGTTAGACAGCCAAAGTCTAGTATGTAAGATTGCCTATGTTATCTTTTGACGTCGATTTTTTAAAAAAGCAGTGTCGCTCTAGTGCAGCACACACTGTAGCAGTCGAAGGTACATTGTGATTATGCGATGCTGTTTAAACATCGGTACATTTTGTGGTCATTTCCCATACTTGTAAGAGGTATGGCTAGTGGTTTTCGGGAATTTTAGGGAGTCTGTTATAACAACTTTACAAAGCTGAAGGACAAAATATGAGATCTGTTTGTATTTTTCGCGTCAGCAGTTTTACAGTGGCCAAATATATTTAGCTGAGTTCATGTTGGCTAAAAATTTCACGTTTTGAACAATGGTCTACTATTTGGGTTGTTTCTTCTTCTTTGGCAGGGGAGGAGGACAGAGGCTTTTTCAAGTACTCGGAAATGTTGTAAGATAGGACGTTTGCTAAGATAGATTAAAGACCCGTTTATTTATTACGTATTGAGATCGAATTTTATGTTTTTCAAGCATTTTAAAACAGATTTAAGGTCATTTTAAGGATAACTTAATTATAATGCAGACCTGAGCAAGTATTTATTGCAGCACGTGCTGACAAAATATAACTGACTTTGTACAGAACGTACCCTTGAAATAAATTTTAGAAAACGGTTGGCAAAATGCCCTCTGTTAATTCCCTGACTTCCCGAAATGTTACTTCAACTTCGATATTTCAATCTGCTTTTTTTTTCTGGAAAGACAACAATCTTTCTTTTTGCCGCAGCTGGCGCAGATTATTATGGTGTCAAAATAGCTATAAGCGAGGTTGAGAATTACTTTTAAACTGTGCTTTTGAATGTTAAACACATTCAACAGTATTTAGTTTGGTTCGCGAAAATTAAAAAAAAAATATTCAGATGCTGACGCGTACGGTGGATTGCGTTGAACGGCTCGTAAATGTGTATCTAATTATCGTTTATTTCATACTTATTGAGATTTTCTATTGAAATTTGGCGTGTGAAAACCCCGTTCGGGGTTCGCAGTCCATCAGAATGGCGAAACGATTTTCTCACACGTAAAAAAAGAGTTTCGTCCAATCACAAATCTCAGTATGTATAAAATAAAACAAATTACAGCATGGGCAGTGCTTGTACGGCATTTACGCACTCGTTGGTTTGTGTCAGAAATCGAACGAGCGAGGCTTTGCGAGCGAGTGAGATTTCTGAAACGAACCAACTCGTGCGTAAATACCGTACGCCCGCACAGCCCATGAAGTAATCTATATTTTCTTGCTAAATGCTTTGACATTTTTTAAAAACCCACTACCTCTAGCCTGCTTTCAGACCGGCGTCTCCTATTTCATTTGCTTCTTGCGTGAAGAGTTCGAAAATCGAACGTTCGATTTTGTTCGATTCGCGTTTTTCTTTTGCGAGTTCTACTTCGTTCGATGACCGAACTCAATCGAACACTTTCGTTCGATTGAGTTCGATGGAGTTCGGCCATCGAACGAAATCGAACTCACAAAAACATTGGAATCGAACAAAATCAAACCTTTGTTCCTATTTACATTCACGACAAACAACAAAATGGGTGTGCAGCTCGAACTATGGGCCCGAGTGTTTAATGCCGTCCTCATCAAGTACATTGTTCAGACATAAAACTGAAACACTACTCGGACTACAAGCGAGTGCGCTGCCTGGTACGAAAACCCAAAAACCCAGTGGGAAAAATGGGAACGTACTCCCCAACCAAATGCAGGCGCACGAACCTTTGGGGGTTAAAGGTAAAATCCAAAGAAAACAAAGTGTATAAAATAAAATTGAAAAGTTCGAGAGCTGAGATGAATACATAACGACTAACAAACCTTATATAAGTTACAACAATAGAGTCAATTAACGCCATAGCGGCTCACGTGCGTTCATACCAATAGGAAATTATTTACATTCTCTGTCACTGCCACTTACAGTTTAGTTCCGCCGAATGTAAATACATTTCCTATTTACATTCACGACAAACAACAAAATGGGTGTGCAGCTCGAACTATGGGCTGCTGAGAAATACAAAGAGCGGGTAAATTAGAGACCTAAAGATAATGAAACAGCTAGACGACTCTCTAAGGAGTCCTCAATATACCCGTCTTTGGCGTTTTCTGAACGCCATCTACCATGCCGTTTGAACAACCTGTCGGAGACGCCACGATTGGCAGCAGCGGAAGCGCCACCACTCCTGAAACTGTGCCACGAATAAGATTTGGGATCTAGGCCCGCGTCAGCTAACTTCTTTAGCAGCACTTCCCTACACCTGGTATAAGATATCTTGGACCCCAAACGAATAAATTGGCTGCCAGACTTTGTTTGGATGTTACCAAAAAGAAAATCGTCCCCACCAGTGGCAGAGGAAGGCAAGGTTAATTTGGCCTGAGATAAATAATTAACGAGATTGACCCAGGGACACAGCTCTGTAGCTGTCTTAACAATAGGAACGACAGCGCCCTCACGATACTGATCGGTTTTACTGCTCTGAATAAAAAGCTCAAAATAAGTCGCGTGTGAAACTACATCTTTAAGTCTTAAGTTAGACAGTTCATCAAATCTAAGAAAGCCCGTAAAAGCAAGGAGAGCCATGGCCATAAACCTTGTGTCCACTAAAGAACCGTTCAGAGATTTGTGAAACTTCAGCAAAATTTCCGGTGTTATGGGCAGCTTTTTGGAAACCTGATGGGAGAGCCTCCTTTTGGCTGATTCCAAGACTTTCTGTGGAAGCGTGTGACTGGTCGGGGACTCAAAACCAGCTATTTCATGGGCCCAACGTATACTGTACAAGGCGGTCTGGACTGGAGAAGGAGACGTAGAGGCTCGAAGAACGCTGAGCAAGTACAAAGAAACGTAGGCAGGAGTAGCTGGCAACACTGTAATCTCCGGAAACCTGCAGGTCCAGGCACGCCAACGTTTAAAACCGTTAAGGTAAGAAAGCGTGGTATTGTCAGCCCTGGAACCAAGAACGACTTCCGGTAATTTTTCAACCAAACGACGTAAGGAAGGATCCTTGACATGGTTGAGATCGGCCCACATGGGACTGGAAAAAACATCTGTGGAGACAAAAGAAGCAAGCAAAGGTCTCTGAGATAGAAAAAGAACAAAGAAAATGATAAAACTAAGGATAAACAGGGAGATACGGGGAAATGCAAAAAGAAAAAACCCCACATAGCCACCAAGGCTAAACACATGGCCACCGAGGCTGAAAACGTAGTCACAAGAGTAAACATAAATAAACAAGAGTAAACATAAACTCAATGCTAAACTGTTCAACAGCCTTAACCAAATCAAGACCCAAAAACTTGAACAGTTAATAGGTCCTCAATTATCCGGCGACCATTCATTCGATAGTCACAATGGCGTCGTTACCATTCCGGAAAATTTGCCGCTTTCTAACCCAGAGAGGTCCGTTCTTAGTAAAGGTTTAAACTTTGTTCCTATAGCGAAACAAACCGACGAATTTTCAGTCAAACACGATGTTGAAAAATTCCTTCGCCGCGTGCAATTAAGAGCTTTTTTCCACGACAAAGAAGACAATTCTAACACCTCGGAAAAAGATGTTTTTGAAACACTCAACGTTCGCAAATCAAAATGGACTCCCCCAGAGGGCCAGTTTTCTTCTCTAGATTTTTTCGTCAAAAAATGTCGTCACGATGTCCAAAAACTTAAATTTAACCGCCACACCAAAATTTCCAACCTTTCAACAGGAGAATGGGCAGCGCTCAAAAGTCTTAGCAAACGACGCGACATTGTTATCAAAGCGGCCGACAAAGGCGGGGCGGTAGTTGTTTGGCGGACCGACCTTTACCGACAAGAGGCTTTTCGGCAACTTTCTGACACCGCTTTCTATGCCAAAGTTGATAAAGATCTCACTTCTACCAACCAAAAAATTGTCAAAGAAACTATCCAAGACCTCATTACTAAACAACAATTACCAGTTACCGCCAACAATCTCATCATCACTACTCCTAGAACCTCACGCGTTTATTTCAAACCTAAAATTCATAAACCAAACAATCCGGGCCGACCCATTGTTTCCGCTTGTAGCTGTCCTACCGAACTAATTTCTAGCTATTTAGACAAAATCATGGCCCCCATTGTCAAATCACTACCCTCGTACATTAAGGACACCAATCACGCACTCGAAATTTTCCGGGATTTCAGTTTTGCCAGCGAAAACAAATTAATTTTCACTATGGACATTACCTCTTTATATACCGTCATCCCCAATGACGAAGGACTTCAAGCACTAAAATATTTTTTCGACCAGCGCTCCATTCAAAACCCAAGCTCAGAAACACTGCTCCGCTTAGCCGAATTAGTTTTGACACTTAACTGTTTTTCATTTTCCCAAAACTACTACAAACAAGTAAATGGAGTCGCCATGGGCACCAAAATGGGACCAAGCTACGCTAACCTTTTTGTAGGCCACATCGAAGACAAATTTTTTAATCAGTACCACGGAACCAAACCCGAACTCTACGGCCGTTACATCGATGATTGCATTGGCGCTACCTCTTCCAGTAAAGAGGAACTTAATCAATTCATAACTTCTGTCAATACTTTTCATCCAGCTCTAAAATATACCTGGGAAATTTCCGAAACCTCAGTCGCTTTTCTTGACATTAATATTTCAATCAACGGTAACAGTTTATCCACAAGTGTGCACTACAAACCTACAGATTCCCACAGTTATCTGTTACATTCATCCTCACATCCATCGCACGTTAAAAACGCCATTCCGTATTCTCAATTTCTCAGACTTCGACGTCTATGTAGTGATGACTCTGATTTTTCCAACAAATCAGAAGAAATGTGCCAGTTTTTCAAAAAACGTGGGTACCCTGACTCTGTTGTTAATACGGGCCAACAACGTGCACAACAGATCGACAGACAGTCAGCACTACAAACGCCACAGAAGGAAGAGAACGAGAGAATTCCATTCACCCTCACTTTCCACCCACACAACAACACAGTCAAAAGCATCATTTTAAAAAATTTCAAATTACTCCAAAACGACCCCGAAACTGGCAGAATTTTTTCACAACCCCCACTAATTTCATTCAAACGTGACAAAAACATAGGCAACTTTCTAGTTACGAGCGCACTGAAATCTGACGATGTACCGGGAACTTTCAAATGCACACGCACACGATGTAACACTTGTCCTTTCATTCACAACGCGGACAAAATAACAGGACCCAAACGATCTATTAAAATCACTGATCGTTTTACATGCACCTCCGTAAATGTTATCTACTGCATTACATGTACTTTTTGCAAAAAGATATACATTGGCGAAACAGGGAGGAGACTGGGCGACCGTTTTCGTGAACATCTCCGAGACGTTGAAAAAAATGACAAAGACGCATCCAAACCAGTCGCGCGCCATTTTAATCTTACTAACCATTCTAAACAACACATGACAATCTGCGGCCTTTCCCTACACCAGGGTAACACAGAAAGCCGTAAAAACCTAGAACAAAAAATCATCTTTCAAATCGGCACTCTCAAACCCCACGGAATCAACGAACGCTTTTCATTCAACTAATCTACATTTGTTTTTCACGTCACCAAATTTCCACCAATAGCGTAGCTCCACCGCTTACTATATAAAACCACACACTACCCACAATTCCTTGATTCGCTCCGACGAAGGGCTAGCGCTCGAAACGTCAGCTATTTGAATCTTTTTACGGTGGTCAATTTACCTTATCGACTCAGTCGATAAAACTAAATTCTCGTAAACATAAGGTCACCGAGGACTGACCTGAACTTATTTTGCCACATGGCCACCGAGGCCCACGTAAACGCCACCCAGGCAAAATACATGGCCACCGAGGCCCAAGTAAACGCCACGGAGGCACAAAACAAACAAAAATAAACACGAGGCCGGGAACTACAGAAGGTCCGTAACAAACAGTTTAATGTAATCGAAAAAACAAAATATATAAACTAGACTGAGCCGTGAAACTATACATCGCAAATATAATGAATTAACAATTGGATAAGCGAATAGCTAACACATGAGACTTAAAATTAAGCCCGTCAAAGATAGACTCCGTAGAGCCCCTAACAAAAATACTCGCAACGTCAGTGAAAATAATGCTACCCTTCACACAAGAAAAGAAAGGGGAATGAGGGCCAAAAAGCATAGGCCAAAAGGGAGACGAAACCCATTTGGGTACTATAAGGGTTCCCGTGGCTTTACAATCTGCGAGATGCCTAATAACCCGAGGAACCAGGGACACGGGGGGCACAAGCCAATTATTCTCCCCTCCCCAATCGTAACAAAACGCGTCCACACCTTCGGAATCTGGATTCCAATAACGAGAATAAAACCTAGGTAGCTTGCGGTTGCGATAATTAGCGAAACGGTCCACGGAATGAGGGCCCCAAATGGAATCTACGTGATAAAAGAACTCGAATGAAACACCCCAATCATCAAAATCAACAATCCTACTAATAGAATCAGCATGTTCATTAAGGGACCTCGGGATCCAATCTACTTGCAAATCGATACCGCTTCTGACGAGCAGTTGAAATATGGACAAAGCAAGCTGGTGAAGATCTAACTTCATGCTACCATTCCTAATAATGAAGGGGATATTACGGTTATCAGTAAACCACTGTACTGAACAGCCCGCTAAAGATTTACAAAAGCTTGAAAGACAAACATGAACGGCCTTGAGCTCGCGCCAGGTGGAACTGCGAGCAATCTCGTCCGCAGACCACGGGAGATGGCAAATAACACCATCACGACCCTTTACAACCCCCCCAACACCTAGATCGCTAGCATCCGAATAAACAACAGTACGTGTCCCCACGAGGTGTAGCCCAATAGGTCTTCCATTAAGAAACCGAACGTTGTCTCTCCAGAAGACAAGCTCGTCCTTAACGGAATCCGGCAGAGGGAATTTGGAATCCCAACTAGGCCTGAGAACAATGGCCATATGAATAAATTTGGTCATCAAGTTGGTAACGTTCCCAACAGCTAAATTAAAGGAATTAATGCGCCCAGCAAGAGCAGCAAGTTCCCTCGGAGTACAATAATCAGCTTCCAAAAGTGAGTTAATAGAAGACAAGACGCGCTGGAGTTTCTTACCAGGAACAAAGAGCAAACCCTGGAAGAGATCAATGGTAAAACCCAACCAATCAAGGACCTGAGTGGGTGCCCAAATGGATTTTTTATAATTGGGAACAAAACCAGACGAAATCAAGTCCGATTTAACAACGGTACTATGGGACAAAGCAGCCTGGTACGAAGGGGCCTCCCCTAAACCATCGTCAAGGAAAACCACGATGTGAATGCCCAGCTGTCTCCAGTAGGAGACAAGCGGTCTAAAGAGCTTAGTAAAAATGTAGGGGGCCGTGGAGAGACCAAACGGCAAAACTTTGAAACAAAAGTATCTAACCCTGCCCTTGTAAAACCAGGAAAAACCCAAAAATGACTGATGAGGAGGGAAAATCTCGATATGATGATAGCCACTCTTAATATCGAACGAAAACAGAAAATGACCCCGATCTAAATAATTAAGAGCAACCTTGAGATCCTCAAACTTAACACTTTGCTTCCAGAGGTGCATGTTAATAAACCTAAGGTCCAAAATTAAACGCTGCTTTCCTGAAGATTGAACAGAAACAGACAAAGGATTAACATTGTGAGGTAAACTATCCGATTCAAAAATACGATTGGAAACCAACAATTCGGAGATTGCCTCCTCCACAAAGTCAGGATGAGCTAAAGCTGACTTGTTGTTACTAGAAAAACTGACGGGTGGAGTGGAATGAAAATCTAAGATAAACTGAATTGCACCGATAGAACGCCAAAACTGAGCGTGACGTCTAAGTCTGCCAGCTACAACAATGTTAGGATTAATACCCTGTTCATATTCACAATAATCTATGTCCTCTATAACAAAGTTCAGTGACTTATCTCCTTCCTGGCACACGTGAAGTTGATCAAAGTCCATCATGCACGTCTGCTTGGTTGGGTCGCCGAAAGCTGGGGATGCAGAGCAGGACACTGATTACGGTAGTGCCCAAAAGCTCCGCAGCTAAAACAGGAACCGCCGCGAAAACCACGAGACGTTCTGGGCCAGTAAGTGGAGTTGAAGGGACCCCGACTAAGGGCAGGTGAAACGGAAGACTGCAAAATAGGAACAGACGAACTGTCGCCAGGCGTCGTGTACAAAATCGAAGGAACCGCCTGATTAGCCTGACACGAGGATCTTTGCGATGAGTAAGAAGTCGCGGCCTTCTTCGCAGACCGCGCGCTTCGGCGCTTCTGAAAGGCTCTCGACTCAGCCTGTCTTATACGTTTGTCATCGTCACTGTCATCAGCAAGATCTTTGCGCTGATATTCGTTAACCACATCCCAACCTTGCTCGGAGGAATCGGCGATGAGGATAAGCTTATTGCGCGTAGAAAGCTTCTTCTCACCTTCTTTCAACTCTTCTAAGGCCTTTTCAACTTGCGGAGGAGTCGCTTGAAGACACGAAGAAGCAGATTGCACGTGTTCGAGGACCTCGGAGTTGACGAGAAATTGTTTTTCGTTCCCTTTTTTCTGAAATTTCGGCACACTAATCGCGGCGCTCTTGAACTTCTTTAAAGCCGTATTATGCTCTTCGGATAATTCCCGTTTCAAAGACGACAAACCTGACCAAAGTTCGTCTTTAAGGTCAGCGATGGATCGAGCTAAACCGGTAACTTCTGAGTCGGACGGCATAGTGAAATTGAAAAGTTCGAGAGCTGAGATGAATACATAACGACTAACAAACCTTATATAAGTTACAACAATAGAGTCAATTAACGCCATAGCGGCTCACGTGCGTTCATACCAATAGGAAATTATTTACATTCTCTGTCACTGCCACTTACAGTTTAGTTCCGCCGAATGTAAATACATATTTTCAAACTTAATCGAACGAAAGAGTTCGGTCATCCAACGAAGTAGAACTCACAAACGAAAAACGCGAATCGAACAAAATCAAACATTCGATTTTCGAACTCTTGATGACAAATGCCAGTTAAACCCGGGATGAAATAAAGGGTGTTGACAGGCCTAGCACAAATTCTTCTAGCGCGTGGTGTGGTTGCTTATATGACCTTATACTATTTTAAAATAGGCCATTTCCGAGTTGCCTTTAGCCTCTCTATCAAAGCGAGCGAATCAAAGTTTTCATTCACATGCAAATAAAGCTTCTTTGCATGTGAATGAAAACTCATTTTCATATGAAAGGTTTCGCACCTGACCTAGCCTCGCTTTGATAGAGAGGCTAAAGGCAACTCGGAAATGATGAATGCAAGCCGACGTCTGAATATTCATGAAACATTGTCCAGGTTCTGCTCTCCGCGTCGCTGCTTATAAATGCTCTCAAAAAATTGAAATAATTGTATTTATACTTTTCCACCTAATCATTGAAATTTTGTACGCCACTGCTTGTGGTGCAGTGCGAATTTTAATTCCAGCCCTGATACAGTCGGCATTTGTTTCTGGTTCGAAAGTGTTGCTGCGCAACTCTGAGAAGAACACAAGTACGGGTAACCAAGTTACGTTTAAAATAATTGAAGGCGGGTATCTTCTCTGTCACGTGCATAATACATCGTAATAATATGCTGTTTCTTCGAAAACAGATTTAACTTTTACGAGTTCTCCGGATCGACTTCAGACTCTTTATTTTGTATTTTAGCTCAAAGTTCGATTTCCGAACTCAATCGATTTCCATCACCGTTCGATTTCGATCAATTTAATTCCATTTACATGTACAGTTTAAAATTTTTTAGTTATGTTTTTATATTGATTAGGTCAGTTTAATTCTTTTTTTATGTTTAGTTAGGTGTCCGCTATTAGCTGAGGGTTTCCCCTCTGCTAGATATTTTATTGACACGTTAATAAAGTTTATTATTATTATTATATTCTAATACGCTCCCCCGCTCAACCGAATATAAATCATTTACCATGTAATAAGCAACCACTTATGGGGTGTGTCAACACGAGCCGTGTACGGGCCTCTTTATTATGTCCTCCATGTCAATTAAATTACAAGATATATGTCAATAACCAATGTGGCGCAAAATAATAACAGAGCAGTAACTGTAATGTCTAGCATGAAGATTACGATCACAACATAATCTAGTATAATGTGAAAAAACAAAACAAAACATGGCAAGCCAAGAATAGAAAAAATAAACCTCCTGAATGCTAATATAGCCATTGGGTATTTAATTTAGAGGCGAACAGAGTGCGGTCGTATGACTCGAATGAATACAAATGAAGGCCTCACCGTATATATACCCGACACCCCGCTAATGAAGCATTGTGACAAAGTGTCACAAACGCCCAAAAATGAGGTTACGTAACCCATGATAAATACATTTATATTCTAATACGCTCCCCCGCTCAACCGAATATAAATCATTTACCATGTAATAAGCAACCACTTATGGGGTGTGTCAACACGAGCCGTGTACGGGCGAACTAAAAGAACGGGAAGTAAATTAAATACCCAATGACAATGAAACCGACAACAAAGCAAGAGTATTATCCTTTATGTAGCCATCCTTAGCCTTGTCTGATTTCCAACGTCCGTGTCTCTTAAACAAACGATCAGAAATCTGGGCATTTGCCGCGGCGGAGGCGCCTCCAGCTCTAAGGCTGTGAAGCCCATAATCTTGTTTGGAGAGGCCAACGGCCTCAAAAGCGGAAAGCACTATCTCGCGCGCCCTAGAGTAGGACAATGGGGCAGACCCACGAAAACGATAAGATCCATTGCTGCTGCAGAAAACAAGTGGACGGAAAATGAAAACTTCACTGTCTTCTGAAAAAGAAGCAACTGAAAAATAACGAAGGGTTAACATAACAGGACAAGTAGGCTTTAGGGTTTTAGCAATGACAACCCAAGCTCCATCCCTATAAATGTCCGTCTTGCTACGCTGAACAAAAATTCTCATGAAAGAATCTTCAAATAGAAAATCACACCTGCGCAATTGAACTAACTCGTTGAAACGGAAAAATCCCGCATAACCCAAAACACACAAACTGAGCAAACGTAAATCAGATAAACTAGCGGAAGCGGAGCCATAATGCGCAAACAAGCGCTGAACAACCTCAGGAGTAACTGGTTCTTTCTTTCTAATCGGAACACTAAGAAGCCTTTTGGCAGATTCCAATAATGGAATAACAACAGGTGAATTACATGGGTCGGGATGACCTGCTAAATCATGAAACCACCTAAGCCCGTAATGGACTTCGTCAATAATGTTACAAGAAACCGATTCTTGTATCAAACTAAGAAAAAATAAAGAAACATAAACGCTAGAAGCGGGAAAAATTACAATCTCCTTGCACTGTGAAGCCCATTTTCTCCATGCATTAAAACCTCTTTCATACTTCTTAGCTGTATTTACGCTTTTGCTCTTGAGAAGAACTTCAGGGAGCTCCTGAGCTAATACCTTGAGGCGGCTGTCTTCAACATGTTGAAAACCAGGCTGTAAAGCCCCTCTGACAAAATCTATGGGAACAACGTTAGCATTGCAAAAATAAATATCATAACAAACGTGGAACTAATTTACAACGCAAAAAACAACCCTGTACAACCCTGTACAAATCTGCACAACGCCACTAGGCGAGAATCAAGCCACTCGGCAAACTAGTTTCATTCGAAACACAGTCAAGGAACAAGCAGACGAAACTTCTTGAACTCACGAACATAACCACTGACCAGTGCGAACGTCACTGCAGTCAAAAAACCACTCGGCATAAAAGAAAAAACGCCATGCCTAAGAACTGTGACCCCTAGCGTCAATTCTGACAGCTAGAACCGCACTATTGAACTTATCAGAGCCTATGAGCGAATCCTTATAACACCCAAGAGCAAATATCCCCGAGGGATCTGGGAAGTAAATGGACCCAACAACGTATGGTTGAAAATCAAGCGAGCTCGCAAATAGAAAAGGCCAAAAAACGTTAGACGGCCAATAAGGGACCACTAAAGTCCCAAAGGCGCCACATGAAACAAGATGTTGGATCACCCTTGTGATACAATGTACTGGCGGAACGAGCCAATTATTCTCTGCCGTCCAAGAGACTGAAAAAGCGTCAACAGCTTCTGAGCCTGATACACAAAACCTAGAATTGAATCTAGGGAGATGGGCATTGGACGCGTTAGCAAACCTATCAACGGTATGGGGACCCCAGATAGAATCTAAATGGGCAAAAAACCCCTGGGTAGTATACCAGTCGTCGTAATCGATAATGTTGCTAATTTCATCAGCACAAACATTAAGCTCTCTGGGAACCCATTGAGGAACAAGACGAACATAAAAATCCTACAGAAATCAAAAATCTCAAGCGCAATAGAATGCAATTCTGCTTTAGGACTCCCTATGTCAACTATACGGACCGCCCCTTGATTGTCAGAGTGCCATTTAACGGACTTGCCCTGAACTGAATCCTTAAACGATGTTAAAGCAAAAAACACGGCTTTAAGTTCTCTCCATGTAGAGCTCTTCATAGCCTCACATGGACTCCACATACGGTGGCATACTTGGCTAGTACCGACAAGGTAAGCGCCACAGGCTACGTTACTAGCATCTGAAAAACTAAGCAAACAAGGCGCCTGATAAGGCACTATAAGTCTAGAATTAAGGCTCGCGATATTGTTTTTCCAGAAAAATATTTCCGAAAGACAATCGTTATGAAGCCCGATATTGAACCGAGAATCCCACGAAGACCTGGAGTCTATGACCTTGTACAAAAAACGGGTCTTAAGACGAGTCAAATTACCCAAGACTGGTGACATTGACATAACATGGCCTGCGATCGAGGCGCAATCCCGAGCAGTGACGTACGGAGCCGATTGAAGGAATTTCTCTAAAAAACCAATAAAGTTGGAAATACGCCTATCAGAGATAGAAAACGAACCAGAAACAAGATTCCAGTTCAAACCCAACCAAACAAGTGACTGCGTAGGTTCCCAAGTAGACTTTGCGGAATTAGCGACAAAACCTGCATAACCCAGCGATGTCCGAACGAGCAATGAATGATTCTTAGCAATTCGCAATGAATCACCCTCACCACACCCGTCGTCGAGAAACACGACTATTTTGATACCACTAAGTCTCCAAAACTTAACAAGCGGCCTGAGACATTTGGTAAAAATGTACGGGGCGGAACTAAGGCCGAAAGGGAGAACTGTGAAACAAAAATATCTGACAGTTCCAGAAAAATTCCAGGAAAACCCCAAAAAAGTTTGATGATCTGGAAAAATATCAAAATGATGATAGCCAGACTTGAGATCCAAACTGAAAAGGAAACCACCCTTGTTTACATATGATAACAAGACCCTCCAATCTTCGCTCTTAAACTTCTGCTTCCAAATAGACTGGTTGACATGCCTCAAATCGAGAATAAGCCTTTTCTTGCCTGACGATTGAATCGACACAGAAAGCGGGTTAACAACGTGTGGGACAAAGGGTACCTCAACCACCGAGTGATTGCAAACTAATTCAGATATAGCCGACTCGACAAACAACGCATTGTCCAAAGCTGACCTATTGTTACGAAAAAGCGCCCTGCTAGGGGTACTGAGAAAAGGGATGCGATAACCGAACTTGATAGTATCAGTAACAAAGCTATTGGCGCCAATAGAATACCAATAATGGAGCGCGGCCTTAAGCCTGCCTTTCAGTACAGGCAAAACAGAGTTCTGTTCATATTCGAATAGATTTCGATCGTAATCGAAATCGACTAAAGAACTAGAGTCTCTTTCTCTGAAAAACTCTAAGCTGGAAAAATCCATAATCACAAAATAAATACTTAACTTTTACTCCAAGTTCTTGGGAAGGTTTTTATTTACCTCCAAGGTTTGAGGAGAAACCGGAATTCAACTGGCTGGAACTTGAAGGTCTGGGTTTGGAATGTCCAGGACACTCGGATCTCCAATGACCTTGCCGACCACAAGCGAAGCAGAAATCGCCAGGCTTTGCTTTACTAGCGGGTGCAAAGGAACGAGAAGCGGAAGCAAAATTGAACTGACGCTGGCCAGCAAAAGAAGTGGTGGTTGCAGATGGTTGACTCTGCCTGGCTGCGGACTTTGTTTTCTGCTGCTGCCGATCTTTTCGTTTGCGAAGGGCCCTCTGCTCTGCGCGTCGAATTCGCTTTTCGTCCTCCGATCCGCTAGCCAATTCGTCAGATAAATATTCGTTGACCAAGTCCCAACCGGCAGCGGATTTATCGGCCAATCTGACAAGTTTGTTCCGTTTCTTTATGTCAGCGTCTAGCTCTTCTAGATAAGAGCGGGCGACTTCAAATTTCCTTTTAGCGAGAGCGGTGGAAGCCGATTGAACCTTCTCTGCAAGGCCGGAATTGAAGTAGAACTGCCTTTTGTTCCCCTCAAACTTGAAGGATATTTTGGATTCCTCTTTCAACTTCTTAGCAATAGAATCACTGTTGCTTAAGGAGTCTTCCTGGATGTCGTGCTTCAACGCGGTCAATTTCTTGTCGAAATAATCCTTAAAGAGAGAAAACGTCGATGCTAAGTCAGGAGACTGTTGTAGCGGAGACGAAGAAGGCGGAATAGGAGTCCGTTGTGAAGAGTCGTCAAAAGGAACCTCAAGATTTGATTCTACGCCGTTTCCAGTGTCGGACATAATTTAGAGGCGAACAGAGTGCGGTCGTATGACTCGAATGAATACAAATGAAGGCCTCACCGTATATATACCCGACACCCCGCTAATGAAGCATTGTGACAAAGTGTCACAAACGCCCAAAAATGAGGTTACGTAACCCATGATAAATACATTTCTCTCTTTTAATCAGTCTTTGCTGGTGTTCTTTTTGTGCATCAGCCGGGCGCAAACCGTGCACCTAGAGCGTCAGTCACTCAAGTCAATCATTCTGTTCATATTATTATTATTATTTTATTTTTTTTTAGCAATACTTTTACAATATTTATACGGATTGTATTTATGAATATGTTTAGCATTCTAAATCTTTTAAAAAATTATTATTATTATTATTATTATTTGGTTCGGACATCGAACTCAAAAATGTTTTGTGTTCGATTTCGTCCGATGGCTGAATTGCATCGAACTCTTTCTTTCGATTTCGTTCGATGTGATACGCCAGAATAGGAGACGTCTGCTCGCAGGCTAATTGCTTTTTACATTTTTACAAAAAAAAGCTGCAATTTAAAGCCATTAATACCAATTTCTGGCTGTTATCTACCTGCTTTATAACGTTATCAGGCGTGATTGATAAGCAAAACCACAGGCCTCGCTTGTTTAAAAGGTGGATAGCGTTATCCACTGGATAAATCGCTATCCAGTGGATAACCATTTTAACAGAATCCATTGTGTTATCCGCTGGATGGTGAGTAGCACTATTTTGTAGGCTCCTTTTGAACAACCAGGGGCGGGAGTCCACCGCGGTCAAACGTCCGAGGCGTTTTTCGTTTTATTTCGTGAGATTTGATTTAATATTAAGGTGGCTAGCAATAGTTCCCAGAATTTTCCACTACCTATACTTTGATGGATCAATACTACAATTCTTAATTTAAGGTGGCTCTGAACCCTATGCACAGAATTGTTTTAAACTTTGCAAACAGTTGTATCTTAACATGCCAATTACAATTCAATGATAAAAAAAATGGGGGTTATAAGCATGTAGAGCTAAACCTAAGGGTGTCTTTAACAGGTTATACTGTTGCTATGGTAACCTGTTACATCATAAAAGAGACCACAACTTGTTCACCAATGATTGGGCATTTGTTTGACACCATTATTGAAGCATCAACTGATAAAGAATTATAGTATTGATCCATCAAAGTATAGGTGATGGAAAATTTTGGGAACTGTTGTGAGCCACCTTAAATGGAAATATGGGCAAGGATGAAAAAAAAATAGTTGACGTTTCTATCTTTTAATTTTTCTCAAAATGATGAGCTTTTTTCCGTTAAAAACTGACCAAAATTCTTTGCGCCTGATCAAAATTATGTTGACAAATGGCGCCGACAATTCGGTAGTTCACAGTCTTTAAACGCTTAGAACTTTTTTAGTAAACTTTCAAAACGTTTGGTAAATTGACAGTGTATTGGCAATATAAGACCAGTCTTTCTCTCTCTCGCTCCAGGGAACGAGGTTGGAGTACCGGTATATCATTAAAGTATAAAGACAAACCGACGAGAAGTGCCGGATCTTTTGAAAACCTTGATTAGTATAAACAAATAAAATGAAAGGCTGATCGTACAGTAAGAAATACACGAAAAAAGCAAGTGACACACTCAAACACCAACCCCGCGGTCTGGCCATTACCTTACGCATGCGCACAGCCATATCACCCTGGCAGTGGCGGCCATGGACAGCTGTTTCGTCCTGGTTAGGACTCATCAGCATGGCATAGCCAGGCAGGGTCTCACATAAGATCATCGACCCCGCCACTTTACTGCCAAGGAATATATTTTTAATTAAGTAAGGAATATATTTTCAACCGATTAATTTCAAACGGCACGGCCGTTCTTGCATTGTGATTGTACACAGTTTTTTCTTTGGTTTTTACGAAGGCCTTGGTTTCCAACGGCACACAAGTTTGCGCAACAGATGATTTTTGCGCGTTGGCGGGAAACGCTCGTAGTGCATTATGGGATATTGTGCCGTCTTTTCTTGTCCAGTCCCTTGACGACGATTTTCGGCGTCCAAGCCGGTGAAGTTGGATGTGCTTTTGTTGACATTGGCTACAGAGTTTAAATGGTCGCTTTTTAAACGAATGCAACACGAAAGCATCCTTCAATGGATAAATCTGAAATCCTACCATCAGTGGTCGAAGTGGCAATGTAGGAAAACAATCAAAGCGAAAGACACGCCGCCAATATGTCGAGCCTCATAATATTGGAGTCGGTAAGCTTATGAACTGTGCTTTTATCTCCGTATATATTAACTAAACTTCGCATTCCTTTCTCGCCTGTCGTTATACTCTACGCTGTGTATGACGCAATAACTCATAATTCACAAAGGAAAACTGTTAATGCTTTGCACCGGTTGAAGTTTTACACCCACATAGTTCTTATGCAGACTATGCAATAATGTAAAAGTTACGGCGAGTCGCTGTTAAATTACGGCGTCGTTCGCTTGCCATTTTTCGTGGTATAACGTTACGTAAGCTTAAATTTCGTATGTCGTAGCAAGGTTATGCGGTAATTTTACCCGCAGATTAGCCGATTTTCGTTTTTTTTTTACCTTCAAAGACGTGGCTGATATTGCTTGTGCTATTTGACTACATTGTTTGAGTGTAATTTTGCATGCGTATGTTAAAAACAAACAAACAGTTAATAAACCTCAATCCAGCGAGTGTCGTTCTTGAATTCTTTACGTTTTCTTAGCAGCATCGTGTTTCACTTCCAATTTGATGCTTCAATTCCAATTGGAACTCTCGACTGAGAAAATTTTCCAGTAGGGTGATTTGGCCTGTTTCATAATATGTATAACGCACTTCGTGTCAACCATTAGAGATCATTTAGCTAACATTTATTTACAGAGTGTGTGTTTAAAATGTGATGTACTTTCAACTTAATTTTCTCATTGTGTGATGGATTACAATATGGGAATTCGAACAAACGCAAAGGAAGATAATGTACAGTAGCAGTTCAATATTTAGATCTTGTGTATCTAAATTCAAGCTGTTAAATATAAACACATTAGCAGATCAGTGGCAAACATGGACCCCCGGAGTTGTGAATGATTTCCCCAGGGTTTTGTTTTCTATCATTGCCAGATAACAGTTTATCAATTTTAATAGATGAAACATAAACAGCGGGTGGAAAAAGAATTCTTAAGTCTTTCAAAAAAATTTTTAAGCAGCTGTGACGCATGTAAGCCAAAACTGAATGTTTGCTAGTTTTTTGCTACATGTAGTTTGCCACTGGTAGTCTTGAGACCTGGCAAAGCTTGTTTGGTTGTGTCATTACTTTTAGAACTGACAATGTGGGAGTTACTTTCTAAGACAAGGATGTTGTGACCTATTTAATACTCTTGTCCTTCTCAGGATGCAGGGGAACTTGAGGACATTGACGAGAGGCTTGGAAAAGATGGCTACAGAACTAATATTCCCGTTGAACACAAACTTCGTTACTTTTGGAGGCAGTTCACACGGTCTGAAACCAGTCTCAAGTCCTCCCTTGAGAGTGTTGAACAACTCCGTAAACAACATGGAGAGGAAATGATTGAAGTGGAAAACTATGTTGCCCATATCAGACAACTTTCAGATGAGAGAGAAGCTTTAACACAAGACTTAGAAGCTGAAAATGAACAGCTTAAGGCAGAGCTTGAACAGATGAAAGTTGAAAAGGAAGCTGGGGCTTATGTTTCAGAGGATATATGCGACATGTTGATGGAATCTGGCTTGACGCAAATTGGTAAAGACACTAACCCTGTGAAAGAACAGGTAAATTACTTGATTAAGGAAAGGGCGTCTCTTTCTGAGAAGGTACGAAGGCTAGAACTTGACAATGAAACCATCAGGAAAAATTCTGACACTGAACAATCTGACAAACGACTGATGAAAATTATGGAAGAGGAGAGAAAAGACATGGAAGAAGAAGTGAATCGTATGCGTGACATGATGAAACAAGTGAAGCAGGAGGAGCGAAAAATTCATGAACAGGAAATGAGGAAAGTTACTGAGGAAAATGATAGTTTGAGATCCCAGCTGGATAAAGCCAAGAAACAGCATCATGCAGATATGACAGAACTCATTAACAGACATCAAGGTTTGTTTTTACACACTGGGATATTCAATAATCACTAAAGACTACAGTAGTTAGCTAAGGTAAAATCTGTCTTTGTTCTTCATCCAATTAAATGATACAGGTGGCTTATTGGATCGTGAGACTAACGCTACAGTGTACTGATAGTAGACTAGTACTGAATGAACTGAATGAATTGTAGGACTGAACAGTGCAAAAAGGAACACATGAAACGCAATGTCATCTGAACTTCCTGCATGTGGATAAATGTCCATGAACCATACTTTGATTGAACAATAATTCCCATAGATTATTATTACAGCTGTTATTTTTAGTACAAGTACATCTAGTGAATTTGGGCTGGGATTGATACGGTAAAAATGTACCTGTAACAAAGTCTGTTGTTTATTGTTTTGGTTGTGAAGGAAATGGGAGAGAGGGGGGGTGAAGGAAATGGGAGAGGGGGGGGGGGAGTGGGGAACTTAAAAGAGAGGGTGGGCCTTAATAAATATTTTCTTGCTCCAAAATGGGAAGACTTATTAGAGAGGGGAGTTTATTTCAGGGGGGGGGGGGGAGGGGGGCTTAATAGTGGATTTACGTACGGTATATTAAAGGAGAGCTTTCTTTCATTGTTTTGGTAATGCTGACATGAAAATTTGTGAGATGGTTTGTGACTCTACACTGACACCACTTGTGTTAGGATATTATTGATTATTAAATGGAGCACAATGCTCTATTTCCTGTTTCTGAAAGTTAATTGGAGATGTTTGGTTCATTTTTGTGATAGGAGATAAACTTAAGTTGTTGGAAGAGAGAGAGCAAGAGAAAGAAAAATCAGCTGCCCATGGAAGCAAAACTGACAAAGTTATGGCTGAAGTGGATGAGTTAAAAGGCAAAATGAGATCTATTGAATCAGAGAAAACATCTCTGCAGTCCACTGTAAGTTCCTCAAGTTACGTGTACATGGAATAATTATTGTGTTAAAATATATTTTTCATGACATGATTAAAAATTGTAACATTATAAATAATTGAAACAAGAAACATTCATGAAAACCTGCCATATTGTGCTTACTAAACTTGAGAGTACAAGACAGTGTATATGCTGTGGTTTAATATTTGTTTGGGTTTAAAATTTTCCAAAGCAGTTTAATTTTATTTCCCTTTGTCTCTTATTATGGTAATGGATATGAGAAAAATAAACATAAAACTAGTTTGAAATGTTCAAACATATAAAAAAATAAAGCCACTACAAATACAACTGCATTTGTTTAACTCAGGTACCTTTCAGTTAGTAATTGCTAATAAATATTTGATTTCTGGTATATTTGCATGTATAATAACAGTCTTGGCTCTTTTAATATTTCAAATGACAACAAGTAAACCATTTTTTAGAGGTGTCAAACTGTGATCTGCTTGTTAGAGATGCTTTTCTAGAAAATGTCTTTTTTCCTTCCTCTGAATTGTAATATCTTAAGACCTGCATGTCTGACATTTTAAACACCATATTTTCAAGACTGCCTGTTCTCAATTCTGGCTAATGCACAACTGTAAAGGATACATTTATGTTTCTATTTCATGTTTAATATGATTCAGGTGAGATGGTTTAATTTGTAAAATGTTTATATCTCTGTATCATAATGAAATCGCAGTTAATGAGATAGGTTTATAACATGACCGTACATCCCCGCTGACGCAATCATACAGAAAATAGAATCGCAAGGTGACGTGAGCGGGGCCGGACGGGTTGACGTGAGCTGGTCCAGAAAAAGCCGTCTGGCCCCACTCGAGTTCAAGCGACCTTGCACACTGCACGACTATTCTTGTACTTTCTTGTCATATTATAAAATAGCTTATTGACTGAGTTAGGTCGGGCCGGACGGGAAAATATTTGGCTCTCGGCCATGGTGCACGGACCTCGCTGCGCTCGGTCCGTACGCCATGACCGAGAGCCAAATATTTTCCTGTCCGGCCCTCCCACTCAGTCAATAAGTGCATAGTATTTTAGCTTCATATACTGTTCACTGCATATTAGTAGTCTACACTAAGAAAGAGGATTGCATTTGTTTGTGACTGCTGTATACCATGTTTGGATCCAGAGTATGAATAAACTAATGGATAAAACAAGACTTTCTCCTGCAATTAAATCACTTCTAAACTATGTGGACACGTGGGAAATGGAAAGTTATTATATTTTATCAAATGAAAACAAGAATAGAATTAACTTACTTTCATTTGATTATCAATATTTGTCACTCCAAGTGCCAAGTCAACCTGACTTTAGGTCATAACATGTAGCCATTTCTTGTTTAATAGTGTAACATGCATTATCATTAAACACTTATTATAATTATATTATTTGGTCATGGTCTCATGCAATAGCAACTTGATATATTTTCACACATGCATATACCCAGTGTTGCTTTACAATGTTTACTGTCTTTGATGTACAGGTGCAGTCACTAGAAGAAGAAATTGAGAAGGAAAAAGAAGAGCTAAATAAGAGTAAAATAAGTCAAGAAGCAGCAATGAAGAAACTTAAAACTGAACTATCAGGAACAAAGCAAAAACTTCAAGAGACAGAGGTTGGTTGTACATCTACATTGTAATAACTAGAAATGTGTGGCTTTAAAAATCCTTGCAGAGCCAAATCTCCAGTAGGCATTTGTAAACCTGGGCACTGAGCCACAATTTCAAACATTACTCCTATTTTTTTTTCTTTCAACTTAAATTGTCTGGCTGTGCAGTCCTTTTTAAAAGCTCCCCCCTACCCTTTGCCCAGTCTAGTTTTTTTTTTACTCTTCTCCTATACTTTTTGTACCAGTACTCTTGCTGCAGAAAGAAAATTCCTCTTCAGCACAGAATATCTAAATCATTTGCTACAGCATTGTTTTGATTAATTTGCTTTATGAAATCATCAGGTAAAACTCAAAACCCAGGAGGAAGAAAAGAAGACCATTGAAACTCGGCTACAGGTAGCACAGAAGGATCTTGCCACCATAAGAGATCGGGAAGCTAAACTCAACAATGAGAAGGTAAAAATAAGTAGTTTTCTGTTTACTTTATGCAATTTCAATTCTTTTTAGCAAGGTCAAATTTATTATGTCATCTAATTATTACAGAGTTGTAACAGGTGAATATAGTCCATGTTCTCAAAGTGGATTCCCGTGTAAGGTAGAAATTCCTGTTAGGTGAACATCTCTCTAATTAAGGTGGACATGGTTGGCTGGTCACAGCCAAATTTTACTTGTCTGTCTAACTAAAACTCTTTTTAAAACTGACACCTCTTTAAAGTGTACTGTGGGCACTGTTAGACCAAACGTCTGGTTAAAAATACTGAAACTGCAAATTTATGCAAATTTGACCAAATGCAGCACTTCTAATCACAAACTGATTTTATCATTCAAGAACGAGTATAATTGTTCGTTATCTGCCCTAGAGAGAGTTCACTATAATCTTGAAATCTTCTTGCCCCAAGCTTTTGCACAATTTTCCTCTCTCAGGAAGGAAAAAATGGCTCATATGCAGGCCAGTGGATTTTTTGCTGTACTGTAATGGACCACCCTTGCTACCTTCTTTTTCGAAATTATCTCCTTAAATGCTACCTACATGTATATGGTTTGATTGGTGTTTATTCTGTGTTAATATCATGTTTTCTACAGGACAGCGTTTTGACAGAAGCCAAATCTTCGACTCAAAAGTAAGTTTCAGAATTGCATTACTTGAACATAGAGGTACATTACATGAACATTGGTTGATTGTTATTTTAATTGTTTATAATCTTTTCTAAAGATTGAATTATCATATGATATTGCCTGTTTTAATTTCTAAGTGGAAGGTATCCCTAGATCTACCAATGTATGTTTAAAAGGCATGACTCAGTTTTTGTTTTTTGCCATAGGGTGTATGTTTTGAAATCAACATTTTGCAGGAAAGACATGCTTTGATTGCTTTCATACTTTCCCCAAGTTTATGAAATGTGATCAAAGCTTTATGACCTTTCTGTGTCACTGGTTTCCAAGCGACAGCGGTTACTTCATGTATATCAATGCCAGATCACTGCCCTTTGTTTTAAACAATGTTGTTTTTCTCAAAATCTAAGACACTTCATAATGAAACCTTTAAATTTTGTCGTACTTATCGCAAGAGACAGTAAATCAAAAATCATTTTTAAGGCATGAAAGGCAAAACAGTAATAAAGCAAAATATTTCCAAAATGCCCTTACATATTATTTTAAAACAGCCACCCTTGTAAAATCTCGCCGGGATTTTGACCGCCGCGATTTTTTTTTTTGCGGCGGGATCCAATTTCCTGGCGGGTTCCCGGCGGCCAATTTCCCGGCGGGAATTTCACCGGGATCCCGCTGGCATTCCCGCCGGGATTTTGGCCGCCGGCATTTTTATTCTCGGCGGGATCCCGGCGGGAAATTTCAGGAAAATTCCCGCCTGAATCTCGGCGGATTGTATATTGTGGAATGCTAATATAAAACTGTAAAATAATAACCGGGTGGAAACTGAGACCAAACGAGCCAGTTTCGAAGCCCATCGGGCTCCTTGTTTAATACAAGAAAATACAATCCTAATGGTTTTAAGTGTAATAAAGAATGAACAACAAAAGTCACTAACCTTTTCACATTGAATGCTTGAGCAAATGAAATCTTGCAAACAATAAATATTCTTGATAGCAAGTTCTCGAAAGTTCAAATCAGCGACGGCCAGATTTTCCACACGTCAAAAATGATCCTAATTAGCGGCATGTCAGTATTAACATTGATCATTCAGCATTCAAAGTCATTTTAAACGGTAACTTCATCCACAACATCTAATATTTCCAAAAAGTCTTTCCTTTCTTACACTCCTTGATTGCTCGCATTTCAGTGTTTGTTCAGGTAGCTTGGGCTGTCTTCGCCGTCGGTCTGAAGTCCGGGTCCGTTCTTACTCGCATTAATTCCTTCCAAATTATTTGAGCATTTACCAATAAGGATACAAGCTTAATGAAACTTAACTCTTTAACTTTTTTTTTGCCTCGGAAAGAAATTATGAAGACGATAGTTTTTCTGCATACAGTGGTTAAAATTTCAGAATTTTTTTATCGTACGCAAGCCGGGTGCCACCCGTGATAATTGAAATCAACCAATCACAATGCCGGATTCACGATCTTTGTGGGTTTTTTTTGCTGTTAGTCTCTGACCTGAGCATATTACCAACATTTTCCAAACTTTGACAGTTTCATGACAACCTCGCTATCTTTAATAATAAAAACGTCCACCGGAGTGCGATTATCTTGTCAATATCGATCGCGTATTTCGTTAAAGTCTCCCTGCCTTCCAATCTATTAATCTCACCGCATCTCCGACACCGCTGCACTAACGCATCGAGATCTGAAAAGAATTTGTCAAGACCAGCTCTTTCTTGTCGGGATTTAAGACGTTTCTCGTTGAGTTTGCCAAGATATTGGTATTGGAGCCGTTATTAATTTCAAACAGGATTTTTTTTCTTGTCAGGTTTCCCGGAGGGATCGCGGCAAAATTTTTTTCTTGCCAGGATTCTCGCCGGGATCCCGCCAAGAAATTTATTTCCTGGCGGGATCCAGGCAGTAGATGGGATTCCTTCCGGGAAACGAAAGTATATCTTGGCGGGAATTTTTCTTGGCAAGATCCCGGCGGGATTCTCGCCCGGAAACGGATTTCCCGGCGGGATCCCGCCGGAAGACGGGATTCCCGCCGAGATTTCCTCCGGGATTCCCTCCTACATCCCGGCGGGAATTTTTTCTTGGCAAGATCCCGGCGGGATCCCGTCTCCCACTGGGATTCCCGCCGGGATCTTGGCGGGATCCCGGTGGCCATTTTACATGGGCAGCCATTAAAATAGTGATTGCAAAGTAAATTAGGACAATCATTATTTTAATGGCTTTACTGTTCCCTTAGCATTCCCTTAGCATTTCTTTCACATTCTACTTTGCATTCCCTTAGCATTCCTTTAGTGTTCTACTTTGCATTCCCTAATTCTGAGAATGCATTCCCTGTTTGGTTACTTCTGTCAGGTAGTGTAAAAGCTTGAAATGAACTTTGACATCTTTCTGAAGCTGTTTCAGAAGCGAAAAGAAACTGGAAAACCATAAACAATATTTTTTCTACCAAATTACCTTCTACCAAAACACTTTTACTGGATAAGCCCACATAGTGCACTTCAAGATTGAAATTACTTAATATTAATCACATGAAAATTGCAAAGGGGGCTGCTTTTAGTAAAATATTGCAACATTTGGCGGAAAACGTTTTGAAACAGGAGTGCATGAATTTGGTTGCTCAGTCTGAACGTAGTCAGTACGTAGTCAGTATAAAAATTTATCCACAGAGAAATCCACTTAATATGAATTTCAATATTTTATAGGCAGCAAATAAGAATACAGCAACTTACTGATGAAAAGGGCAGTCTTGAAGAACGTCTCAAAACAGCTGATGCTACAGTCGAACGTCAGATGAAGCAGATTGAGAATTTAACCTTGCAGCTAGGAGAGGCAGAGAGGACACTTGCAGAGAAAGAGGAGGATATGGAAACACTTAACAAGTCTTCTAAAGATGAGGTGTGCAGTCTGCTGAACCTACAGTATGATAGATCATTTATATGAAAATGGTAGTTCTTATAAAGAAAGAAAGATGGTTAATGTCAAGCTTGGTAATGAAATGAGAAATATAAAATGCTCATCATCTCATGAGCGTGGGACATTTGCTATCTTTATTTATTGATCGTCACCACATATGACACTTTTGACATTGCTGATCTTAATTAACAGTATGCTGGATGCATGTCAAATGTGAACCTACAGTTGTAGTATATATGGCCTAGCTCACCATGATCTCTTGTAGCTCAGTGGTTAGAGCATCCGACTGGTGTTAGATAGGTCACAGGTTCAACTCTTTGTTCCACACTGATGAACATTACAATAATTATAATAATATATACTTTGTGGTTCAATTTTCAAATCAGTTTCATTTTTTGAAACTGGTTTTATTTGTTTTCTTCGCTTTCTTGATATCCTCTGGTAAAGAGTTCCATAGTTTCGGTGCCGCAAACGAAAAAGCTCTACCACCAGGTTCACGCCATATAGTATGTTACATTATAAACTGCTAGTCCATCAGACTGTACTTGAAAATGGATCACTGTTTCAAACACTACAAGATATTAAAAAAGTAGTATTGTCTTTTATTTCATGATGTAGTCACTTTAGACTTAGATTGCAGTGTTCAACTGCTAACTGCTAGTCTTCATCAGGTGATGGGGTCAACTGATTACGCTTCACCTTTAGCATCACCATGGTCAGTTGTGACACCAGATGAAGACTAGCAGTAAGCAGTTGATCTGAAACATTGCAGTGTAAATCTTAAGTGACTACAGTGTGAGACAAATGACAATACATTTTATTATTGTGCCTATAAATGCCACGATGAAGAATAATAAACTCATTCTTTAATAAATGTAAGACATTTCTGAGCAGTTTTTATTTAATTTTATTAGCTCAACACATTGAAGGCAAAGTTAACAAGAGCCACAGGTGAAGCAGCCAGTTTAAAGGAAGAGCTGTCTGAAACAAAACAAAGACTAAACAAGGTCAGTCCTGTAGTTATTTAAGGCAAAGTCACGCTTGAGCCACAGCCATGGTTTCTGTATATAAAGCAACCAGGAATATTGCTACTCCCCCTGGATGGGATGCTACACCTAGGCCATCCCAGAGTTACCCCTGACATTTTGTCGTTGGTACCCACTTATACACCTGAATGGAGAGAGACATTGTGGAGTAGAGTTTCTTGTCTAAGGACATGTCACTACACAACAGCCTCTCTTGATCATCTAATTCTTAACTGACATTGATGATTGAGACTGCCACATCCGCACCCCCTTGGATCTGGGAAAGCTGTTAGTAACAGGCCTGTTATCAGTAAAATTAATGTTTCGAAGTGCTTTTGTAGCTTGCTAGATACCCCCTGGTGCCTTCTCTTTTTTGCTGCAGGGGTCGCCCATATGTTCACTCCTCCTGGAATAAGCCCCGAAAGGAGGCACGAGTTCCAGCTGATGATGGGGGGCACCGAGTAAAGTGTCACCCACTGTATGTTTGTTCTTAAACTATTCATTTCTTAGGCAAAGGCTAAATTTCTAAGGATTTACTATTAATAGCAAACAACAAAAGGCCTTTGCTATGCTGAAATTCTTAGAAAGTTATCCTCCAAATAAAGAAAGATGGTAAATGTTAAGCTCGGTAAAGAAATGAGAAAGAATGTAACGTTCATCATGTCACGAGCACAAAGAAAAAATCTGAGTCCCTGACAGGATTTGAACCTATGACCTTCCGCACACACGTAAGATGCCCTAACCACTGAGCTACAACAGACTCGTGGTGAGCTAGCCCACATACTAGGTTCACACACCGGTCAGATGCCCTAACCACTGAGCTACAACAGACTCGTGGTGAGCTAGCCCACATACTAGGTTCACACACCGGTCAGATGCCCTAACCACTGAGCTACAACAGACTTGTGGTGAGCTAGCCCATATATTAGGTTCACACACCGGTCAGATGCCCTAACCACTGAGCTACAACAGACTCGTGGTGAGCTAGCCCACATACTAGGTTCACACACTGGTCAGATGCTCTAACCACTGAGCTACAACAGACTCGTGGTGAGCTAGCCCACATACTAGGTTCACACACCGGTCAGATGCTCTAACCACTGAGCTACAACAGACTCGTGGTGAGCTAGCCCACATACTAGGTTCACACACCGGTCAGATGCCCTAACAACTGAGCTACAACAGACTCGTGGTGAGCTAGCCCACATACTAGGTTCACACACTGGTCAGATGCTCTAACCACTGAGCTACAACAGACTCGTGGTGAGCTAGCCCATATCCTAGGTTCACACACCGGTCAGATGCTCTAACCACTGAGCTACAACAGACTTGTGGTGAGCTAGCCCACATACTAGGTTCACACACCGGTCAGATGCCCTAACCACTGAGCTACAACAGACTCGTGGTGAGCTAGCCCACATACTAGGTTCACACACCGGTCAGATGCCCTAACCACTGAGCTACAACAGACTCGTGGTGAGCTAGCCCACATACTAGGTTCACACACCGGTCAGATGCCCTAACCACTGAGCTACAACAGACTCGTGGTGAGCTAGCCCACATACTAGGTTCACACACCGGTCAGATGCCCTAACCACTGAGCTACAACAGACTCGTGGTGAGCTAGCCCACATACTAGGTTCACACACTGGTCAGATGCTCTAACCACTGAGCTACAACAGACTCGTGGTGAGCTAGCCCACATACTAGGTACACACACCAGTCAGATGCCCTAACCACTGAGCTACAACAGACTCGTGGTGAGCTAGCCCACATACTAGGTTCACACACCGGTCAGATGCCCTAACCACTGAGCTACAACAGACTCGTGGTGAGCTAGCCTATATACTAGGTTCACACACCGGTCAGATGCCCTAACCACTGAGCTACAACAGACTCGTGGTGAGCTAGCCCACATACTAGGTTCGTTGTATGACATTCGTACTGCTAGGATCAGCACTGTTGAAACCGTCATGTGAGGTGATAAATAAAGAAAGATGGTAAATGTTAAGCTCAGTAATGGAATGAGAAAGATTTAATGTTCATCATGTCCCACACTCGTGACATGATGATCGAACACTACATTTTTCTCAAGTTGTCCTCTATAAGGTGAAAATTGCAAACACAGCTGGGCAACTTTGAACCTTTTTAATTATCCAAGAATTCTTAAATCTGTTTAAAATGTTGATGCACATAATTATTAAGCACAAGTGCTTCAGGCTAGTTTTAGCAAATTTACATTTGTATGTAGAATATTAGTCTCTAACTTGTGATATTTGCCAAGTGTTCAGTTCTAACCAATATCACTAAATGTTTCAATGAGAATGTAAAATTAAATGTACATGCTCTGTGTATGTTTACAACTGTATTCATTGAACAAAGTAGCAGACTTGTCTTCTGTTCCCTGCTGTTTGCAGGCAATGTCTGATCGTAGGGCCAATGAAACAAGTCTTCAGGAGAAGCTGAATACCGAGTCTGGCCGCAGCAAGAGTGCAGAGGAGGAGAAGGAAATGCTACGTGAACAGATTGTCGACTTGAGAAAGGTTAATTAGTTCATTATACACAGCAACCATAATGTAGCTTAGTCTTGCAACTGATCATTTCAGCACACTTTTTTTATCTTAAATTAATTCCACCCAATTGGGTGTAACGATGCATGTAAAACCATACTGTGAAGGTTAATAATCCATTTCCTTGCATCATTTTAGAGGTTTCTACTTAACAGTTTCAAGGCTTTCTTACCATCATTCCTGATTCATGAATTTAACAGTCTTGGCCGGTAGACTGTTTTAAATGACTGAATATTTTGTTATTACTTTTATGCAACTAAAGACCCATCACCTTTCATCAGCAGTACACAATTATAGTTTATTTCTCATTAACAACATTTGAACAACAATCATTTCTTTCCAGTTGACTTTGCTGTAATGTCCACAGAACTAGTTTTTAATCATAAATAATGTTGGGAAACTAAAGTGTGTAAATTCTTTCTCCAATGCTTGGTTTTTTAAGTCATCATGCTAAATATAAATCATTCTGACTAAACAAAACTGCATGGTGACCACTGAAGCAATATTATTAATGTCACAAATGCAATTTAAGTTTTGTTCTTAATATTGGCTCTTAAGTTATTATTATTCAGGTTTTGATTAAACATTATGCCAAAGTGGTGGGTTTTTATGCAAATTGAATCTCAAGTTTGGTTTGCTAATTTATATTACCACTAACTCATTAAGATTAGATTTTTTCAGCTAATTTGTAATAGCTCATGACATTAACTGACATTAAAGATACTTTAATGAGAACAATTACATGTTATTTAATAATATCTTTTGTTAAAAATGACAATACATTGAAACATGAAACTGTAATTCTATTCTTGTTTGAATAAGCTTTGTTTACTCTGCTTTAAAGTCAAAGTGGATCACAATATAACAATAGTTCATTTAAACCATCACTTTATCAACAAAAAAAACTGCTAGAAGAGTTAACACCTCATTATCACTACTGATAACCCCCACTGAGCTACATGTATAAAATAATTTTGGGGTTTGTGTTAACTGTTTTACACTGAAATTGTTGGGAGAGGATGCAAAAATGAAAGATATAAACTAAGGTACTTGTTTGTTTTGGGTGTTAGTCAGCTTAGTGAAACAGGAATTTGTTAAACCCTTTTCACTGTTGAACATACTGCAGAGATACAACTGCAACCGTTGCTGTAGTGCTTTTTATTTTGTGCTTGTTTGACTTCCATCCAACTTTTTGGGCTGAAATCCTTGTTTTCTTTTGTATCAGTAATATCTTTGAGACCTACATGTAAGATGAACTTTTTCCTCGTACTTCTGAGGGGGTGTAAGCTTTTTATCAGACCAAAGACAATAAGTTTGAATAAATACTGAGTTGACATTAACCTTGGTCCGTACATGTAGTTATAGTTCTAGCTTCAGAGGTTTGATGAGTGAATGTCTGATGTAGGTGGTTAGACCTAGACAAGTACTAGCTAACTCATTCTATTGCTCAATAGCTTTCAATTGAAGGGCTGAGAGCATAACTGACCTATGTTGAATTTAAGGCCTTTTTTTTATTTTTTTTTTTCGCTCAGATTTTTCCATTTTTGACATGTGAACTATAAATTAGTTGCAAAACATTGTTCAGAATTTTTTTCTGTTGTTTTTTCCTTCGTTTTCGAGAAATAACGCATGCATAAAAAATCAAAGGTGCCTATTAGACTCAACCTGTGAATAAGAAATGCTAACATGTAACACAATATTGCGGTAAGCTTATGTTTTCGCACTGGCACGGTTCAATATTTTGTTTTTTTTAATTAACCCATTCACTCCTGAGAATTTTTATGTTTTTGAGCGATTTTCTGCATTCACACGCCCCATAGGATTTCGTGACTCCATATTTAAAGTTACCATTGAAAGTGCTGCTGTTCTAAAACACTGAAGGCTCGAGTTTACTGGAAACGTCATTGTGACGATCTCATTTTGCTTGGTTGATTTGCAATAAAGGGTCCAATATGAATTATCTACGATTTTTGGTAAGTTCACAGCCATTTTTCATCTTTAGTAGCTGCCTGATGAGCATCATTAAGCTTGGAGGTAGTTCAGAGTCCACTTCTCAATGAAGCGAGTTAGGTGTTGTACTTCGTTTACGAATTTGGCTTGTTGCTCGTTGAACTGGAAAAATGGCCGCCTGGAAACGAAGTGGCTTTGGGACTCGACTCTGCATGAATTTCTCGACCTACCGCGGCATATTTTGGAAGTTGCGACCCCAGGAGAATACAACAAGCGCGAAATTTCGGCGGTGGGTCGGAGTGGCTGTGGACTTAGTATAAATATGAAATGTGTGTGGAAAGAATCAAGCGCTGTCAAAATTTTTGGCTTTTTCCCAGCATGCAGTGCGGTGGTGATATTGAAAATCGAGTCAAGGTCAGTATGCATTAGAACGAGAGGCTAAAGCTCGGCCCGAGCAACGAATAAGAGCAAAAAAAATCACTGCTAAGCTAGGACTAGGACTGAATTTTGCTGTGAATGTTGACTTTTGGGTTTGCCATGATGATTTGAATAAAAAAAACTAAAGGCAAAAACGTGATTTTTGTTGTTTTTCTATGACGTTAAAAACGGTCATTTTTGTTATTGTCCAAATTCAAACGCTGATATTCTGCAAAAATCGCTGACTTTTTTGTGTTTATTGGGTATCTCAATTTGAGGGACTTTCTAGTCAATGCTCAGAACTGCTAGTTAGGGCAATGTTCGCGCGATTGAGAAAGTTGCAATTTTTTAAAGCAGTGGAGTATTGTACGGCCGGTTTTGGCCAGTGTAGGAGCGAATGGGTTAAACATAAGGATTTTTTAAAACCACTTTCATAATGTCCAGTTAAAAAAAAGGGTGCTGAGCATGAATTGAATCCGGGGCCTTCAGAGTTAAATCCTGGTGCAAGCCCACAAGGCCATCAACGAACACACACTCAATTTAGACTAAATTTTGTTATTTTAAGGTAGATATGCATTAAAACGCATATTATAGGTTAATATTATTATTTTTAATAATGTCTATAGTCAAGTAAACTTTTTGATGTTGTCATGATAGGATCTTGAAGCATCACTTTCAGCTAGTATGAACAGAGAGAAGGAAACCATGGAACAGACAGCCACACTAGAGAGAGAAAAGGAGAATCTGGCCAGGGAGCTTGCTTCCTATATCAATAAAGAAAAGGACAAGGTACTGTACTCTTTCATACCATCAAATGTTATAGAGATTATAAATAAATTATGTGCTTGGTAACTCTTAGCGTGTTCAGTTCCAAAATGCGCTTAGTTGTACATCCTGTTCTACCTTCTGTGTAAGGCAGAGATTTGCGTTATTGTATTTGTAATGAATGCACCAGTAGAAACTTGGCGGTATCGTGTATATCACGAAATTACAACATCATAAACTTTATCATTTTTCATACTAGTGGTTTCTAGAACATAAAAATACAAATTTGTGGTTACAATACGTGAAGAAAGAAAACCTCGAAAGAAACGCGATATTATGTACCAGACATGGAAGATCCTGGCTACACACTGGTGAACCACAATGATGAAATGTGCGAACTAAACGATTTTGACACTACGCCTGTGATAATTATCTATGCCACATGCAGGACTAAGTTCTACTAGCGACTGGAAGAAATTCTGGCTGTAACAGTATTGTTTCAGAAAATATCCATGCCTCCCCACAGAAGATTTTCTGGTTTTACCCCTCCCCTCTCCTCTCCAGTTTGGTCTCATACTTAACTTAAGAATTTTGGCTTTTGAGATCCCCCTCCCCCCTTAGAATTTGCAAAGACCTTCCATTGCATGGAGGAGTATGGATGTTTCCTGGAACAGCAGATTGTACTCTAATGCTTGGACCAAGAAGATGCCAACAAAAATTATGAAAATGCTTGTTATTGGTATCCTGTAGGGGTAACATTATATCATAGGCAATTGTGCACAATACAAGACTCTGGTACTTTTAAGAAGTCCTGGTGCGCATCACTGAAGCTAAACTGGAATTTGCAGAGGGGTAGGAGTTTAAACTAAAAAACTGTCTATGGGGGATGGGGCCATAAATATTTTTTGGAACAACACATTATTCTGTTTAAATCTGATTTTCATATTTTAGTCAAAGAAGAGTGAAGAGCTTACCCTTCAGTTGCAGTCCTTAGATAATGAAAAGACATCTCTCCATGCTGTTGTATCCACACAGGAAAGACAGATCAGTGATTTAAACATTAAGGTAGTTTTATATAATTTAAAAGGAAATTTTAATAAATGATTGCAAAATATTTAGCAGCAATCTTGGGTTGTGATTCAAAGTAGAGTTACTGAGATAATTTGGAAGATTGGGCAGAGTGGCAAATGTGACCAAGGGGGGTAATTATCAGCAGGGGATTAGCCAGGACTTTTTCAGAGGTATGCACAATCAATTTTCAAACACTTCCGCTACCTCCTCACCCCACCCTTAAGTCCCAAATCTTTCTCTTTTTTTTACTTTTTCAGATGCGCACATGCATACGTGCATACAGGTAGCTACACCCCTGATCAGGCGTGCATTTCTCAAAAGTCCCAAAAACTTTTGAGGCCCCAAAATAACTATTTTGGAGTCTAAAGGCCTTTGCACAGAATGTTTATGGCAAAGATTCAGTTTTTGTTGATTTTTGAAAACTTGGAAATAAATGCCTTAATAAGTCGACAAAACAAGTTGGCCTTCTGCAGCACTTGATAGAAAGTAATTCCACAGACACTGTTCAAACCCAAAATGTGTTTGGCAGCTTTGAGAAATACATGCTGGATCCATCTCCTTGTTTGAAAAGTGATTAAATTGCAATCCAGGCATTTTCTGGAGGTGGACAAGTGCTGCATATTGTATAATTTCTTCATGTGTCTAGTGGCCATCTTGTGTCCCAAAAACGTAACTTAGGCCAGAATATTAATTAACAAGAGGCTGCAAGCAGCCTATACTCATGCGCATGCGTAAGAAAGTTTTATGATATATTTTAAACATGATAAGAAGATGTCCGACATGGAGAAGAGTTACTCCTTTCATTCAGTCATCGTTCCTGCAAACCACGTTGTTTACTATTGAATGTTTTGTAAATGAAGGTTGTACCACAATGAAGCCAGTGATTCTTCTAAGTCTTATATATACCAAACGTGAACATTAGTAATGTAAGTAGGGTTGTAGGAGATGCTGTCGTGACACTTCAGTAACGCTGTTTTACCGGAAGTGGGAGTAGCCGGAAGTCACTAAACAGAAAGTCTATGAACCGGAAGTGCACAATTTAAAATATGCGTGCATAAATTTGCATGCAAAATCGTGACACAAAAAAAAAGAATAAAAATAAGAAAAATAAGAAAAACAGAGCCCATTTTATAACTCATGCCGCTACGCGCATGAGTAAAAAGTACTTTTATTCAGCATCTTAAAATTTTGTTATTACTGATTAGATATCATATTTGAACTGTTAGAAGCTTAATATTGTTGTATTGTTGTATTGTGAATAATTTTAAGTTTAGTACTTAAAAGGCCACTCCCTTGTCACCTTTACAGTGCAATTAAATTACACAGTCAAGGTGCAGTTTGATTAAAATACTTCTGACTACAATTTTATTACATAACTATATGCATAGTTATTTTACTTGGAAAGTTTTCACTGGAGCAGAATTAGTGTATATTTTAGTCTGCAAGCTGAAGTGGTTTTCAAGAGTGTACTAATATCAGTACAATCAAAATTCACTGTTTTGCTAGATGTTGATTGTCATGCCTATTTTGTATTTTTATGTGTGCAAATAATTAAATTTAAAAAAAAATAAAAAATAAAAAAATATTGTCATGCCTGCAGGACTCCACTTTTGTTTTTTTTATTCTTTCCTAGCTGGAGAAGTTGGATGAGAAGTGTGCTGAGCTTGAAGATCAACTGCAAAAAGAGCAAAGCAGGAGTCTGGGTAAGTTTTAAATACAAAATGCCTGAGTGCAAAGGAATTTGTAATAAGCCTTTCATTCTGCCACAAGGGCATGCATGTTACAATTAACATACAGCACTTGTCTGTTGGGTAGCTGCTAGCCCAAAAGGACAATCCACTAGCCAGGCTGGGCTATAGACAGTACTCTCTTAGCACTTAGTATTTTCCCGTATTTTTTTTTTACCAATTACAAAGCGTAGCAATACAAGCCAAAGCGATGGCAAAATATTATTTTTGATACTCAATAATTAATGAGAACTGCTATCATGTGAAAAAATTTGCTGCACATTGTCTTTCTGTGTAGGGGTATAAATTGGTACCAGCGAACCAACAGGGAAACTTTGTTAAAATAATAGGGATACCCTGGTCAGGAATAGCTTCCCATCGTAGGAGCATATTATTCCTAGTTGCTTAACCCGTCAACTCCCAAGAGTGCCAAAAATCAAAAATTATCCAAGAAAAATCCCAAATTTCATTTTGTAGAATATTGAAAAACAAATGGTACCATGCAAAAGTACTGCTGAAGAGGTTTCATTTGAATGGTCACACCATGGGATTTTATCAACAGACTCAAAAGTTAGAACAAATGGTACCATGCAAAAGTACTGCTGAAGAGGTTTCATTTGAATGGTCACACCATAGGATTTCGTCCACAGACTCAAAAGATAGAACTTCACCACATGTCTCCATAATTGACTCTGGGAGTGAAAGAGTTAATGTCACAGTTTCAATTTATCACTGGACATCGATTTGTATTTTGTGTGTGCAGAGTTGAGCACAAGATATGAATTTACACAAGAAAGCAGCAGCTCTGCCAAACAAGAAGTAGATCAGCTACGAGAGGAAGTAAAGGTTTTGTCTGCACAGCTTCTTAGGCAGCATAATGCTTCATTGGACAGTCAGGTGAGACAGCAGTGAACCTTGTTGTTATTGTTTTATATCCACTTACTGAGGCTAGTATTGGGAGTGGTGTGTGTGTGTGTGTGTGTGTGTGTGTGTGTGTGTGTGTGTGGGGGGGGGGGGGGGGGGGGGAGCTTGTGCATCGCAATTGACTGTAAAATTAAAGAAATTCTGGTGGGATTTTTAGCACTTTTTACATCCCAAGCACTGTCTCTCATGACAGAAAGGTCAAAGAATAGACAACAACGAAAGTCAGAAGTTGCAGTGTCTACGGATGCCTGCCTATATCGTGCGTTATTTTGTAATTTTTTTGTGTTTGTAAGGAGAAAACTGCCACTTACTATTTATTGCGCATTTTTTTAAGCACCACAAGAACCTACTTTAAGTTTCAAAACTTGAATAAGTGTTGTCAAATGGTATAAGGAAATATACCAGAAGCAGCTTTTAGCACTCTTTGCACAAACAAAATAAATCCTACCAGCCACACATATTTTATATCACAGTATAAATGATTTAATTTGTTCCTTTACAGGGCAAGTATGAAAGGTTGATTGTTGACATGCGTAATGAGATAGAACGTGAAAGAGAGAAATCCTCTGCGGAGCGCCACTCCCTGGCGAGTCAGATGGAGCAAGCCATGAGAGAAAGCAAAGATTTAAGCGCGCTCTTGAGAGAAAGGGATGAGGTATTTTCATTCTTGCTTTATTTTTTCGTTATTACAACTGAAATGTGTTGTAGGTCAATTTTGCTCATGGTACAATGTATGTTTGTACTAGTACCATTTTTTTTAAACCAGTACAGAATATTTCATCCAGTACAAAATTTTTTAAACTGGTTAGAAATTTTTGAACCACAACATATACAATGAAAGCCTGGCCCAATTCATCGTGTTGTGTTTCTAGACAAGACGCTTTTATTAATTGAAATGGTTTCTGTCCCCCCATAACTTTTTTACAAGCAACATGCTCATAACGTATCTATGACATAAATTGTTTTGTTTCAATCTAATGTGTATCTTGTAAATGGTAAGCCAATGGTATGCAAGTCTCTTGGTAAGTGTACTGCACGGTGTAAAATGACTCGTAGGGGAACTTAACATAATTTTTACTGGGCCGGGGTAGCCCTTCAATCAATTAACAGTCCATTTGGAAGGGAAGGAGTAATGCTGATAGTCACTTAATGCTAAAAGTCTAGTGTTGAGTAATTATCGGTAGGTAACTAGGCCCCATGATTGTGAGGGTAGTTTCCTTATTTGGTTGGTCTGATGTCACTCATTCTAACCTGCAAAATTGCAGTTTTAACTGACAGTCATAGGTGCAAGAATGTTATCGCATCAATTTGCTAAATGAGTTATGTTCCTTTCATATTTGTTATACAGGAACTAATTGCCCTTCGCGCAGAGCTCTCAAGTGCCAGTCACACTGGAACCAAGGCTTCCACGGCTTTGGAGTTTGAGAGCAAAATGCGTGGTAGCCTGGAGAACAGGACAGCGCAGCTTGAGTCCGAGTTGAGTAGAGCCTGGGAACAAATAAAGGATTTGTCTGAGAAAGGATCCATGCTGGAGACAACAAAGAGACATCTGGAAATTGAATTGGATAAGGTAGCTTGATTGGTATTGGAATTCTCTTTACAAAATTCAAAGAGTGGACTCTCAAGAAAAAAAAATATTATTATGTTGCACAACGTGATAAAATTTAGAATCTTTTCATAAAACTTTAAGTACGACGATTCAACGAAAACAAATGAGCAGTACTTTTTATGGTGCTGCTTATTATGCTGTTCAAGCAAGGTTTCTAAATTAAGTCTATTAACCGCATTGTAAGATCTGACCATGCAAGTGAAATGTATTTAAAAGCATGTCTTTCCTGTGGTGTTGTTTACTAACCTGTTCAATAGATTGATCGATTACAAAAAGAAAGTTGGGATGCCTGAAAGGTTTAATAAATCCAATATTCTTTTGTACTGATATTTCCCATAGAAAACACAACAACTGCGTCAGACAGAGAGTACACTGCACAGAAGGCAGGCGGAGTATACGGCAATTATGGTGGCTAAGGACACCGCACAACAGCAAGCAGAGGAGGCTGAAGCCAAGGTATAAATAAAGACCCCAATAAAGGGTTTCGAAATTAAGTTTAACATGCTGTTTTTGTTATATGGTTTAACCGCAATGTTACCATTGTCATGTAACATCGCTAAATTTTAGTCAAATTTAATTTGCTTCTTTATGCTTACTTACTGTAGGTTTTATTTAAGGTGATCCCTTAGTATTGCATTTCGCATATATCACTACTGCTGCGCATAATGTCTTGCATCATTAGCGCGCACAGTCGTTATATCAAAACGAAAGTTGTTACTCTGACCAATCACAACATACGCAGGTAATCAACTAAACCAATCAGAACTCAAAACAAATACATGCAACTGGCGCCAAGCGCGGGAAAACGAGCGAGAGCGAGTCACAGTTGGTTTTGGTTTTACTTCTGATTAAAGCCAATCAAAAAGCGTAGCAATGCAAAACCAAACCATTCGCGAAATTACTTTCCACTGCCAACCGCTTTATTACCAGCCACTAACTGTTTGGAAAAGTAATTTTAAATCCATGCTTTGACTCAGGAGAAATGAAGCATACCAAACAGCAGAAAAAGATTTCAAGCAGGACTCCTTTAAACAATTACAGCCTTTTTATTTGTAAGTGGACCGGTCTGTCCTGACTGCTCTCTCCCTCGGCCATGACCTACTTTATTGTCAGTAATTTACGCAAATCACATACCCGTATTTCGTGAGACTTGTTATCACAATTTCAGAGAAAAATGGTGTGAAGGCTTTACATTTTCTCTTCTTCACGCGCTTCTTTCGTACATCCCAAAAAACGTGAAAATTAAGACGCGCGAATACAAGTGAGACTCAGGTCCTCTGCTTAACGTTTCTTTTGTTGAATTAGTTGGCAGGGTTAAGAAAGGAGTTTGAAGGAGTAAGTGAACAACTGGACCTCACACAGATGGAATTAAAGAATGCTAATGAGCAACTGGCTGAAATGAAACTTACGTGTGAAGAAAATAACACGCTTAGAGTTCACCTACAAGAGGAGGAAGTAAACAAGTGAGTTTAGTTGATTCACACTGTTGTGGCATATTTCTGTATTTTGTTGATTCACTAGTAAATTATATTACATCAAACTATGCGATTAAGTACTGAGTCTGAGTGAGAGACTGAGTGAAATTGCCTATACTACACCCCAGGTTCAGTAATTTGCTCTTAACTGGCATTCGTCTCGTTTGTTTTCAGAGTGTTAAAACTTAAATGGAAGGTGAAAGGGGACACTTCACTTGAACGTTATTGTCGTACACCAACATACACTAATACTCTAAGGAAATACCAAGAGACCATTTATGATTAAAAAAAAACAATTCTGCATAAATTATGATAAAGTACCCTCGCCCACAAACAAAACGCTCCTGTAACATTAAGGGGAAGATCAAAAGGGGTACATCTTCCACTTTACATGAATTGAAGTTAGAATGAATAAAGCAACAGTGTGGTTTTAAAAGTACACTTCAATAAAATACTATGGTTGTTTTGATCATGATGATGACGATGACAGGCAGTGGCTTGACGTGCGTATCAACTATTAAAGTTAGTGTACGGAAGATCTAATCCGGGGGTCGTGGGTTCATATATATGTTTCCTTTGCCTCGTGTGGTCGCCATTTCCTTGCTGGGGCTTACGCTCAGTAGGAAATTTATGGGTTGTTGTCAGCACTAACATTTACCACAAAGGTAATTCTCTGATTTCCTGTAACTTAGTGTACTATTGTGACCTCACAGGTTAAATAAGTAACTTTCCAACAAACCACTTGTACGCATTTGTCAAAACTCCAAACTGCATGATGTACACAAATGTAATAACTTATGACACTTCAGTTACCCATGCTATGTGTCTAAATTTCATTAAAATAATACTTGACAAAATGCATAAAACGTTGAACTGCTCTTTGAAGTAAGTGATATTTAAACTTTAAAACTATCTTCAAGATATCTTAACTTAATTTCAAAATATTTAAACTTTAAATGCCAAACTTACCATCTAATCTTTAAAAATAATCTTATTAATTAAATCGTAAACAAACTTAAACTATAAAACGAGCATAACTGCAGAACCTTTATTGTTCTAACAACTTATTTCACTCACATTTTGTTTTGCTAACCAATGTACCTAAACCTTGTCAGACTTGCTTGTGAAGTTATAGAAATCGAGGAGATGCTAAGGTAAATAGAACAGTTTTAATTTCTAACATTTAATAATCTAGCGAGAAAAAAAAAGTTGGTAAAGTGTCATAAACTGTTTATGAAATCTTAACTAACAACGGCCCCTATGAACTAAACGAAAAAAAAAACTCGGAAAAAGGTTAAATTGTGTTAATGTCCTAAAAAGAGAAAGCTGTTCCAGGCTGTAAGTTAGTGGAGAGGAGTAAAACGAAGAAAGTAATCAAAACGCTGGGTAACTGAGTGACTGGGAGGGTGTTTTGCTGTCCCACTGTCTGACAGCCTTGAACAGGCTATAAAAGATAACACAATCGTAAACCATTTTAAAACAATTCAATTTATATGTTTTCTTTGAAAGTATTAATTAAACTATTACTCCTTTTGGAGTGCTTTTTCATGTGAGAAAGATAGCTTTTGATCACGTTAGAAACAGTTTTGTGTTTGCTGTGGTTTTGCATTCGCCAAGTTACCTAATCGGATGATGCCGTCTTCTATAACTGCTTTTTTGTGGCTCATTTCAACCCCGATAATTCAACACGTGCATTTCCGTGTTGTTATGCTAAATTATATGGCGGAAGCCCACACGAGTACGCCTCGCGTACCAATTTTTAAATTTCGCGACTTTTCAATTCGTTTGGGTTCTTATTGGCTTATTAGTTGTTGTGTCTGCAGTAATTTATTCTCCGGCTTCGTTACTGCTGCAATCATTTCCCACCGAGCGCTTCATTTTTTTTAATTAGCCGTTGATATAACTTGCTACTTTGCATGTATTTTCTTAGGGGAATTCAACATCAAACAGTGCAAGAATTGGAGAGGCAGGTCGAGCTGTTACGTGAGCGAGATGGACAGCTACAATACACAGTTAAAGAACAAGAAGCCAAGATTGAAGCCTTGAAACTCAAGCTCAAGAACACTGGAGATAAGGTTACTTATCAGTGTGTACTATAACCTGTTTTGTTAACAAGGAAATAACCGGCAGTCAACTCTCTCTTAACGGATTCCTCTATAAGACGGATACTTCTATAAGAATTAAGGACACCTGGCATTGGTCCCTGCCGTTTTTCATTCATTTTACTGTAACTAAACTCTCTATAAGACGGACAACAGACACTTTTTTGAAACCGTCTTAAGGGACACTTGAGAAGTGCTTCAGTTTTTAATGAAAAATAAATTAAAATGGGAATGTAGGTGCTGAATATGAACAAACGAGTCCACTTTTCATGTTATTGTCACACTTGTCATTGTTCCAGTTTGTAGGTTTTGCTTAAGTAAACGACTTTAAATAGACCCTGAATTGCTGGTGTCACGTTACCTCGACTCTGTATAAGCCGGACACCTCTCTAAGACGGACAGTTGGGGCCGGTCCAGACGGTGTCCGTCTTAGAGAGAGTTGACTGTAAGGGCATTATTTAGTGTTAGCAGCTTATCTGTAGCCGCACACTGCGGCCATGGGAGCTACAACCCTGGCCAATACTCTTGGGACACTTCCGAAATAACTCTGCAATTTTAAGCATTCCCCCTCCCCCCTCCCCCCCTCCCCCCCCCTCCCCCCTCCCCCCTCCCCCCTCCCCCTCCCCCCTCCCCCCTCCCCCCTCCCCAGTGCAATGTTGACCTCACGGGTAACAAATTGTTTTCACGGCAATCAACATTGCTGTGGGGAGGGGGGAGGACTGAAATAGCATGTGATAACGACATTCAGAAGCATACTGAATAGTAGGATAAAAATATATTAGGGAAGCGTATTTTTGCGTGTAATTTCAGTGAGTGTCCCAAGAAGTATTGGCCAGGGTTGTAGATCTCTTTTAAACAGTTCTTGGGTAGAAAATAACCCGTTTTTGTATCTCCAGAAGCTACAACAACAAAAATTAAATCAATGAAAGCTGTAACGATGAAGAAAGGTTGAATTATCTGTACATCCAAAAATTTAGAAGCATGCATTAGACACATTATCAAAGGGAGCCTATTTTTCTTGGTGATATTTCTCTTAGGTGTCTCTTTGTTTGCACTTTTTATTTTAGCGTGTTAGTTGACGATCACTTCACGTCGAATAAGCGCCTCTCGGGGTCGTGAAAATCCTTACCAACGTAAAGAAGTTAGAAATAGTGCATGAGGAAACGGAGAAGGTTGAATTTACCCCAATTTACTGCTAAGAGCAATAACACGTCCAGCATCAAGCCAGTTTATTGATGTTGAAAAAGCAAAATTACTAAATTTGAAATAAGCCCCTCGTGTGCCTGTTCAAGGAAACTGGTGGTTTTTAAGGTGATTCCTCAGAAATAAAAGTTGTCGAACGATTTTTTTTAAATTTTCCCTAACAGCTCCCTACCATAAGTTGTTTCGAAAAATTCAATAAGAAAGATAGGTCACCGTGCTCGGTAAAGAGATATGATGGACCAATGTTGCCCCATTTATGCCTATAGCAATACCGATCACGCACGTCATTATTTGATCGGTTCATGTTTCTTTTCCCGGTAACCCGTGAAAGCAAAGTTTACAATTCTTCAAAAAAACTTGATAGGTTAAAGTCTCCACCATATGGGAACACTTTGAAATCAAAGTTATAAAAAAGTCACACATCTTCAAATGACACGGACTCAAAACATTCCTCGCGTCCATGTTTTCAAGGTCATCAATTTGCTCCCACGAGTAGCTGATTTGAGAACGTTTTTAGCGATATCTTTTTTTCCTGTCGAGGAATTTTTTTTTAACTTTTTTAACTTAAATAGCATTAATTTAACATCAAAATGATGCAATAAAAAATATAGGTCACCGTGCTCGTTAGAGAGAAAAAGACAGTCGTATTTTCTAACGAGCTTGCAGGCCTTTGATAAAAAAATATTCCATCCTCCAAAATGTGCGCGCGCTCATTTTGCTCAACCGCGCATGCTCATTGCTTCTAAATTATGGTAATTCTCCTTTTGAAAAATACTCGCAAGAAAATTACATTTCCAGCTGTGTGTTTTAAAAACCGTTCACTAAAAAAGAGTGTTGTTATCAACTGGCTGCCAAGAAAGGACTATCAATGGAAACACGCAAGGAGTTTTGGGCTTCTTTCACAGCTTCAAACACGTGCGATCGTTGATGACACGACATATGCATCCGGATCCGCGAATGCAAATCATGAACGGGTAAGTCTACTTTTGACACTTATGGACATGGAAATTAATGTTTGAATGATTTTTTCTGGGATGGTGTAGTTCACAAACGGTTTTCACTAAAAGATAAGAAATATAGGGGACGGCAAAGGCACCGCGCTAACCGAAAGTTGAATTCATTCGAAAGTATCATTCCGCTTGTTGTTTACCGAATCTTGAGTACTTACCTTCATTTTGAATATAATTCACTCTTCTTGTCCAAGCTTATTGCAGTGAGTTACTGATACTGATAAGGTCAAGGGTTATTCTTCAAGTTTTAATTAATGCACACGAAGCACACGGCCCTGAACCACATGGCCTCAACGTGTCGGTAAATTCAGCGTGTAAACCCGGGTGTAAAACCTACAAAAGCTACATGTACAGTAGCTCATATTGCAGATTTTTATAATTTCCCACGTTGTAGAAAATGTTATTGTTCAAGTTTTGGTGCATTCGTTATCAAACGTTCGGTTTGAATATTGCTGTACAGAATAAGTTGAGGCCAACTCGTTTGGTCATTTGCCAATGAAAGAATCCAGGCTGCTTTGATGAAATCATACATGACTTCGTTTGTTGTGAAAAGGTCACAGAGATCAGGAATATTTTTATTACTACATGAATTGGTCCATTGCTTTGCTTAACAAAAATGTAGTGTGATAATAATTTTATCAAACAATAAAATATTAAACTATCTATTGAAGGAAAGTTAAGTTAATTTTATTTGTAAGCTTATGCTTACACACTGTTTTGCAAATATTTTTAGCTCGTTCCTAAAAAAACCTACATGCACGCTCTGCAAATTGAAAATAGCGTTACAACCCAGGGGGGATACTCGAAATCAAGATGTAAACTCATAATTTCTTTCATAGTGTAATGTGGCAGTTCACAACTTTCAACATTACCTTGGTTGTCCTCACTAGCTAAAAGCTAGTATTTTTAGTTTTTTCCGTATTTTCTAATTCATTGATGATCTACATATGCAGTAGTATTACAGTTGGTAGTAAATTACTTTACTCTTGGCTATGTGTCTCCAAGGATGTGAATTTGTTATGACATTTTGACATTTGGACATAACAATATTTTTATATTCATTTTCATGCATATTGCATGTAACAAACCCGTCATTTGTCTAGGGCGACTTTCTACGCCATGGGGATTTTGACATTTTTGAGTCACAAGTGCCCCTAACTAAGTACCTTTCTTTATACGTACAAAATGCTTATAGAACACTGAGAGAAAGATATCAAGTCAATTTTCGAACAGGGAATTTGAAACCTGATTATCAGAGATTTAACAAGTTTTCCAAGATTCGAAGTAATAACTTGTTACAATACATTTCCACCCTGGTCAAAAACAACATTCCTTTTCAAGCTACACTCCCATAAAGAATCAAATGTAGACAAACTCTTGACTCCTCATGGATTCAAACCCTCTATATTGCCATCAAAACTGGGGAGTACTGGTGTGAATTCATGTCTGGATATAATGGAAATGTTCTGGTAATACATTGTTGTTTATAGACAAATTCGGCTAACGCATTGTTGTACCCAATTCAAACCTTCTGGGAATAAGATTCTTTGTTCACAATATTTCCATATAATTTCCATGTCAATGCTTCATTGATATGGAAATATGACGAACAAAGAGTTCTAATCCCAAAAGGTTTGAATTGGGTACAACAATGCGTTAGCCGAATTTGTCTATTGATTTGGTTATGAAAAAAAAAGAGGGGTGTGGTTAATAAATTTCTTGCTCCAAAATAGGGGGGTTGTTAGAGGGGGAGGGGGGGAGGGGGGGGGTTGGAGGCTTTCTAGAGGATTTACAATACATTTTGTTCATTTTGTAAAACCTGTGTGTCTACGGAAAAGTTCTTCAACCAAAGGTATGGGGTGCAAGAAAACGGCCAATTCTACCTTGAAGAGGTGTACATTTCATTTTCAGTTCACTCTTCAGAGTGCTCCAAGAAAAAGTCGCATATTTTCTTGATGGTTTGAGTTTTGTTAGTGACACGAGCCTTTCCGTTACATTTCTCTTTCAGGACATTGGAGAGACCTTCAATGCCACCCCTTTGGAAGGCTAGGAGCAAGTGACTAGAGATGATAACCCAGATGCGGCAGCTTTCTCAGCAATACCCACAGTAATTGCTTTTGCAGCAATAAGGGGTTGGAGGGTGTGAAGGTTTCGTCTTTTCTGACTCAAGAACTCTGTGTAGTCTTGAAACCAAGAGAAAGAAAAGCTGTTTTTCTCCACAACTTGAGCACTGAGAAATTTTTCACTTAGTTCTTGTAACATTTGCACATCACTGAGTGCATTGTGGGCATTATAACTAGATTGAAGGAGATCCCTGGCTAAATTCTCCTGACTGTATGACTTTCTGTCAGGAATCACCTCCTTGAATGCTGGCAAAGTGTCACAAAAGCCAAGAACCAATTCTGAAAACTGAACAGTTTTGTTTGACTTCACCAGAGCTGCTAACAAGTGCTTCGCATCAAATAACTTGGCATTATGTGCCAACGAAAGGCATGGTTCTTTCAAGCTCTGCAACCAGTTTAGAAACTGTTGTATTGCAATCTCAAGGTTGACAGCAGTAACTGGACTTCCATCATAGAACAAACGGCCATGAATGATTGACAGCTTGTTGACTGTTGTTGCACTTGGGGAAATTCTACCCAGTGGAAGGATATAGACATTGAACTGCTTTGTGCCATGGATTGCAGCAAGCTGGCAAATCTCTGCATCATTAGCTGAGAAAACAAAGGGAAATTGTTTTGCTAATTAATACTTATGTTTTTATTGAACTTTTAACACCCATGAGTGCTTACACGACATATTGTGTTACACCTAGGGGTGGGGTTACTCTGTTATATTGGTGACTGGAAGGTGTGTATGTCAGGCCAAGTTTTTTATGCAACAATGTTCCATTTAAGGCCAACATTAGACCCATAAGAAGTCCAATAGCCCAGAATACTGACAATTCTGAACCCCCAAAAGACCCAGATTCAACAATTTCAAAAACCCAAACAATGGCCTGAGTACCCCCCCCCCCCCCCCCCCCCCGCCCCCCTTCCCCCTTTCTAGTATGGCTGTTCTCTAAATCTGTGGACCCATAATTGTAATTCACCTAAACCTGGATGTAGTGCTGGGGAAGATAATTCAATACTCATTTTTTCCTTTTTTTCAAGATTGTGAGTGAAAGTACCTCGAGATGTTGTCTCCAAATCAAACACTACTTTTTTATACTGTTTTCACTGGTGCAAGCTCGTCTGTTCTTCGGAGGAGTGATCGGTTGTGGAATTTGGTCTGTTACTTCTTGATCATTGGAGGTAAACCCCAAACCACTTTGATACTGAGTTCCCTCTCTGACCTCTAGCTGCCTGACCTTTGTGCTTCTTTTGTTGTGCCTTTCTCTTCTCTTTGTTTTGAATTCTTTTGTTTTTTCTACAACCCTTAGCCTGCCCATCTTCCTGTCTACTCTATTACCATACTGCTGGCTGTTAACCCCAGGTGAAAGTTGTATTTCCTGTAAAGCCTATAATAATTGTAGGGAAAAAATTATGATTTTTCTCTTATTACTAACATTAACTAGACAAAAAAGTCCCATTACATAATTTTTTCCATACTTAATTTCATTTCATTTCATTTTAATTCAGTATTCCTCTTGAAAATATGTTCATATATTATTTCGAATTCTGATGCTTTTTGTTGCAGTCTATGATAGTATGCTTATGACACATTTCCTCTCACATGAAATTATATACATTTGCAGAAGACACTAACCCTCCCACATTTCACATGCAAATTTGAAAGGGTGAGGGTTTAAATAAAAAACTTTCATGGGGAAGTAGGAGTATTTTCTGGAACAACATAACAAAAATTTATTCTAAGAACAGAGATCCTCACCTCTGAGACATAATTATGGCCAAGATTTTTTTGACTGACAGCACACGCAACTCTAAAATCATTACTTTCACTTGAACCATAATGACGTATCTTGGGGGCTTTACTACCAATGGTGTTGTTTATGGCCTCATTAGCCTGGCTGGAACCGAGAGGTGAGAGTTTGTCAGCATTTTGGATAAACATCTGCATCACCTTGTCCAGCTCTTCTTGTAACTTGTCTCCTTTCAGATCTTTGCCATATGGTAGGGAAGCATGATGGTAGCTGGATGGGTTTTTCAAAAACCCACACCAGGTGACACTACAGTGTTGATTATGCTTACCAAAAGCATGAGGGACAATGGCTCTCAAACTTTGCTTTAGACCTTCTGTGTTATCTCTGTTTTGCACCAGAGCATATCCAAAGCATTTTGAAAAATAATCTACCACTTTTGTGCTGAGCTGCCCTTTGAACTGTGATTGTAGAGCATACAAATGACCAGTAAATGACTTTTTGGCATGATTGATGTCTGACCACTTCTTTACGTTGTGTGAAACACTTTCCCTGACTTTCTTCACTGTGGCTGAATCATCATCTCCAACTAATATTTGCACTTCAGCATTGTACTTATTTGCACATTCTTGAGCTAAGTTGGCACCTACGGTATAGAATATGAATTGTAAATTTGAGTCTTTGGAAGACACTAAGACAGCAGTGGCGGGTCTAGGGGAGGGGCCAAGGTGGCCTGGGAACCTCCTTTTCTTGTAGAGACAATATTTTCAGTCTCTATCATTAACCCACCACCCCCATTATTAAATCTCCTCCCCAGTTCAAACAGGATCTGGATCTGCCACTGGACAATAAATTATTCTGCAAATATAAGACTGTTTAGACTTTTAAATGTGATACTGAGGATGAAACGCCAAGACAGCTTCAATAAAAAGTCAAATTCAAGATTCGTAAAAAGAATATTGTAAATAACATTTGACTAAAAATTTGCAATAACTATATTAAAAAATTGTCGCCAGTAAATTTAGCTCAATCAATTAATTGCTTTAAGGTAATGCTGTAATAATGAAGAATACCCTGACTGTATACAAAGAAACATGATCCTGTTGCTTTACAGACAATATAATTACATGAAGTAACTGTTTATGCTATTTTATTTTGCTTGCACCTCATTATAACCAATAAAGTGAAGTTACAAAGATGTAATGCAATAAATAATTGTATTAATTGTTGCTTTTCCAATCACAACTGTTCCTTTAATATTGACTGTCTGTGAGTAGTATATGGTGACAAGCTTCTTAATTACCTATATCTGGCTCCATAGCCTTAGCAGAGTCTACAATCATGCGGTCTTGCTTCTGCCTGGCCTTTCCTTGATGCTGCCTCACAAATGGCACACCTTTTATTCCTTGTAGCATAAGCAACAACTTTTCCTGATTTTATCCCTATCATAGTGCCAGCTCCTGGGAGGTAAATCATACACACAAAAAAGTTTCCACTCACTGATTTTTGAATATATTTCCATCTTTGAGTGCAGTAATACAGTAAAAAGTGCCTGGCAAAAATGGTTAAATTTACTCTCATTTCACGTTTTTAAAATCAATCACATATCTCACAAATAATCACAAGGTCCTATAATGAATCTTTATAATAACTGACTAAATGATTTACGAGTAATACTTCTGTTGAATCGTTTTTGCCTGAATTCGCTGAATTCAACGAGCGAAGTGTGTGTTTCCTCGGAGGTCCGCAACTTTATAATTTCTCTAATTCACCGTTTCTTGTGCCCTTGTTGTACTCTAGAAAAAACAGTCAATCCAATAATTTAGTTGCATTTTCAAAACATTCTCTTCAGAAAGGATTTATCTTGCATATTAAATCAACTTTACGTTTATTTTATACAGCTGTGCTACTGGGAACTACTCTCAATACTAGCCACAAGCGAATTCGAGAGAATTTATAGCTTATTTACATACTCGCTGCTAGTAAAGCATAAACTATTAATTATCATCAAACATTAACCACTGTCTGTTTACTGCCTTTTTACTGTTTATACTATTTAAAAATAGTATGGTTTACCGGTCAGACTATTGTGTCCTTTCCCTCGCTTCTGCCAACCCATGTCGTGTGACGCTCCGATTCCCACTCCTTTTCCAGACTTTTCACCGTTTAAACTTTCGTCCATCCACTGGCTCTTTTCCACTTCCAACGCTTTTCCACATGATTCCTTTGCCTTTCTTTCAATGACTGGTCCAATTTCCCTTTCTCTCGCCTTCAGGGTGTTCTCGGCAACAGCAGGAAGGTTTATCGATGTCAGTAGTGAGTTTACATGGGTAGGCCCAATTCCGGCATGTAACATTCCTACCAGTAGCATTTGAACAGATTAATACAAAAATATTTAACTCTTTTATCGACTTTAAAATAGACTGTATTTGTCTATGCATACAAAAGCAATGGTTACTTACCGGCAGCAGGTTTTGTATTTATGTCAAACACTGGTCTTCCGCGGCCTCCGTTTACTCGGTGCGCTTTGCTTGTATGGCACACATTTACTTCGCCACATTCTTCCTCCCTACAGGTGACATACGGAAAGCTTCCCATTCCCGAGATCGTCTCCTCTGTACAGTTGGATAGACGGAGCGGCTTTCCACATGCATTACATCCATTGTCAAGCTCCTTTGCAAGCAAATTTAGTTCAACAATACGTCTCCCGATTACCGGGAATTCGCCCTCTGACAAATCCTCTGACAACGAAACGACGGATGGCTTCGCGCTTACACTGTCGTTTGATTTTCTTTTTCTCTCTAGATCTTGAAACAAAATTTCAGTTCTTTTTTTCACTGATGATTTTATGAAGCGCCCATTTTTATACCTGGTGAGATTTCTGGCCAAAAAAGCAGCCATGTTTTAATGCTGCCGATGTTTCGAATTACGTGTGTTATGCGCAGTACAGGATGCGCAGTGCAATACTGAGGAATCACCTTAAATTCTTCCTGCTCAGAAAACTGAGTAGTGATTAATTCTCTACCAAACTTGTCAATAGCATAAACGAAAGGAGGATGATGCCAAGTCTTTGACAGAGAGAGTTAATGAGCTGCAGCAGGAAGTGGAGTACTTACAGGGAGAACTGGTGAATGCCGCGGAAAGAATTGATCAACTGCAGCGGAAAAATGATGAGAGAAAAACCAAGGCCCACGCTACAATAAGAACACTCAAGTGAGTTTAGCTTCCGAGCTTGTCCTGCGTTCTGGCAGCTGCCGCTTGACAAGATTTGTGTAAGCTTTTGATGTAATATATCAAATGCGAGAAAGAGTGTTTCATCAGGATATCCAAACACCGAAAAGTGTTTTTGTAACCCACTTCGAGTTGTCTGGATACCTGATGAAACGTCCTTTCAAGTGTTTGATATAGCTTCTCAAACTGATCATTTAATGTGGAGAAAACGAAGGAACAAAATCGCCCAAATCTATCCAAATTAAGACCGGGTATCAAAACCTCCTTCACTGTAATGTTGTAACATGTAACGATCCACTCGTCATTACTTGCGAAAAATCTACCTTTGATAACAGCATTATGACACTGTAAAACGATGTAGAAGTATAACACTAGCAGGTCGTTTTAATACAGTAATATTCTTCACTGCTGCTTCTTTATCGATTTCAGGGATAGATTAGCACGTGAAAAGAGAAACCTGGAGTCGACAGTACTGTCTCTGCAGAGCAGCTTGGAATTGACTCAAGAAAGAATGAATAAAGAGGAAGAATACAAGGGAACAACGCAAGCTGTTCAAAAACAACTCATGGGAGAGAAACGAGAGCTGCTTGCCAAGTGAGTCCTAGACTCTTAGTATCAGTTATTCCTTTATATAGGAAGGGAACAAAGCCTGTTACTCAAGTAAAGTGAGTCTGTGCTGATCGATTTTGTTGCTACAAAGAAGGCCCATTTGCCATTCACAATGGATAAAAATTGTGTTACGATTTACCTCTATTCATTTGCTCAGCGCGCGGTTCAAATGAACTGAATCGTTCAATATAATTGGTTGCCCAAACAATCTAGATATGTAAATAGTGCAATCTGATTTGTCCGAGATAAAATGATTCGTGCAATGTGAGCGAGCTCTACTATTTAATTTTTGCACAGTGTCTGATGCACATGGTAAGAAGGGCTTCATCTTTCTCATTTTTTTTTTGTGTGGCAAGAAAATTGATTGCTACTGACCGCATTCAAAAGTCCTTTTTATGGTCATTCCTCAGGGGTGTGATATTAAACAGGCTGATTGTGCAACTTACATTAACCATGAAAATTTGTTTTTATCAACTGAGTTGATAAGGTAAATTACCCACCATAAGGAGATTCAAAATCTGACGTTTCCAGTGTTAAGCCGGCTGTTGGTGGAAACTTAAAATGAATTGGTTGAATGTAAAGCGTTTGTTCATTCAGTGGTCATCAAGAGTGCCGATTTGCAAAGATAAATTTTTGCTCTACGCTTTTGCGGCCTACTTGCTACCCAGATGTACTGAAGGCATAGACCGTCATGTGTTGAAAGTTTGAAGTGTCGTGCGACTGGCTTATATGACAACCGTACCAACACTCCTGTAATTGCTTCTGATTGGTCAATTTTCTTTACTGTGAACAGATTAACAGACAGCGAGGAGGTCATCCGGGAACATCTGAGAAGCTTGCGCCAAAGCGAGGCCGCGCTTAATGCACTGGAGAAAGAGAACACTGAACTTCACGACAAAGTTAATTTGCTCATACAAGAAAAGGGTGCTATAACAAGAGAACTTGAAAAGGCTAAGGTCAGTACTGTAACCAGCTTTGAAACACAAATATGAATTCAAAGGGGACAGACCTCAAATAAATGTGGCTACTTAATATATCTTAATTTCGTAACTGTTCATCAGTAGGATGCCCAAAATGTGTGCAATTCCACAATTGGTTTCGGCTCCATTAAATCCTCTACCAATTGCAGAACATTTTAGGAGGAGTCACACACAGTGTGAGCACAGTTACTGACAAGACATATTAGTAAGGAAAACAACGCAAAATAAATGTAGTACGTTAAATAACGAACTAAACACACATATGAGGTTATTTTATGTGCGACGCAGCTAGCGGAGGTGATCCAAGTCTGAGAAAATTCAAACTCCTTTCTTTTCATTACTACTCATCTTTCTTGACTCTATCAAGTCCCTGCATGTGTTAACATATTAAGTGTAGACCAGTTTTTCTTTTGGTGGAGGGGTGGGGAGGGGATCTTTATACAGTCTACCTATTTACGCAAACGGAGATGTACACATGAGGCATAATACTAAAATGTGTATGGCACGAGTGCTGAAAACTGTATTAAAACAAAACAGTCCTATATTTTGGGGATAACCTCTTCAGGTAGCTTCACGAAATGAAATACAACAATACCTCGTTCTTTTTATGCATTGTTACGTTAATTTTTTTCTTTTGTGTTGATCCGTTTAATGGAATACAGCTATTTCAATAAACGTTGTCGGATGAAAGCTTAAAGCCAAGACCGCAAGGTAGTATGGGTTAGGGTTAAAAGCCATTGAATAAAAATCCAATACTACCTTGCGGTCTTGGCTTTACGCCTTTTTTATCCGACAACGTTAACTGAAATAGCTGTATTCATAGACTGCTAAGCCATTGTTGTTGATATATCGAGAAAGGGCCCCCATTCATCGGTGTTTGCGTTCATGTACGCATGAGGACCTATTTTTTGCTAGCAAGAAAGTCATGATTACGATTTGTTATATCCTAGGCTTTTCTATCAAGTCCCTACACAAGCCCTAAAACAACAGGACCCATTGACTCTCAAGTACTAAAGAACGCTCTGGCACGATTAAATCAGGCGGATTCACTGGAGAGGTCCTTCTCATCGCCCTCTCCTGAACACAGGTCCCCCGAGAGGACCCTAGCGAGTAATACACTGAATGGTGCATATCGACCTGGGCTAATGAGCAGCACGGTACACTGACCAAACCTCATTAAGGGTTAGACGAGTTTATCTTAAAAATATTCAAATTGTTATAATTAGGCAAGCAATAATTTATCAAAGTCCTTCTAATCCGTTATAACGATTGTAATTTTCAGCGCCTATTTATACCTCCATCCTACACGATTTACGATTGGCGCTACACAGTTTATATCTACTAATATTTTACTACTAGTTTACTACCGTTTTCATCGCTGCGTTCGATCGCCTGACTGAAATATCGACTTAGCACTTTGTAATAGGCTTCTTTCAATCATACCTTTATGGAATTGTTCTTCTGATCTCATTACCTCGAGTATATTCAACATGGCGACCACTGGAAAGGTACAAGATTTCTGTAATGGTAGAGTCTAGATTCCAAAGCTCAGAAGGAGGTCGGACACCTTATTGAGACTTATATAACGGAGTAACTGGTTAGCTTTCGGTTGAGGTTGGGGTTGGCAGTTTATATAGTTAAATTTAGGCAAAAACAACCCGAGAAGCTAGGTGGTACAGTGGTACGGTAGGCTATGTAAGCCTAAGCCTAGCTGAGGTCACAGGTTCAATCTTGAGTGGGGATTTTAGATTTTCTTCTTTACACTTCAAAATTTATTGAAAATAAAATTCTAAGTTTTAACATTACGTTATTTAATTCTCAATAAGGTGTCCGACCTTCTTCTGAGCTATAGCAGGTAGACTCTACCTTCTGTAATTTTGTTATATATAATGTATTTTAGTTAATATTCTAATGCGTATTTCAAAATTTGCATGGCATATAATTATTATTATTATTATTATCATCATCATCATCATCATCATCATCATTATTATTATAATTATTATTATTATTATTAGATAAACTATGTCAATTAAACACGTGACAACGGTGAGATTAGTTAAGTTTAAGAGGCTGTTATTGTCATATCGCGTTCGAAGAACGCAATCCTAATTTCGTGTTGGTTTTCCTGTGGTTTACATGCAGTAAAATTTGAGATTTTTGGTAGACGGTCTTCCAAATGGCCGCCCCTATTGTTTTTTTTTTTTTCAGGGGCTCATTTCCGCCGGAAATTCCTTCGAACGCGTCTCCATAATCTGTGATTACTGTTAGTCTCTATAGATAGAGTAAGTAGCGTAACGAATGGAAAACTTCGCAGTCGAAATGAGGTGGACCCGAAGGTCATGTAACAATGAAAACAGTAGTAAACGTTTTTAAATTTACAAATTTTATGGTGTTATTTCAAATTTAAATGCTTATTTTTCATACAGAAAATCTTGTGAAGAATTTGTAGACCTTTCAGTCTTTCGTATAATTTATCTCAAATTTAAGCCAATTTGTATAAAATAAAATAGAAACCTACCAAACAGAAAGTGATATGCCATTGAAACCTTTCATGATATAATGTACAGCATCCAAAAAAATATTTTTTAAAGTAAATTTATCAAAAGGTATCAAAACCAAATTTTTTGCAAAATATATTAACATAAAGTTTCTATGTATACATTTTTAAAGCAGAAAATCAAATGTCTCCTTTGGTTATTCCGCACTCTTATGTTATTCTATTAAATCCCTTAATCGCTATCTTAGTCTCCCACGCAGCCGTTATTCGTCTCGTCACGCAGGAGGAGGGGAGGAGCGTTGCGTGACGAGACAAATAACGGCTGCGTGGGAGACTATCGCTATCTCGAACAGAAACCCGTTTGTATTGGACACTGTTGATTTGTTATTGATCACTTGTCTCCTTTGCATGTTCAAGATAGAAGAAATCTGTAAGTGTGATGTCACAAAACCCGTCAAATAACATCAAAGTCAAGTATTATGTACATGTAGTAGTTAACATTGTGACCGAAAAGCCCTGTCGAAGGGAGTCTCAATAAAGTATGTATGTATGTAAACAGTTAATGATAAACAGTGAAAAGTAAACAAAAGAAATCAATGGAATTACTGTGTTATAGTGTCTATTTGTCTAATGTGTATTTCAAGGGTTATGTGAAACTAAGCTAAGATGTTTTTATAGGCCGCTCTAACTTAGCTTTTAGATTTTTGTATTATAACTTTTCTGTACTGTATAAAATGGCTTTCAAAGCCTTTATTTATTTATTTGCAGCGTTTGCATGTTACGCTCCTTTCCATCAGTGATATGGTCATTTCACCTCTTGAGATGCTTGCTAGTGCGCTAGACTATTTAACAATTAGACTGCGGTACCGAGGTTCTTATCGGCCGATATAATTCGATTAAAAGTTCAGAAAAATTTACCTTGGTTGCCAGAGGCTTGCTAGCGCGTACTCTCTCGTGGTATTTTATATTTGCTCGCGAAAAAGCACAAGAACGTCTCTGTCACCTAGAGCAATATTGACAAGGCCAATCAAGCAGTCATATTGTTTTACCATAAGCCAACTACTTATTAGACGTATAGAGTGGAATTAGTGTCTAGTAGTGCCTACTAACTTCGAAACTGTTTCACGGTCTTACGAAAATCACTCTAATATATAGCTCTCAATGATTTACTAAACGGTTTGTTTTTAGAATATCCCGGCTCTTAATTATCAAACTTTATTTATGTGTCAAAGCTTTCTAGCGTAATTTTTTACTTGAGCTAATTGGTGACACCTAACTGAGAACTTATAATTAAGAACTAATAACTAATTTCTAAAATATTTACAGATTTTTACTAATAACTTCGTAATAATCATAATAATAATGCATATTTAAAATTTTAAAATTTTAAAATAAGCTGTTACACAAATAGCAAGAGTTGCACCTAACTAAGAACTTATAATTAAAAACTAAAAAACGAGTAACTAATTTCTAAAATATTTTAAGATTTATACTAACTTTAATCCTCCGAGCGCGTTTTCCCGGCCATTTATCGATTATACAAAGCCAGCCTAGTCAGCGGGATTGTGAAAATGATTACTGTAGTTAAGAGAGTGTTTTTGACGAGTTAGTTTATTAGGTAAAAAATCAGACTAGTTATCCAGTTGCGGGTAAAATTAAAGTCTTTTTTTAATTGGAGGTCCCTTCCAGCGCCTTCTCAAGAGGTTCGGCTTAGCGATCAATATTTTCCGATTATCTCGTTTAATTGAAAAATAAAGATATAAAAAGAGGTATTCAAGAAGCACCTTTCCCCCGACTATGTCATAAATTTCATTTTTATATTTATTATACTTTTATAATTGCTTTTTCTCACTTTTACAGAAATCTAGCTAAAAAGGCTAAGCATGTTTCTAAAAATTGTTCTTGTCCAAGAGAGAATTGAAATTTTGAAACAGGTTTTTATCAAAATACGGCCAAAGATTTTTTAACATTTATTTAACAGGAGCGGCGAGAAAGTGTGTGCGTGTTATAGCAACAATTAATATATATTTCTTACTTATATAAGCGTGTACCTATTTATTAATCGTTGTTTATCATGTGTACTTTGGTATTATCGCCAAATAAAACAATGTTTTTACTTTTGATTGTATGCATTTTCTTGGATCTGTATCTATCCGAAAAAACGTTGGGTAACAAAAGCGTTGCTAAACTTATGTTATCCAAATGTTCTTAAATTTTGGTCCAGTTCTTTTATCCATAAACTTAGCAACAAACGCCGGGGATAAAGTTTAGGACAAACAAGTTTTAACGCTACTTTCCCGGAATCGGTCATACAAATAAACGAAGGATCCTTCTTGTTACAAAATGTAGATCTGTGAAATTATTTCTTAGCTCTTGCGGCCACCCAGTGAAACCAATCGGACTACAGCAGAATGCCAGTTTCCATCCTGTTTTTATCTCGAACCCGTTCAGATCAGATCAGTTCGACCCTGAAGAAAGTAATCCCTCACTCGAGGTGCGGGATTGCGGAAAATTGGTTCTATTCTTTGCAATTCTTTTTAGAACGAGGCAATGAGACAATGAGCTCTATTCTTATTCAATAAGATGCAAATAAGTATATTCCAATTTTCTGCAATCCCGCACCTTAAGAGGTAATGTCGCAGGTCACAAGAATAGAAACTAATTCACTCACCGCCCATAAACTGAATAACTTTGGCTTCCATTCCAGTGTAAAATGTCCTGTTCTTTTTGCCCCTTACACTTAAATAAGAACTGAGCACCTTATACTCATCAAATACTCAAGAGAAGTTGCCAGGAAAGCTGAAGCGCGAAACACTTCCCAAAGAAAGCAAGTGAAAACCGTTTTCTTGCCGTCGCCTAGCAACCTTTGTCCACGTCAGTTCGTTGGTTCTCAAGCGCGCGCGCATTCTTCCTCTCTTCCCAGAATTACCACAAGTAAAACTTACTTAGGCGAAACTTACCTCTTACCACTGATTTCACTGTTACGCGACCCTTCGAATCAAAACTACTTTGAGAAATTTCAATTTTCTCTGCCGTCAATCATACCTAGTAGGAGGAGTTTGTATACTCCTGCGTGATCACCAGCCTGCAATGGCGTCCGAAGAAACGAACTCTTTCCATATAAGGTATGATTGACGGCAGGGTAAATCGAACTGCTCAAAATAGTTTTGATTCGAAGGGTCGCGTAACACTGAAAGAAATGGTAAAAGAACTGGCCAAAACTCTTCATGCAATGTCTGGTGCACTGAAAAAAGAACGCTAACTCGTATGTACATAAGTAAAGTTGCATCTAAAATAGCCAGGAAACGGCAATAGGGACGCTGATAAAAAAAAACTCAGAATGAGCAGACTCGCATTTTCCTTAAATTTGCTTCATTTGTGACGGAAGGCGTATTAAATTTATTTGCCATGAACAAATTTTTACTGCAATGGTCACATGCAGTGTTTATCATCCTCCTGAGGGACTTTGCTGTCATACCTTCTAAAGTAGATATTCAGGGATTTTTAAGCGTGAGGTTCAGAAAGTTAAGTAAAATGAAATGCAACCACACGTTTTTATTTGTCCCTGCAGGTCTCCCCGGCCACAAATAAGTAATAAAAGCAGAACAACCTATGTTTTTATTACGTTTTCAGACTCGGTTTGGAAACTCGTGTTTTGTGTGAGCGCTGCTAAAGCAGTTTGCCAGTCAAATTGGACGGTGTAAACATATTGTGTTTTTAATTTACATCGGGCAACATGTTGTTAACTATGTTTGGTATCTTTAGGCCTCCTAGTATAGTTTTTACTGTTTTTAGGAGTAAGTCATTAAAGCATTAAAGTACCGTCCACACGCTGATGGAGTAGTGTGAACACGCCTTGAGAAGAACGCGCCTCTTTCCCGCTCTTTCTGCTCGTCCGGAGCCTGGTAAGGAGTACTCAGTGGGTCCCAGTAAGTCACTTTTTGCATTGACGTCAATCGATGCAAACATGGCGACTGAAGATTCCTTTCTCGCCACGATCTGAGGGACTGAATTAAAAACTGTGATTTTCAGCGAGAAGATTTTTGAGATTTAACCTTGCAGTCATGTTGATTTACGTTGAGAGCAGGGCTTTCCCGGTAAGTCGAACGTATAAATATGATTAGTTGCTAAAAAGAGTGATATGTTGCAAATATCCATGTTGTTTTGGTTTGTGATTCTGTTTCTTGGTGACAGAGCAACATGCTTGATGATCTTTGCTTTCAGCTGGCACGATCGATCAAAAAAGTCTTGCCACATGTAAATTTCATTGAAGAAAATGTTAGTTTACAAGCTAAAGTGACCTAAAACTGAATATGCACGGCAGCTTGTTTGCTAGTTTCATATCATTGTTATAAGACTTAAGGCGCTGTTACACAAGGCAATATTTCGTGCAACTTGTCTCGCAACAACTAAAAACCGTGCGTTGCGATGCTGCGAGACAAGTTGCCTGGAGGGTGTTACACTGGGCAATGTTTCTTGCAATTTGTCTCGCTCGACGGTGAAAGGAGCAATTTCATTGGCTAAAGTCACAAAACGTTGCGACACAAGTTGCAGGAAACATGTTACACTACGCAACGCTTGAAAAATTCGTTGCGGCGTGGCGAGAATCGTTGCGAAAAGTAGAATCGACTTCTACTTCTCGCAACGATTGCGGCAACAAAAAAATCGCGAAAAATGTTTGTTGCGGGGTATGTTACACTGGGCAATTTTTCATGCAACTTGTGTCGCAACAAAATTGCAAGACAAGTTGCACGAAACATTGCCTAGTGTAACAGCGCCTTTAAGCTTATATGTTGTAGTTCAATTTTATCCTTGGTTCAATTTTGAATTTCCTTTGTTCTTTTCTATGTCAATAAGCGGAAAGATTTCCGTTTAACCCCATACATTAGTTATGCATACTTTTCTTAAAACTAAAACAAAAGCCAAAACAATAAAACGCCTGAAGAAAAACAATAGCGCATACATGTATAATTAATGTATGGGGTTGTACGGAAATCTTACCGGCTGGTTCTGCCCACATCACCTGCAAATACATGTAGCCAATGTACAGTCCACAGACTGACTACCTTGTAACCCTCATAACCTGATAACAAACTTTCTATGGAGTATCATGAAAAAAGGTATCCTGTTTTTATGTTATTTATGCAGAGAAAGACCTTCACATTGGTTTGTAACCCACATGAAACCATTGCAAGAGCAAGAGCGCAGATGCTGCATATTTTGTTTGAGTTGGGAAGAGCTGAACATCAGTTTCGGTTTAGATTCAAAGGAGAATATCTCAGAGATGGTTACACTTTTGAGGTAAGTCATGCTGTGTTCACATCAGCACCAAAACATGTTTAGACTAAACATGTTTCACCCTAGTGTGAACACAGAACCAGTCCCATTAATCACAAGTTGGAATGTTTGAACCACTGAGGCCCAAAGTTGAAGCCATCATTTAACAACCTGGTAGTAATAACCAGTGGCTGGACCCGTTCTGTCTTGTTATTTTGCTATAAAATAAGGCCCAAAGAGTCGTATAGACAGAAGTGATTATCAGAAATTTTAAAGGGAACCCCCTAAAAGGCACCCGAAACCTGTTTTGTGGGTGTGGTACACATTAACTTTACCCTTAAGAGGTACATGTACCAATTCTTTTTAAAAAGTTGTTCCTGCCAACAGATATTCAGGGCGCAAGACTAACCTTCCAGCTTACTAGCCTAGTGGCTAGTGACAGGCTTGATTTTACTACCCAAATTAATTTTTACTATCAAGACTTGTACGAGGGGTGGTAAGGTGGGTGGGGGGGGGGGGGGGGGGGGGGGGGTGGGGGAGTTACAGTGACAGTCAAAGGGGTCATAATAGTTTAGTACTGCTATTTTTTTTAACTGAATTGAACATATTTTACTCCATTTTAACTTATTTTGAATTTGTGAATTATATAAAAATCAAATCAATTTCAAAATCATTTGAACTCTCAAATACTTTCTTTTTGGAAATGTGTATATGTGACCTCTTTGACCTCATTGTTTATGCTAAATGAAACGTGATGCCTAGAAGTTCCGCATGATAAATCATCAGCAGAAAGCAGTTTGATTCTTTCCTTTGTTGCTTTCATAACAGAAAAGGAAAATTGTTCTTTATAGCATTAAATAATATGATGCCGTTTACAGTCTATGTTTTAGTTTCTGTTCCAATTGCGATTTATCGGAAATTATTTCCAGTTTCATTTCCGTCCGGTGCATTACAATTTTCACTAACCAAAATGGCTTGTGAAATCCAAAATCTACTAGCCAAAACTGAATTTTTACTATACTTTGGTTATTTGGCTACTGAAGTCTCAAGCCCTGAAATTTCTGGCTTCATACCCTTGTAAAATGTTTCGACAGAATAACAATGACGGGGGTCATACTTTTTTATTCAAACACCCTTAATGGTACCAAACCAGGGTGTAATAATAATAACTTTATTAACGTGTCTACTTAGAGATAGCCGAGGTATAGACCCTCTACTAATAGGTGACACTTAAAAAAGCTAGCAAAAAATAAATAAACTGATATTAAAAATCTATTTACAAACTATCTGAATAAAATTCTATTACACAATTAAAACAAACCTATATATTCCTTAAAACATGTTGCATGCAACATGGTATGCAACAAACTTCCTTCCAAAGTAACAATCAGGTTATACTCTTACAAGCAACAATCTCACTACAGTGTCAACTGTATGCAACGGTACTCAACATCCATCCACACAATACTCCTTGTTTCCATAAACAAATGTGTGAGCAATGTGTTTACATGAAAAGTTTCACATATAATGCTTGTGTGGCAACCTCAACTGCAAAAGTTGTGTGCAATGTTGCAACGTGTGGCCAGCCTGTTTCAGGTTCCTTATCTTTTTTGGAGGGATAAAGAGAGTATTTTAACATTTAATGGTTTCATTATATTATTTTAATTTTCCTTTGCTGAATTTTAGGATTACAGGATTCTGGATAATTCTGTGATCAAAATGGTTCCAATGAGTAAAAGAAAACGAGGGGTATGTTAAGTTGACATTTTGTTGATATTCTATATAATTTTATGTATAGTTTAATAAACGAGCAGGAGTGCTTTATCAAGTTTAAAACACGAGGCGCAGCTGAGTGTTTTAGACTTGATAAAGCACGAAGTGCAAGTTTATTAAACGGCTTCAAAAACTTCTGATGTAGATCTATTCATTCTTGCACTAATATTTAGATTTTGGGTTATTTTGGGCAAGAAAATTGGACGCAAAATTTAGCCGTGTCTTTATCAGATATAAAGACACTCATTAAACATTAATTTCCTTTGTATTTTCTTTATGAATTATTAATGAGTTTTTGAAGTTCATTTTGAGTGACTTAAAAATTATCTTACATTTTATTAGCATTTTGTGAATGGGAGTATCAACAATGTAACAGATTATTGGCAAACTCTGCTTGATTAGGTATTGCATGCATGCAGTTTTGTTGTGACGCTTCCCCGGCAAGGTGGCCAAACCCTTTGTACTGTCCACCAGTCTTGTTATGCTACATTCTATCACAAAGCATTTTGAGGGGGTTGATCTTCCCATCACTGACAAGATGTCATGGTTATTACTTACAGTTTGCCACTGACAACATATTAAATTATTGTGAATTATTTCTAAGCCAGACACCCTCACAACCAGCTTTAGCTTTCTGCCTTAGAGATGTGTCCAACTATTAGAGAGTTTTATAATTAGTTATAGACAAACAAGTGAAGTTCGGTGGGGACCAGCCAACCGCACTGATGTCCACCTTGTAGATGTGTCTGCCTTACAAGGGTGTCAGCTTGAAGAGAGTTCACAAGCAACATGTTTTTCATAAAGTACTGTAAAAATTAAAATTGCATACTTAGCCACTCTTGTACAGTCAGGTGATTTCTGGAGCTATCATTTGTCACAAAAATTACAGCTTGGATTGTTTTCCTGACATTTCAGTCTTATGCCACTGTGTTTGGTAATGAAGGATCCAATCAAGATGGAGCTGCCTCTGATGTGCATGACTTTAGTTCACGAGCCCAACTCTTAGGACAAGAAGAGCTTGACGATGTGCAAAGGGCATTGAGGAAGGAAGTCACTATTTTTGAACGAAGGGAAGCTTTGCTGGGCTCTTTCAAGGTATGTTGCTGTGTGTCATCATCTTAAAACTAAAAAACATAATTGAAGCCATACATGTTCTCCCTGTTTGTTTGTTTGTTTGTTTGTTTGTTTTGGGAGAAGAGGAGGGGGTGGTATGCAATATTGTTAATTGTTTCATGATTATTGCTGCTTGATATTACCACAGCAAAATAGATTGTAATATATTTTGTGACTGCTGCACTAAAATTTGTTATTATGGAGGTAAGCCTTGCCAAACTCTTACAAGCTCATCTTAAACCTATTGAGACTTGTTTTCCTTGAATATCATTGGGCAATTGATTATTTTTGTACTACACTGTTATATGTGTACATATCTTGATGCAAATTAATAAACCCATATTGCTTGAATACTTGTCTACAGTGTAGCATAAACTCCTGTTATCTTTAATGATAACTACTTTCAATAAATTATTATATCTAAACAGAATAATTATTTTTCCTTTTAGATATAGTTTGAAGGTACACAGTTCATATTTTGTTTTTGTTCATTAATGTATTTTACCTGTATTAATTACATGGGCTGCAAGTTAATTTTTCACTTCCTCTTTTTTTTTAATTCATAACAAATTCATATTGATTCACAATCCTCATTAAATTGATTATGTTTTTTTACAGGTCCTGTTATGGATCCATTTCCTGGCTACAGTTTTATCATTCACAACTATTTATTGGTTCTCTGCATTTTGGACAGGTAAAAAAATACTATTAACATTATACTGTTTAAACCCTACTAATGGACATCTTTTTTGTCCTGACTTCAAATCCAAGCATTCAAATTCTCTTGTTGAAAACCTCCTCATATATAATAACTACCTCTCTATGGCAGAAGCTGTAGTCAGGGGCAGATGCAGTTTTTTATGGGGGTGGCCATGGGCATATGCCTAAGTCTATAAACTTTTTCATTGTTGCAATAACAACTTCTTACTTATAATGTGTCTGAATTTAGCTTCAGTCATTCATTATTCTTGCTTACTGGCATGCTACAAACTTTTAATCTGAAAAGTTAGTGGTTTAAACCTGCACTGCTGTCTGCATTGTATGAAGCTAAATTGGAATTTCCAGAAGGGAGGCGGTTTTAAACCAAAAAAACTTCCATGGCGGAGGTATGGATATTTTCTGAAACAACACATTGCTGTAAAAAGTACATATATTAAGTTATCTATATGAAACTCAGACAAGTGATTTGGCTGTCATACATACCTGCCATTGCAGCAAAACCACTGGTCCCCTTTTTTAAGGTAGCAGGGGCAAGTGGGGAGGGGTGGAGGGCAAGACAAGACAAAGGGTGTGGGAGTCCCAAACACTAAATTCAGCACCCATCAAAAAACGCTTGCACTGCAGGCTACAACCAGCAAGAAAAATGAAACTTCAAGGGTGTATATGATAATATCAGGTATGGGATTTCTCCTGAGATTTTCACAATTCTGTTTTGCTTTGTTTTATTTGTGTAGGAGCTCTGATGTTGTTTGGTTTCTTGTACTGTCCAAATTACACCAGGCTTGGAGGCTTTGTGGGGAAGCATGGAATGAAGTAAGTCCATCCAGCTCATGTCATGACCAGTGATTCAATTTGGGTTTTTTCTGAAATGTTTTGAGTGGTATAATATAGTTATCATGGTACCCTTTGAAAAAGTATTAAAGTAAGGCTGGGATTTCTGTCACTAATAGTAAATGTTTAATAAATAAGCAGCTGTGTTTATCATTACAAGCTGAAGGCAAATAATTTAAGCTACGTCCACAATATGAGAATCTGGTGCCTCTCAGAGTGTTTTGTAAATTTCCACCAAGCACCCCCCCCCCCCCCCCCCCCCCAACCTTCCTGAAACCCCCCTGAAGATGCAAGGCCCTATATGTGTTATGTTAAATAGCATGACTTGTAAGTAAACAATGAAAACCAACATTGGTTTTTATTGTTTGTTTTTGTATGTCAGATTATACAGTGTATTTGCAATCTTGCCCCAAAACATACTTATGGTTGGCAGAAATTGCATAGAACTTCTTTATTTGTGCTTTATTTCAGCAAAAACACTTTTGTCATTGCATTTTCTGTTGGCGCCATAATGAACGTTACTGCTTCACTGATGATGGGAATTTACATCTTACTTGAATTGCTGGTGAGTAATGCGACATATTTAGTCAGAGCAGTTTTCTTTTTGAGTGTTATAAAAAAACTAAAACCATAATAATCTGGGATTTCCAGAGGGGAGAGCGGGGTGGGGGGTTAAACCAAAAAACCTTCCATGGGGAAGGTAGGGATATTTTCTGGAGCAACACAATTAGAATTTCTCACACACACATTTACATGTAGAACATAGAGGTTTCCTTTGAGACTAAGCTCGCTAAAAAATAAGTGGCTGTTTTCTCGTAAACAAGCATAGGCACCCCACCTGTTTTTCTGCCCTTTCTAATCAAGTAACCAAAACCTTTGTATGAGAAAAGACTTAATATTAAATTTTTAGCATGTTTTCTCATAAGTTTTTGAGTTTTGAAGAGCAAATTTTGCTTTCAGTAACTCCATCCTGAGTTTATTAGCAACAGTGCTAAAATGCCAAAATAGAGCATATTATTCAATGCCTGATAGCTCCTTAACCAACATGGGCACCCCGATTTTTTTATTTTAAAAATTGAAGATCTCATTGCTGCGGAACGAGCATAGCGAATGAGCAGCAACATAATCAGGATTTAAGAGAAATATATGAGAAAAAAATATAAGCTACAGAAAATCTCGATTTGATCGCTTTTTACCAGAATTCACTGCGCCACGCACACATTTTGGGCCAGAATTCACTGCGCCACAAACAATAGCCTCGCTTGCTGCTTCAAGCTGTTGGCTGCGAGATTTGTAATATTTTGGTCCAACATGTGCCAGTCGTAATCGGAACTGAAGTGTCGAAGACTACCGCGAGTTGAGCGAGGACTGTGAGGCATGGTGATAGGACCGTTGGATAGCAAAGATTTTCGAAGATTGTACGGAATAAAAGACAAATTTATTTTGAAATCTCTCCGACAGCGGTCGATGAGACTGAGCTAAGCGTGTGGGGACGCGAAACCTGAGCTGAGCGCGTGGAGACGCGAATACGATACGGCTAGCTAGTAATGCAACATATTCATTATCAATAATTAAGTTAAACCTAAATTTTCACACCTTCCTCGTGGTGAACGCGTCCTTTGCTCAACAATATTCTTCAGACATTGCAAGAACTTGATGCGTGAATTACAAAACAAAATTAGTCTTATCAGCTGGAGTTTTCGTCGATTCATTCCGGTTACATTTGCTTTGCTTTCCCTCAAAAAACGAAAGAGAGAATTCTGTAATACCAGCGAGGCGATAAAACGGCATTATTACAACAAATTTACCGCAGCAATTACTATCTTGTGGATACACTAGTATAATGAATATCTCGTAGGCAACGTTTGAACTAGAATCTATTGTAAGTTCTATTTCAGTGGAATTGCCTTAATGTAAGTGTCCCAAAGTGGAGGTTTCACTGTAAATTACATGTACTTTCAACAACCAACTGAAGACTGCTCTATGATCAGTTAGCTTCTTGCTTTTTTCCACCAGGGCCGGGTTGTTCAAAGCACAATTAAGCTAACCCAGGATAAGCATCAATTTTTGATTCCAGTTAAATAAATAACTGGTCAATGAAAATTTTTCCAAAGGTTTTGTGCCCTTCACTTCTTACTAAAAAAAGCTTTTGAAAACATTTTTAAACAAGAGAAATGAAATCCTAGGTTAACTTTTAATCCTGGATTAGGGTTAATCAGCTTTCAAACAACCGGGCCCAGGTAAAGATCCACATAAACCAAACCATTGCCCCTTTTTCTGTTAACAATTGCCAATCATAAGAAACTGTTGCAAAATGGTTGCCTGAAATTGACAGAGCATGTTTAAATAGTTACATTGCAAATTCATGCACCTCTGTATGTCAAATCTCTCAATCCTCTTGTTTTATTTGAAAATGCCAGTGGCCCAAAGTTTGTCTAATTAACATAATTTATTCACTGATGATCTTTAAACTTTTGGCAACCATTTTGTACCAGAACATGTTGTAAGGATCACCTGTCATAGAAACTTTGTATTTCTGTTTCATAACATTCCAGGCACTTGTCCATGTATTCTTTAACATTCAACATACTCACCATGTTTAGAAGTATCCAGATTGTTTGTGTATTAGTAAAACAATAACATGATAAAGATTGATCGATGATTTTAGATGTTTAACATTTCCTTCCCTGTTTTGTGCAGGCTTATGAGTGCGACAATGAAGAACAAACCTGCTTGCGCAGGAAAGAGCTGATGTATTGGTCAAGTATGTCCCTCTTCTTTAATTAGTAATTTTTTTACTCATTACAATAATTCTCTAATTTTCTGCGTATGATCATCACTGTTATGAATGATAAAGCAAAGAGATTATGTTTTGGTTTGTTTGCGGCTAGAGACTGATTTTGTATTAATTGGTTATAAGTGTTATAATTAAGTGAAAAGTAATTCATTTTTCTGGATAGCAGCCCTGTACCTGCCTTTAATTTATTTGTGTTTTTTTGTGTTAATATTGTCATTATTTTGTTTTCTAGTTATCTTATATGGTGGTCAAACTGTATGTTTGGTGGGCAATGTGTTGATTTGTGCTATTCTTTATCACAACTTCAAGACAGAGGTGAGAACTACGAGTCTAGTGCGGATGAAATCCTAAAGTGTGACAGTTTAGATAAAAGCTCTGTCAGTACTTTCCTGTGGTGATGTTTATTATGCTGTACAAGGTGGTTTATTATGGTGTTTATTATGCTGTACAAGGTGTTCTAATTGAAGACATGGAGCATAACCATTCTATGTCAATTTTGGTCTGTTTTTTTTTCGTCCAAATGATCTGAATTTTGGCATGTGGTCTCCAATTTAATAGAAAACCACAGCCCTGTATTTTTTGTCTCCTGGTTTGCACTTCGTTTTCCAGTAAAAATGTATGCAATTGGAACAAACAGCTTGTGGTTATGCGACACTTCGCTGATTTCATTGTTCAGGGATTCAAAACAAAAGGTTTTTTGGATGGGGTTAGTTTCTAGAGAAACTGTGGTGCTGCGTCGGTGGGGGTGAAACACAAGAGTTTGGTTTTATCAACTGAGTCGATAAGGTAAATTAGCCACCGTAAAAAGATTTGAGAAAGCTACCATTCTAAACAACACATGACAATCTGTGGCCTTTCCCTACACCAGGGTAACACAGAAAGCCGTAAAAACTTAGAACAAAAAATCATCTTTCAAATCGGCACTCTCAAACCCCACGGAATCAACGAACCCTTTTCATTCAACTAATTTACATTTGTTTTTCACATCACCAAATTTCCACCAATAGCGTAGCTTCACCTACTATATTAAACCACACACTACCCACAATCCCTTGATTCGCTCCGACGAAGGGCTAGCGCTCGAAGCGAAAGTAATTAAAAAAAATTAAAATAGCTTTCTCGAATCTTTTTACGGTGGCTAATTTACCTTATCGACTCAGTCGATAAAACCAAACTCTTAAAAGGTTTTTTGGTTTCGTATTCCAAAAAATATCTCCAAAAGCGCTGCTGAGTTTTTTTGCATACGTTTTTACTCGAAAACAAAGTGCAAACCAGCGGGAAAAAATACAGGGCTGCGGTTTCCTATTAAATTGGAGACCGCATGCCACAATTCAGCTCATTTGGACGAAAAGAAAACAGACCAAAATTTGACATAGAATGGTTATGCTCCGACGTCTTCAATTGTTGGGCGTGTAAATCGTGAAAGTGTGACCATGCTTATTGAGCAGCACTTACCCTACTTTCCTGTTGTACTATGCTGTACAAAGTGGTTCTAACTTTTGAGTTTTTTTAAATAAAGTCCTATAGTGCTAGTATTTTCATATGCTCTATCCCTTTTCGAATTTTTCAAGTGAATTGTGAAATTTGCCCCCTTGTACTAGTAGCAGTTTAATAGAGGTTGAAGTTTGTTTTTGTATGTGCGAACAGGTTGGTGACTTGATTGAGACGTACTTGGTCCAGATCAGAGACATCGACAAAGTTATGAAAAGTGCCAAAACAGGAAGTGCAAAGGAAAGAAGAAATGCTGCATTTGAACTGGCCAGTTTAGCTGCTACAGGGGATGACACAAAGTTTAGGATTGTACAGGAAGGAGGGTAAGCCAAATGGAGTATATATATTGTTGTTACATGGAAATGTTCTTATTTATGCGATGAATGTGATAATTAAAGGCCTGGGGGCTTAGACAGCCTTTGTTGAATTTTGAAAATTTCTACTCTCAAATTCTGTTTTTTTTTAGCCAATCAAAGGCTCCTATGAATCAACTTGTGAATATCAAGCATTCGGACCCTCCTGTCTCCTAAACGTTTTGAACTTAATTTAAACTGATGGAAATACCGTGTATAAATAAAGTTATCTATCTATCTATTTCACCAACCCCTCACCCCTTGCATCCAACTCCCCAACCCCCTCCCTCCAATGCCATCCCCATGGGTAAGGGTTCAATGTTCCCCTCCCCTCTCCTAGACATTTTGTTTCACCAACCCCCCACCCCGTGCATCCAACTCCCCTCACCCCTTGTATCCAACTCCCCAACCCCCTCCCTCCAATGCCATCCCCATGGGTAAGGGCTCAATGTTCCCCTCCCCTATCCTAGACATTTTGTTTCACCAACCCCCACCCCCCTGCATCCAACTCCCCAACCCCCTCCCTCCAATGCCATCCCTATGGGTAAGGGCTCAATGTTTCCCTCCCCTCCCCTCTCCTTGGTGTTTTACTCCATCTCCACACCCCTCCCCCGCCCCAAACCTGGTTGAAACTTTGATCCAGGAGGGAGTAGCAATGCTCCTAGTCGCTTCATGTTTACTAACAAACCAGAGTTAAGCACTGTCCTTTTGAGCTACAAGGTTTTCTGATCTTCAACACTGGAACAAAGTTATTTGGCCATTATCAAGAAACTGGTCTAAATATAATGGTATTAAGAGCTTGTAACATTTTTACATTCAAAGATTTAAAAGGGGTTATGGTTAGAATCGGTTAGCAAATGTTTCCTTGGAGTTGTGATTTTTCCTTCTGATCCCATAGTATTTTTTTGTAGGATAGAGGCTTTGATGAATTTGTGTTTGTCGCAAGACCAGGTAAAATAATAGAAATATTTTGTCTCTCTTTTAATTAAAGCATTTATTTAAGAACCATTTTTAATAATTAATTTTTATAGTAGTAGTTCTTTTTTTTTGGCTTGTTATAAAAATGGAGGCTAAGAACTTAACAATTATCATATGACTCGTACGAACCTGCGAACCTTTTTTTGCAAAACCATTGATGAAAGTCCCGTATGAGGGTCGTACGCATTTGTGCGAGCGTTTCCGGAAAAAGCCGTATGGCCCTGATACAAAAGCGAACAGCCTCCCGCCTTAAAATTTCAAGTAATTTTGTCTCCAAATTGGTCATTTGATAAAATACTTATTGACTAAGTTTGGTCGGGCAGGATGGGAAAATATTTGGCTCTCCGTCATGGCGCAAGGACCTCGCTGTGCTCGGTCTGTACGCCATCACCTCGAGCCAAATATTTTCCCATCCGGCCCTCCCACTTAGTCAATAAGTACATATTATGTAATTTATATTTCTCAGGCTACACAGGAGTATGCTATAGAAGCCATATCAGAGTTGTTGACTGTTCCAGTCATTCAGGTTTGCCCTTACTTTGAACATTCTTTTTGTTGATGCATGAAAATAATTGAAGGGCTCCCGGCAATAACGTCCTATGTACGTTTTTGGAAAATTTTCACTGAAACCTTGGATTTTTAGCCTCAAAAGGGACTCACTTGCCAAAATTATGACTGGATCATGTAAATATGACTGAAAGGATTTAAACCAGGTCAACAAATCTTCTATCTTTGAACAGAATGGTTTTTTTTTTGAAAAGATACATAGGGTGTCCTGGGGGGGGGGGGCATAGGGTGTCATAGGAGCCCAAAACATTTTCTCAAAGATGTGGATTTTTTCCCCATTTTGGATTTGTTTTTAAAGTACCTTAACAATAATAAATCATTATTATCAATATACGCGGCCAAATAAGAAACTGCCTTCGAGAAAACACGCGTGAGTGGCGGGCGATATTGAATTTGACGGGCTGCAAACGCATTTACGGCCCTGTTTCTGTTAAACATTTTTTTCTTATTAAATGAATTTGTACAATTTGGCCTTGTGTATTGATAATAATGATAATCACATGACTTTTGTCGGGCATATAGTTTATTTGTGACCCTCATAGCATCATTTGCACCCTCGCTCCGCTCGGGCGCAAATGATGCTACTCGGGCCACAAATAAACTATATGCCCTCCAAAAGTCATGTGATTGTCCTATTAATTTGACGAAACTGTGCTTTTAAAGGCCTAAAACATACAATTTTAGTGAAAGTTACCAAAAACATACTTAGGAGGTTCTTGTCGGGAGCCCTTCAATTAATTAATGTGTGTGCAGCAACAACCTGCAGTTGACACAATTATTATGTAACCATTCAAATGAAAGCTGTTGCTGTACAAGTTAGAGTCTAACTTTTGAGTCTGTGGTTGAAATCCTAAAGTGTGATCATTCAAATGAAAGCTATCGAGCAGTGCTTTCTGGTGGTACTGTTTATGTAATGTTTACTACATGAGCGGGAGTGTTGTATTGGCCTATACAATCATGAGGCGCAGCCAAGTGAATGTATAGTGCAGATACAACATGGACGCGAATGTTGTAAACAACTTGTGAAATTCACATTCCAGATACAACTCACTAGTGGTTGTATCTAATTTACATTCCAGATACAACTCACCAGTGAGTTGTATCTGATTTACAGGGTTTACCATGTGATTTGTTAGTACCCTCATGAATTATTAAGTAATTTTACAAAATGCTACACAAGGTGGTTCCAACTTTTGGGTCTGTGAATGAAATCCTAAAGTGTGACCATTCAAATGAAAGCTTTTGAGCAGTACTTTCCTGTGGTGCTGTTTTTTATGCTGTACAAGGCAGTTCTAACTTTTGAGTCTGTGGATGAAATTCTATAGTGTGACAACAGTAAAGGCCACATAGTAGTACTGTATTACCTCCTTAACATGGACAGCAAAGGGACTGATATTAGTCTCTGCATTATAGAGGTAGAGATTGTATACATTTGGGTGTCTTCAGGAGCAAGGAAACTATCCGTAATAGCTCGAGGCATCCGTAAAGATGGATTCGACTGTGCTTTGCTTCTGTGCTGTTTGTTTACAGATTGTTTTCATTCTGGCCATTGTAGGGAGTGAAAGTATTAACTCCTTCATGATTAATGTGTTGTTATTATTAGGACCAGTTTGTTGAGTTGGGTGGTGTATGTACCATGTGTGCTCAGTTTTGACTCTAATGTGTTGTTATTATTAGGACCAGTTTGTTGAGTTGGGTGGTGTATGTACCATGTGTGCTCAGTTTTGACTCTAATGTGTTGTTATTATTAGGACCAGTTTGTAGAGTTGGGTGGTGTATGTACCATGTGTGCTCAGTTTTGACTCTAATGTGTTGTTATTATTAGGACCAGTTTGTAGAGTTGGGTGGTGTATGTACCATGTGTGCTCAGTTTTGACTCTAATGTGTTGTTATTATTAGGACCAGTTTGTTGAGTTGGGTGGTGTATGTACCATGTGTGCTCAGTTTTGACTCTATTGTGTTGTTATTATTAGGACCAGTTTGTTGAGTTGGGTGGTGTATGTACCATGTGTGCTCAGTTTTGACTCTAATGTGTTGTTATTATTAGGACCAGTTTGTTGAGTTGGGTGGTGTATGTACCATGTGTGCTCAGTTTTGACTCTATTGTGTTGTTATTATTAGGACCAGTTTGTTGAGTTGGGTGGTGTATGTACCATGTGTGCTCAGTTTTGACTCTAATGTGTTGTTATTATTAGGACCAGTTTGTTGAGTTGGGTGGTGTATGTACCATGTGTGCTCAGTTTTGACTCTAATGTGTTGTTATTATTAGGACCAGTTTGTTGAGTTGGGTGGTGTATGTACCATGTGTGCTCAGTTTTGACTCTAATGTGTTGTTATTATTAGGACCAGTTTGTTGAGTTGGGTGGTGTATGTACCATGTGTGCTCAGTTTTGACTCTATTGTGTTGTTATTATTAGGACCAGTTTGTAGAGTTGGGTGGTGTATGTACCATGTGTGCTCAGTTTTGACTCTAATGTGTTGTTATTATTAGGACCAGTTTGTTGAGTTGGGTGGTGTATGTACCATGTGTGCTCAGTTTTGACTCTATTGTGTTGTTATTATTAGGACCAGTTTGTTGAGTTGGGTGGTGTATGTACCATGTGTGCTCAGTTTTGACTCTAATGTGTTGTTATTATTAGGACCAGTTTGTTGAGTTGGGTGGTGTATGTACCATGTGTGCTCAGTTTTGACTCTAATGTGTTGTTATTATTAGGACCAGTTTGTTGAGTTGGGTGGTGTATGTACCATGTGTGCTCAGTTTTGACTCTATTGTGTTGTTATTATTAGGACCAGTTTGTAGAGTTGGGTGGTGTATGTACCATGTGTGCTCAGTTTTGACTCTAATGTGTTGTTATTATTAGGACCAGTTTGTTGAGTTGGGTGGTGTATGTACCATGTGTGCTCAGTTTTGACTCTAATGTGTTGTTATTATTAGGACCAGTTTGTAGAGTTGGGTGGTGTATGTACCATGTGTGCTCAGTTTTGACTCTAATGTGTTGTTATTATTAGGACCAGTTTGTTGAGTTGGGTGGTGTATGTACCATGTGTGCTCAGTTTTGACTCTATTGTGTTGTTATTATTAGGACCAGTTTGTTGAGTTGGGTGGTGTATGTACCATGTGTGCTCAGTTTTGACTCTAATGTGTTGTTATTATTAGGACCAGTTTGTAGAGTTGGGTGGTGTATGTACCATGTGTGCTCAGTTTTGACTCTAATGTGTTGTTATTATTAGGACCAGTTTGTTGAGTTGGGTGGTGTATGTACCATGTGTGCTCAGTTTTGACTCTAATGTGTTGTTATTATTAGGACCAGTTTGTAGAGTTGGGTGGTGTATGTACCATGTGTGCTCAGTTTTGACTCTAATGTGTTGTTATTATTAGGACCAGTTTGTTGAGTTGGGTGGTGTATGTACCATGTGTGCTCAGTTTTGACTCTATTGTGTTGTTATTATTAGGACCAGTTTGTTGAGTTGGGTGGTGTATGTACCATGTGTGCTCAGTTTTGACTCTAATGTGTTGTTATTATTAGGACCAGTTTGTAGAGTTGGGTGGTGTATGTACCATGTGTGCTCAGTTTTGACTCTAATGTGTTGTTATTATTAGGACCAGTTTGTTGAGTTGGGTGGTGTATGTACCATGTGTGCTCAGTTTTGACTCTAATGTGTTGTTATTATTAGGACCAGTTTGTTGAGTTGGGTGGTGTATGTACCATGTGTGCTCAGTTTTGACTCTAATGTGTTGTTATTATTAGGACCAGTTTGTAGAGTTGGGTGGTGTATGTACCATGTGTGCTCAGTTTTGACTCTAATGTGTTGTTATTATTAGGACCAGTTTGTAGAGTTGGGTGGTGTATGTACCATGTGTGCTCAGTTTTGACTCTAATGTGTTGTTATTATTAGGACCAGTTTGTTGAGTTGGGTGGTGTATGTACCATGTGTGCTCAGTTTTGACTCTAATGTGTTGTTATTATTAGGACCAGTTTGTAGAGTTGGGTGGTGTATGTACCATGTGTGCTCAGTTTTGACTCTAATGTGTTGTTATTATTAGGACCAGTTTGTTGAGTTGGGTGGTGTATGTACCATGTGTGCTCAGTTTTGACTCTATTGTGTTGTTATTATTAGGACCAGTTTGTAGAGTTGGGTGGTGTATGTACCATGTGTGCTCAGTTTTGACTCTAATGTGTTGTTATTATTAGGACCAGTTTGTTGAGTTGGGTGGTGTATGTACCATGTGTGCTCAGTTTTGACTCTAATGTGTTGTTATTATTAGGACCAGTTTGTAGAGTTGGGTGGTGTATGTACCATGTGTGCTCAGTTTTGACTCTAATGTGTTGTTATTATTAGGACCAGTTTGTTGAGTTGGGTGGTGTATGTACCATGTGTGCTCAGTTTTGACTCTAATGTGTTGTTATTATTAGGACCAGTTTGTAGAGTTGGGTGGTGTATGTACCATGTGTGCTCAGTTTTGACTCTAATGTGTTGTTATTATTAGGACCAGTTTGTTGAGTTGGGTGGTGTATGTACCATGTGTGCTCAGTTTTGACTCTAATGTGTTGTTATTATTAGGACCAGTTTGTAGAGTTGGGTGGTGTATGTACCATGTGTGCTCAGTTTTGACTCTAATGTGTTGTTATTATTAGGACCAGTTTGTTGAGTTGGGTGGTGTATGTACCATGTGTGCTCAGTTTTGACTCTAATGTGTTGTTATTATTAGGACCAGTTTGTTGAGTTGGGTGGTGTATGTACCATGTGTGCTCAGTTTTGACTCTAATGTGTTGTTATTATTAGGACCAGTTTGTAGAGTTGGGTGGTGTATGTACCATGTGTGCTCAGTTTTGACTCTAATGTGTTGTTATTATTAGGACCAGTTTGTAGAGTTGGGTGGTGTATGTACCATGTGTGCTCAGTTTTGACTCTAATGTGTTGTTATTATTAGGACCAGTTTGTTGAGTTGGGTGGTGTATGTACCATGTGTGCTCAGTTTTGACTCTAATGTGTTGTTATTATTAGGACCAGTTTGTAGAGTTGGGTGGTGTATGTACCATGTGTGCTCAGTTTTGACTCTAATGTGTTGTTATTATTAGGACCAGTTTGTTGAGTTGGGTGGTGTATGTACCATGTGTGCTCAGTTTTGACTCTAATGTGTTGTTATTATTAGGACCAGTTTGTAGAGTTGGGTGGTGTATGTACCATGTGTGCTCAGTTTTGACTCTAATGTGTTGTTATTATTAGGACCAGTTTGTTGAGTTGGGTGGTGTATGTACCATGTGTGCTCAGTTTTGACTCTAATGTGTTGTTATTATTAGGACCAGTTTGTAGAGTTGGGTGGTGTATGTACCATGTGTGCTCAGTTTTGACTCTAATGTGTTGTTATTATTAGGACCAGTTTGTTGAGTTGGGTGGTGTATGTACCATGTGTGCTCAGTTTTGACTCTAATGTGTTGTTATTATTAGGACCAGTTTGTTGAGTTGGGTGGTGTATGTACCATGTGTGCTCAGTTTTGACTCTAATGTGTTGTTATTATTAGGACCAGTTTGTAGAGTTGGGTGGTGTATGTACCATGTGTGCTCAGTTTTGACTCTAATGTGTTGTTATTATTAGGACCAGTTTGTAGAGTTGGGTGGTGTATGTACCATGTGTGCTCAGTTTTGACTCTAATGTGTTGTTATTATTAGGACCAGTTTGTTGAGTTGGGTGGTGTATGTACCATGTGTGCTCAGTTTTGACTCTAATGTGTTGTTATTATTAGGACCAGTTTGTAGAGTTGGGTGGTGTATGTACCATGTGTGCTCAGTTTTGACTCTAATGTGTTGTTATTATTAGGACCAGTTTGTTGAGTTGGGTGGTGTATGTACCATGTGTGCTCAGTTTTGACTCTAATGTGTTGTTATTATTAGGACCAGTTTGTTGAGTTGGGTGGTGTATGTACCATGTGTGCTCAGTTTTGACTCTAATGTGTTGTTATTATTAGGACCAGTTTGTTGAGTTGGGTGGTGTATGTACCATGTGTGCTCAGTTTTGACTCTAATGTGTTGTTATTATTAGGACCAGTTTGTTGAGTTGGGTGGTGTATGTACCATGTGTGCTCAGTTTTGACTCTAATGTGTTGTTATTATTAGGACCAGTTTGTAGAGTTGGGTGGTGTATGTACCATGTGTGCTCAGTTTTGACTCTAATGTGTTGTTATTATTAGGACCAGTTTGTTGAGTTGGGTGGTGTATGTACCATGTGTGCTCAGTTTTGACTCTAATGTGTTGTTATTATTAGGACCAGTTTGTTGAGTTGGGTGGTGTATGTACCATGTGTGCTCAGTTTTGACTCTAATGTGTTGTTATTATTAGGACCAGTTTGTTGAGTTGGGTGGTGTATGTACCATGTGTGCTCAGTTTTGACTCTAATGTGTTGTTATTATTAGGACCAGTTTGTTGAGTTGGGTGGTGTATGTACCATGTGTGCTCAGTTTTGACTCTATTGTGTTGTTATTATTAGGACCAGTTTGTTGAGTTGGGTGGTGTATGTACCATGTGTGCTCAGTTTTGACTCTATTGTGTTGTTATTATTAGGACCAGTTTGTTGAGTTGGGTGGTGTATGTACCATGTGTGCTCAGTTTTGACTCTAATGTGTTGTTATTATTAGGACCAGTTTGTTGAGTTGGGTGGTGTATGTACCATGTGTGCTCAGTTTTGACTCTAATGTGTTGTTATTATTAGGACCAGTTTGTTGAGTTGGGTGGTGTATGTACCATGTGTGCTCAGTTTTGACTCTATTGTGTTGTTATTATTAGGACCAGTTTGTTGAGTTGGGTGGTGTATGTACCATGTGTGCTCAGTTTTGACTCTAATGTGTTGTTATTATTAGGACCAGTTTGTTGAGTTGGGTGGTGTATGTACCATGTGTGCTCAGTTTTGACTCTAATGTGTTGTTATTATTAGGACCAGTTTGTTGAGTTGGGTGGTGTATGTACCATGTGTGCTCAGTTTTGACTCTATTGTGTTGTTATTATTAGGACCAGTTTGTTGAGTTGGGTGGTGTATGTACCATGTGTGCTCAGTTTTGACTCTAATGTGTTGTTATTATTAGGACCAGTTTGTTGAGTTGGGTGGTGTATGTACCATGTGTGCTCAGTTTTGACTCTAATGTGTTGTTATTATTAGGACCAGTTTGTTGAGTTGGGTGGTGTATGTACCATGTGTGCTCAGTTTTGACTCTATTGTGTTGTTATTATTAGGACCAGTTTGTTGAGTTGGGTGGTGTATGTACCATGTGTGCTCAGTTTTGACTCTAATGTGTTGTTATTATTAGGACCAGTTTGTTGAGTTGGGTGGTGTATGTACCATGTGTGCTCAGTTTTGACTCTAATGTGTTGTTATTATTAGGACCAGTTTGTTGAGTTGGGTGGTGTATGTACCATGTGTGCTCAGTTTTGACTCTAATGTGTTGTTATTATTAGGACCAGTTTGTTGAGTTGGGTGGTGTATGTACCATGTGTGCTCAGTTTTGACTCTAATGTGTTGTTATTATTAGGACCAGTTTGTTGAGTTGGGTGGTGTATGTACCATGTGTGCTCAGTTTTGACTCTATTGTGTTGTTATTATTAGGACCAGTTTGTTGAGTTGGGTGGTGTATGTACCATGTGTGCTCAGTTTTGACTCTAATGTGTTGTTATTATTAGGACCAGTTTGTTGAGTTGGGTGGTGTATGTACCATGTGTGCTCAGTTTTGACTCTATTGTGTTGTTATTATTAGGACCAGTTTGTTGAGTTGGGTGGTGTATGTACCATGTGTGCTCAGTTTTGACTCTATTGTGTTGTTATTATTAGGACCAGTTTGTTGAGTTGGGTGGTGTATGTACCATGTGTGCTCAGTTTTGACTCTAATGTGTTGTTATTATTAGGACCAGTTTGTTGAGTTGGGTGGTGTATGTACCATGTGTGCTCAGTTTTGACTCTATTGTGTTGTTATTATTAGGACCAGTTTGTTGAGTTGGGTGGTGTATGTACCATGTGTGCTCAGTTTTGACTCTAATGTGTTGTTATTATTAGGACCAGTTTGTTGAGTTGGGTGGTGTATGTACCATGTGTGCTCAGTTTTGACTCTATTGTGTTGTTATTATTAGGACCAGTTTGTTGAGTTGGGTGGTGTATGTACCATGTGTGCTCAGTTTTGACTCTAATGTGTTGTTATTATTAGGACCAGTTTGTTGAGTTGGGTGGTGTATGTACCATGTGTGCTCAGTTTTGACTCTAATGTGTTGTTATTATTAGGACCAGTTTGTTGAGTTGGGTGGTGTATGTACCATGTGTGCTCAGTTTTGACTCTAATGTGTTGTTATTATTAGGACCAGTTTGTTGAGTTGGGTGGTGTATGTACCATGTGTGCTCAGTTTTGACTCTAATGTGTTGTTATTATTAGGACCAGTTTGTTGAGTTGGGTGGTGTATGTACCATGTGTGCTCAGTTTTGACTCTAATGTGTTGTTATTATTAGGACCAGTTTGTTGAGTTGGGTGGTGTATGTACCATGTGTGCTCAGTTTTGACTCTATTGTGTTGTTATTATTAGGACCAGTTTGTTGAGTTGGGTGGTGTATGTACCATGTGTGCTCAGTTTTGACTCTAATGTGTTGTTATTATTAGGACCAGTTTGTTGAGTTGGGTGGTGTATGTACCATGTGTGCTCAGTTTTGACTCTATTGTGTTGTTATTATTAGGACCAGTTTGTAGAGTTGGGTGGTGTATGTACCATGTGTGCTCAGTTTTGACTCTATTGTGTTGTTATTATTAGGACCAGTTTGTTGAGTTGGGTGGTGTATGTACCATGTGTGCTCAGTTTTGACTCTATTGTGTTGTTATTATTAGGACCAGTTTGTTGAGTTGGGTGGTGTATGTACCATGTGTGCTCAGTTTTGACTCTAATGTGTTGTTATTATTAGGACCAGTTTGTTGAGTTGGGTGGTGTATGTACCATGTGTGCTCAGTTTTGACTCTAATGTGTTGTTATTATTAGGACCAGTTTGTTGAGTTGGGTGGTGTATGTACCATGTGTGCTCAGTTTTGACTCTATTGTGTTGTTATTATTAGGACCAGTTTGTTGAGTTGGGTGGTGTATGTACCATGTGTGCTCAGTTTTGACTCTAATGTGTTGTTATTATTAGGACCAGTTTGTAGAGTTGGGTGGTGTATGTACCATGTGTGCTCAGTTTTGACTCTAATGTGTTGTTATTATTAGGACCAGTTTGTTGAGTTGGGTGGTGTATGTACCATGTGTGCTCAGTTTTGACTCTAATGTGTTGTTATTATTAGGACCAGTTTGTAGAGTTGGGTGGTGTATGTACCATGTGTGCTCAGTTTTGACTCTAATGTGTTGTTATTATTAGGACCAGTTTGTTGAGTTGGGTGGTGTATGTACCATGTGTGCTCAGTTTTGACTCTATTGTGTTGTTATTATTAGGACCAGTTTGTAGAGTTGGGTGGTGTACGTACCATGTGTGCTCTGTTACATTCCAAGGAGAATCGAGTGGTGAATGAAGCTGTAACTGCTCTCTCGTACATCGTGTCTGACAGTGAAGAAAACAGAGAGGTTGTCATTGCAGAAAATGGGTAACAAATCTCTCATCCATTTCTTTTTTTTTTTTTGCTAATTATGTGACTTTAACACCTTTATGTATTACCAGGGAAGTAATTGACTTTTGTATGGAACGGTTTTGACTTGAGTATCAAAAGTAATTTTTGCAGTTGCTTTGGTTTTGCATTGCTATGCTTTGTGATTGGCTAATAAATCTTGTGCCACTTGATCAACCAATCAGAAGTAAAAACAAAACCAAACATGATTTGCTTGCATGCATTTTCCCACTGGTCACAGGTATTTGCTTTAAGTGCTGATTGGTTCATTGAATCATCTGTGTCTGTTGTGATTGGCCAGAGAGATATACTTTGGTATTGGTTTTATGACACTCAATTGAAAACCATTCTTATTAACAATTAGATTATGAGCTCGAGATTTCTATCACATGATAGTTGATGAGGGCGAAGCCCGAATCAACTATCATGTGATAGAAATCAAGAGCGAATAATCTAATTTTTTTAGTATAAATCTACTAGACGTTCAAAACTTAACAACAAATACAGACACTTCGAAAACGCAAAGGAGTGGCCGCCATTAGGCTACTCACTCTACTCACTTTCTACAACAGAATAGATAGTAGTGTAGCCAATAAGAGAACAGCATTTGTGATAGAACGCAAGTAGATTTATACATTGTTACATGTATGATTTGACTTTTTATGCATATTATGCACAAATGCAAAAAGAATGGTCTTGATCTGCCACCAAAATTTCTAGACCAACAAACTGTCAGAAAAATTAATATTTTCAACAATATTCTCTTTCATTTGCAGACTGGAGGACCTGTGCTATGTTGCCGAACGAGGTGAGATGTGTTCATCTGTAGATTAAACTTCACATTGTCCTTTAGGATTGTGTTTTTTCCTGGATCTTTGCAAACGGTTTGTGAAGTATGTCAACTGGGGTGTTTACCCCCATTTTTGAGTGAGCTTACATGAAGTGTAATCTCACTCTATGTCATGGGAAGTGTCCGTAAGTCCGTGGTAGTCCATTCTTCGGGTTGTCTTCGGTATCACGGCGCCTGGTCTCGAACAGATATTGTTTATTTCCGTACGAACGATGAGAGCACGAACACGCGAATATGAGCGAGGTTGAACACGAAGTGCTGCGAACTGATCCCGGATCATCCCGGATAACGAACGACGTATTTTCGATATCAAAACACGGAACGTGGAAGCAACCACGTTTTTTCGCCGTTGGAGAAAGAGAGGTAAGAGGCTCGAAATTTACGATGTTTTCGTGTTATATTGCACCAGTAATCAGGCACAGCATTCAAGCAATGTGTCTATTGTTTTCACGTAAAGAGTTTTTCAGATGTTTTGACGGTGTAGACAAAATCTTCGCCAACAAAAGGTTCCCTAAATCACCGAGATGTAGTTTTAAAGACAGCTGTGATGGCCGCCGAGTGACTTGTGCAGTCCAGCATTGCGAATTGCTCCATGTACAACATCTGGCAATCCATAACCCTGTCTCAGGGTCATATAATTCCCTTCTGGGAACAAAATATTTCCTTCGGGAAACGATGAATTCTCTTCGGAGAACAAATAATGTCTTTAAGAGACACAAATCTGGGTTAAGTGCAGTTACACTAAAACGTTGAAAAGTTATTGTTTGAAAACGTTGATGTTACTAAGTTTAAAATGTAAGTTAACTATACTTGTTACAGCTACCTACATTCCAAAAAAACTTGAGAATAAATGTTAATGTTTTACTGTTTTTGTTGGCAATGCTGATACTGTATGCAAACAGCTACATGCTATAAGCACCAACCAGGGCTCAATTTCATAAAACTTTTACAGCTGTAATTTACAAGTGTAGTTATTGTTTCAGACCTCTGAAACAATAGCTACAAGCGTAGAAGTTTTATTAAATTGATCTTTAAATTTATATATTTTGATTAAAAGATAACATTGCCTGCCTTGAGTATAATGGTGTCAATCTTTACTGTCAGTATGGGGTTTTACCACTCCTTACATGTGAAACCCGACCACGTTTGTTTGTCAGACACTGTTTCAAATAAACACCTATTTCAAATAGGCACCCATCCTTGTGTAAATCCATGTGCGGTAGATCTAGAATTTTGTTCATGTTCACAGTTACAGTAATTCCTCTATTAAGTGGTCATTTCTCAAAAACCCAAAATATGTATTCACCAGTCCTTTACAGGAAATGGTTCTCAAGGTCCTGAGGGTTTCAGCTTAACAGAGGGACTGCTGTATATGATTTACATTTTTTTTCAGAAATTTGCTAATATGATAACTTTGATGATGACAATGATGATAACTCGGTCCTTGTAGTGACATTACATAGCGTGACAAAAACGATACCAAATTAACGAACGATCTTCCAGTCCAACAAAACAAAAAATCATCCTCGACAAACCAAGATACTTTTCCAATACAGAAGCTCTTGAGACGTGAAGTTGCAAGCCACAATGGTGCTTGGTGGACATGTGTTTTTATCACATCTCTTGGACTTGGAACACTTGCACCAGTAGTACAGTCAATGAACCATTTTTTAAGTTGTGCTTCCATACCTGTGACAGTACCACATTATATCGTTAAATAGTTTTTCTGAAAAATCAGAGGCAGACAGCCTATGGTGCATTTCTCATTTAGCTTAATATCTTTGACAGTAACATTTTCGACATCACAAATTCCGTCTCTAGATATTTCCGTGCAAATTTTCATCGTAAGCTCACTCATGTACGCATTGCAGACCTATTTTTACATAATGTCACCAGTACCCATGCATTTATACACCTGGGTGAAGAGAGCCACTGTAGAGCAACCCAAGTGGGTTGAAAGTTTAACCCACTAACCACTATACCACTGCACCAACACTCGATGGCTTTTCTGATCTCAGACTTACATGGCTAACCACAGTGAACAAAACATACAGACTATAGCTTATTGATTTCATTTCTTTTTTCTTGTTTCAGTTCAAATTCCAGCTTCTCGTATTGTTGCTGCAATTTTCCTTGAACTTGCATTCACTGCTGAAATAAGAGTCAAGCTATCGCGGCAAAGTGCTCCAGGTAAGAAACCATGACACTTATGTTACTACTTTTTGGCTCTAACACTTGTAATTTTTATTTGAAAATCAAGGGCTCCTATGAGCCAACTTGTGGATACTAAAAACAACCTTCAGACCCTCCCCTCTCCTATGCTCTTACTCCACCCACCCCCACCCCCACCCTCTGCGTCCAACTCCCCACCCTCCCCTCCCTGCAATGCTGACATGAGCAAGCCTTATGCACTGGTCAGCGGAATTACCAAGAAAAGTTTACAGGCCATTTATGGAAGGTAGGAGGAAAAATTTGCATATTTGTTCCACCTGCTGTAACTCGTTCAATGCTTTGTGTATTCACAAGTTTAAAAAAATGACCATTGCAATTATGAATATAATTTATGCAGTTGTGAATAATGTTTTAAGGCTGCAACAGGATTTCAACACATAACCTTAAAATGATTCTGCTGTGATACTCAAAGATTTTTTTTAATTCGTACATGTAGGGAGCATTGGGAAAGGAACAAGTGTTCAAAACTGTTGAGAGTTCATATAGATTTTTGCAAATATTGCAAGGGCCATTTCTATTTCCTCCGTTTGTACATTCTGCTTTCTATCTCCTGTTTAACATACTGTTGTTAATTTGTTTATCGTCGCACATTATGAACAACCTGTAAGCAGTACCCCTGAGTGGCAGAATCCGCAAGCGCAGAGCAGTGCTCGCAGACTGCGGAAAAAAAAAACAATTTGAAGACCATGATGTAATTTACACAGTTGAACTGGACTACCTACCTACCGTTTGACATTGTTTTTATTTCCAGCCACATCACTTGTGTATTTGTGCAAACTCCGTGATACAGAGACACAGCGTCTGTCTCTTCAAACACTGGAACTTTTGGCTATTGAGAATTCTGATGTCATTATACAGCACGTATGTTGTTATAGTTTCTGTTTATTTGTATCAATAATAATTCATTGAAGAAGTCAAATGTTTGGGTTGTTGCTTGACTAATGTTTAGGATTGCATGCAGATGGGGGCCATACTACGCCGTGATAAGCATCACAAAGTGTCCTCATCTATAAAAGTTCACCATAACACATATGGTGCAATCCTGATTATAAATGTGTTGACTGGATGTGAGTGTGGTGCAATCCTGGATACGAGTGTGTTGCCTTAGTGTGTGTGTTGCAATCCCGGACATAAATGTGTTTCCTGGGTGTGTGTGGCGTGGGGTTACACAGTATTTACCTCTTGTGTTGTATATTCTCATATCCTTTGACAGGAATCACTTCTTGACTTGCTGTTGACTCTAAATAACCTCACTGATGACGAACAGCTGTTTCTGCTGGCAGGCAAAATCATCCTGTATTATGCTGAAAATGAGCAGGTTAGTGAATAAATATTAGCAAGGCGTGGTAACAATAATAACAACGTCCTAGCCTGTTCCAGGCGTTCAGATAGTGGAGAGCAAAGGATAGGTGGCACGCAGAAGAAAAATATCGCAAGTGCTCATCTTAACATCAGAAACAGGCTGCAGACATCCAGATAATTCAGTCTGAAGTGTCAGCCACTTTCTCACCCTACCTCTCTCTCCCGACAGGGGTAGGCTGAGAAGGCAGCTGACACTTCAGACTACCAGATAACTTGGTAAAAAGGCAAGGAGACTGGGGAGATGAGGCGCCCCTCAGGCAAGCCCAAACCCCCCTCCCTCCCCCCCTCCCCCCTCCCTCCCCCCCTCCCCCCTCCCCCCTCCCTCCTCCCCCCTCCCCCCCTCCCTCCTCCCTCCTCCCTCCTCCCTCCCCCTCCCCCCTCCTTCCCTCCCCCTCCCCCCCTCCTTCCCTCCATCAGCTCTCGCAATTTTCCATCACGCTTTAGTCGCTTTGACTACATCGTTACATATCATTAGCATCTAAACTTTTTGGTGTTTTCAGGCTTGTCAGAAACTGGTTCAGTCTGAGGATTTGAAGCCCTGTTTGATGGAGTTTGCATACAGTTTAGATCCACTGCTGCAGAACGTAGTGGCAAAGATAGTTTTGGCAATGATTGAATCACATGAAAACAAGTAAGTAAACAAACTCATTAGTAATCAAACAGAAGTTTTAAATTGAGTGCCGAAATGTTTTTCGGTGCTTTGGTTTTACATTGCTGTACTTTTTTATTCGTTGGAAACACTTGTGAGCGGTTTTTGAGTGAGTGTCGAAAGTGCTTTTGTTTTGCATTTCTGCGCTTTGTGATTGGCTTAAAAATCTCGCGCCACTTTCTCAACCAATCATAAGTAAAACCAAAAACCAATCGTGACTTGCTCGCACGCGTTTTCCCGCGCTTGGCGCCGGCGCACATTTCCCTTTCGTAAACGGTCGATGCCATTTTAGCGACACTTCGAAAAATTTTCACAAATTTTAGAATTATTTTTTCTATCAGAAAAAGAAAAATGCAATTAATTACCTGGAATCGAACCCGGAACCTCTGCATGCTAACATCTCTCCTTTACCACTAGACCACTGGGTTGATCCGGCAAACCCACGAAAAATTTAATTATAAAAGATGCTGTTCTTAATATATATCAATAACGGGTCACCCTAACCCTAAATCTTACCTAACCGCGAATCTAGCTTAGATCTAATAATCGCTTTACCTAGGCCCAATTTTATCTAATAATGATAGCCTATTTTCGTCCCAATCCAGGCATAAACTAGAGAGAAATAGCATCGACCATTACAAAAGGCTTGGTTACTAATGAATGCTAATGATGGCATCGACCGTTAAAAATGGCATCGACCGTTTACGAAAGGGAAATCAGCGGCGCCGGCTACATGTATTTGCTTCGAGTTCTGATTGGTTCATTGGATTGTCTGCGTCTGTTGTGATTGGTCAGAGTGACTGCTTTAGTTTTGGTTTTACGCACTCAATTGAAAACTGCTCTAGATCGGATTTCTCATGAGTGTCGTCAAACCAAAACCAAAGTCATTGCTCTGGTCAATCAGCAATCAGAACTCGTAGCATGTCGACGGCGCCAAGCGCGGGAAAACAGTTGAGAAAGTGGCAAGCGCAGCAATGCAAAACCAAAGCAAACTATAAATTCCTGTCGACACTCAATTGAAAGCCGCTCAATACATCTAATCAACAGAAGTAAACCCAAACCCAATCGTGCCTTGTTTGCACGCGTGTTTCCCGCGCTTAGCGCCAACGACATGTACATGTAGCCTGTTGGATTGTCTTTCGTTGTTTTGATTAGACAGAGTGATTACTTTGTCCTGGATTGTTGAACGCTCTTACGCATTTCTCAGAATAGTAAGAAGCTTACATGTGCTCTGGAAGGCCCATTCCGCTGGACAGTACTTTATGTCGTTCATAGCGCGTGAAAGCCTAATTTGAAATACATGTCGCCATTTTTCACCCAAAGCGGCAGAATATGACAAATTTTTTTATTTGCTTGATGGAATCTACATGGTGTTGCGAAAGAAAATCAAAAAGAGTTTTTTCGATATCGATTTTCTTTTTCGTGTTTTAGCCGTCTAAAAACGTGAAATTTCACTTCCGGTGGGGTACAATACCGCGCAAGAAGAAAGACTGGAAATATTCCGCTGTGACGTCAATAGCGACCTTTAGATTGGACTACGAGTACGAGATTGAGTACGAGTACGAGTTTTCAAACCAAAGTCGTGTGCCTCATATAATTTCTTATCACACCAATCTTATCCCTAACGTTTATTTATGTGTTAGTCAGCAACAGGAAAGAGTTATAGTTCAGGGGATACAATTATCTCGAAATTCCAAAGTCGTACTCGTACTCGATTTCGTACTCGTAGTCAAATCTAAAGGTCGCTAATACGAGAATGCCAGTTTCGTAGTTTCTTGGTTCCTCGCATTTTTTGCCCTGAGGAAGAAACATGGTTCTATTAAGGTGTGTTGTCTATGGTTGTAGCAACACGCGCCCAAAAAACGGAGGAACTGAGAAACCGCGACACTGGCGTTCTTTTATTGACGTCACAGCTGACTATCCCCAGTCTTTCTTTTTGCGCGGTATTGTACCCCACCGGAAGTTAAATTTCATGTTTTTAGACGGCTAAATCAAGGAAAAGAAAAATCGATATCGAAAAACTTTTTTCTACTTTCTTATCAGAAGACCATGTAGATTCAAGCAAGCAAATGAAAAAAAAAATCTGTCATATACACTTTAACTTCCAGTCATATCGCACCACATTTGCCACTAATTCCGTCCAAAATGGCTTTATTTCAGCTAATAATTCCGTAGATCGGTAAAATAAAACATCGCCTCATGACAGGGCTCATTACAGTGGAGCCCCGTCAATACGGAACAGTAGGGACCGCGAAAGCTGTCCGTATTAAGAAGCTGATCTTATTTAGCGGGTTAATTTTAAAGAAAATGTGCGGGCTTTCCGCCAGGACCGAGTAAACTTAGCCTGTGAACTTACTCGTGCGTGCATACCTATCCGATTTCCTTTGCTTCATGTGAAGCAAAGAAAATAGGATACCTCTGCACGCTGGTACTTAGAAGGTTCGGCTGTAGGTTTGTCCAGGTCTTATAGGTTAATTTTTATATTCCACTCTAACCCTTAAGGGATGAGATCGCCGAACTTGGCCTGGATGAGGTGTTAATACAAATCAAGAACGAATCATCGGACAGAGATGCTTGGCGTATGGCAGATCACGGTCTCATGATACTACACAACGTCAAACCTGTGGGAAAACAGGCTTCCCAATCAAGCAACAAGTTCAATACAAGCGGCGGACTAGTCACAGATATACCAACCAAGAAAGCTCTTTGAGTATTGGGTATACTGTGTCACGTCGTGGTGTAGTTTTGCCACGGCATAAAATCATTGCAAAACATGTTCTATTCTTGATAAAACCAAACATGGTTCGCCCCAGTGCAAACACAGCATAAGTCACCTTTTTGTACTACCGCAGTAATACCGCAGAATATCACACATGTACATATTTTACATTAACTCTTTCTCTCCTAAATTCAAGGCTCAGTTTGACATGAAATGTGGATCCAACGTCTTAGTCATTCAAAGAGATATTCAGGGTTGGTCGAGAACCTCGTAGAATCGTACTCCACAATATATGTAGATATTCTTTCTTTTAAATTCGGCCAAACCGGCATCATATATAATATAAACGTTTTTTCCAAGGAAAACATGAAGGTTTTAAATAGTTGAGTTGGCCCCGGAAAGGGGGGGAGGGGGGGGGGGGGGGGGGGGGGGGGTGGACTTCGATATGAAAATGACGACGGTGCTCGCCGTTACTTTTAGGGGTAAAAAATTTGTAGATTGGTACCGCCGAGGGTGCTTTAATCTAAAATGACCGTGGTTACTAGAATTGTTGCGGTATCTTTTAGGGTATTGGGCCGAAAAAAAAAGCAGAATGGTATATGCCCTGTGTTGTTTAAAATTGGTACCTCTTAAACCCCGGGGTAGTTGGTTATTCAGCTTTAAAATTTTCGGTTCTTAAGTGTAAATCACTCCTTATTTAATTTTTTTTTTTTTGAAAAATAAAAATCATTTTGAGTTGTTTCGTGCAAAAAAGATGTCACCAAAATGTCATTCTTACACTGTTATATTATTCACATAAAATCTTTGCGTAGCATTATGAAGGTAAAAACAAAAACATTTAAGTAAAAATGACCATTCTGTGTAAATGTTAGCATTTTTGTTATTTAACTCTAAAAAAAATTATTTATAGGTATCAGCATTTTGTCTTTGAATGCAATAGGAGCTTCTCTGTAAATGTTAGCATAGCTGTATTAAAATTTAAAAGTAGCTAAGCGCCTGAAAAACTGTAAAGTCAGTGCAGTATATTTTTGTACATTATAATGACTTATTTTTGGAAATAAAATGATTCACTACTTCAGAGTAAATTGCCTTTTTTGTTGGCTCATCACAAATCCTTGATATGTTTTGATAGCGGTTTTATCCCGGTTTTATCCACGTCAATAGCCTCCAACACAGAACTTCTTTTCGCTCGTCACGCAATCCTCCCGATCGTTAAGGAGAAGTGCGTGACAAGGTCTGCTTTGGCGCGCGAGCATGCAACAAGCGCGGAGAACGAGACACACGAGGGGGGCCTGTTGTGCAAGCTACGTATAAGGCTACAAAAAAAGCTGTTTTATGTGCTGCTGGTCATAGCTAGCTGTTAGCGCGCTCTAACCCCCGAGGGCGAAGGGTTAAGGTGGATTTATAATACTGTTGCGATAATCGGATAATTCTGACGTGCTTGCGAACGTATTAAATTAATTTACGTGCACCTTTGTACGCACGTAAATTTAACTTCCCTTCATAAAACCTATTGGAGGAGGGCGGAGGGACATGCAACGAATCTTCGACGGCTTTTATTTCCTGCATCACGAAATTATTAGTTGACAACAGAATTTCAGATTGTGACATACACATCCGGGCATAGCATATAGCATAGTTCCATGCCGAGTTCAGAAGAAAAAAGTACAAAGTTAGGTGATGGATGCAATAAAGTTGAAGTTGAATCGAGTCGTCAAGGGAAACGAGTTCAGTTTCTGTATGTAAATGGGAAAAACTGTACGATCAACTGCGGGAGAAAAACTAAATAACTGGGTAAAAAAATTAATCCGCTACCGCCTTCAGTCTAGTTTTAAAAATGGTTTTCTTTTGTTAAAAATATACTGAAAAACAAAACACACAAAGCTGTCATGCAATAAAGTCACGCAATGGCTCCGGGAGAAGGCTGCGTGACGTAATGTGACCCAATGTCTCATCGACAGGAGAAAATTCACAAAATGTCCAAAATGGTAAAAACATATCTGCTTTGGATTCTATTTTCTGTAGACTACAAGCAGAACTTCTACTCATATATCAATCGGAAACGCTAATAAATAAAAAGAATTGATATATACGTAATTTTAAAATAAACAATAAAAATAACTTGAAGAACTGAAATTCCCGCCCACGCATTGATTGGAAAATTCTCGACAATTCTCGTAATCTATTCAGTACGCGTCCAAGTTTTTATTGTACAAAGAGAAACTTCGGCCAAGTGAAGGCCAATTGGAGCATAATTCTCTGGATCCTTCCTGACTGTGCTACTACCAATACAGTGTAATGTTTATTTGCAGTTGTTGTTGTTGTTTTGTTTTTAACAAGCAGAAATTTTAGTTTTTTTTTTCTTTCTCAGTATTATTTTTGACGCTTTAAGTAAAATAATAGATAAAAAGCCTGTCCTGCCCCCATACCCGGTACCCACTGAAGTCGGATGTGACCCCCTCACACCCTAACACATCCAAATTCCAATCATTCCACCTCATTTTTCACCCTACGCCAAACAAGGCAAGGTGCCATAGCGAGCTACTGTTCACAGTGCCAAGAGTACAATCCGGAGCAAAATACGTCTTAGCGCTTGAGTGATCGTCTGTTTGCAAGATAACAATGGCTTCTCGCACTGCTGTTCGCTTAGACCCAACAACAGGCAAAAAGATCCCACCGCCTGTTTCGCCGAAGCCCATTAGAATGACAGCCACAAGGCTGACAAAGGCCGACATAAAACCGCCACCACCGCAGCCTTCTTCAGGCGTCAAAAGCACTGAAGAAGAACTCGATGCCCTAACTGATCTACTGGTAAAGAATTTGGAGAACACAGGCGATCCAGATTTTTTTGGTAAGACAAAGTTGATATGAAGTTCATTGTTATTGCTTCCCCGCTGTTTGTATTCGTTCAACATGCATGCGTTGAAAGAGCGTGCACAAATTCAGAAATCAGCTTAATTCTCCCTTTTTGCACGTCGTGGAGGAATTTGAGACAAAGCTGTTCTTAAAACTTCACTTGTCTCGTCATTTTGTTGAAAAAGATTAGCAAGTCTAGGTTTCCCTAATCCTGTAGAATAAACAGATGTGGGTTAATTTTGTCTCAGTGTTTTCATGCTGGCATACTGTTAGACAGATTTAGCTTTGATCTTGGAAATGAAATGCGAAGTGTTTCTTGAAAGTCTGTTTAATTCTTCAATGCAAGATGTAGCTTTTACAGCAAGCTAAAGTTATTTATGGTAATCAATAAAATCTGATAGGAAGCCTGATAATTCTTACACACTTTTCGCAAGTATTTTTCCTAATTTGGCAGTACTACACTTGTGCAAGCTTGCAGCAAAAGCTAATAAAATAATAATGTTAAGCTTATGTTTTTACTGAATAGCTAGTGTAAGTGATTTCACTATCGTATCAATAAACATAGTAATTAAACGTTTAAGCTTTGAGCTGTAGGCTAAATGTAGAACTTTAAATTCTTGCTAACATTGATACAGTAAGCTTAATTGGTCTGGAGAAAAAAATTCTAAAGATCGCTTGCATTCCTATAAGGGGTGTTGTAGACAGTTTTTTGTGGCAACTTCGAATTCCTTCAGATCTGTTCTTCTTAATTATTAATATGACAGCTCAAAAGTATCAATCTTGGTTTGCCTATTGTGCATGTAAGATGTTTTGGGTCAAGTGTGCTTGCATGATCTTAAATTAATGTTCTTTCACTATCATATTTCAAGATTATATCATACCCTACAACTTCCCAACCATAGTCCCATTGATAACTGTTGCTTGCTATCCCCTCTAACTCAGGGCCAGCGAAAGATCCACTTTGGTGTATATGCTGTAGTTTAAAATGATCTCAGGTTAAAATGATTTCAAACTAGTTTGATTTCTACTTTTCATTGTCTTAGGATTATTAATCTGGAACAAAAGAAAATCAAAACTTAAACTAGTTTGAAATCATTTTGACCTAAGATTCATTTTGAACCACAACATATACATTGTATACCTGCCAACTTTTTCCTGGTGTGAGAATTTTTTTTTGTGGGAGTGCCAGGATTTCCGAAGGTAACCCGACCAAATCCGAAGAGAACCCAATCTATTCCAGTGATGTCCAAAGATGTTCCAAAGAATTCGGAAGTTTCCATGGACCTCAGACCTCCGTTTAATAACATCCAGCTGTAATTGTAATCTTCAGAACAAAAAAAGTGCCATGTTTTCATGAATGTAACTATATTTTTAATTGGATCATGCAATCAGTTATAGCTGACAGCTGAAATCTGTAAGTCAGGCGTGAGAAATTGCTCCATAGGCGTGAGATCGGAGGTTTGAACTCGCAGGTGTGAGACTTGGCAGGTATAACATTGTGGTTAAAAACAATTTTGGTTTGAAACTTGATGTTTGTTTTCCCTTCTTTCAGATTGGATGTTAATTAATCTGGGACAAAGGAGAATAAAAATTAAAATGGTTTCAAACCAAAGAAAATTTGAACCACAACATATATTGTTGATGTGGCCTTACAGTTTCCTAATAAAAACTGAGGAAAAAAAGTTGTCAAACATAAATTTAACTATAAGAGCAATTTGTGCCTAAAACCCAGACTTCAGAAGTTACAGCCTGTCAGTTTCTTTGGTTGGCGATTGATTTAAGTTTACTTAATAGTAAACACATAAGGCTAGTTGCAAGATCCACCTTCCAACCGGGATGAAGGGGAGAGCTTTTACAGTAACTTTTTTCTCTTTTCCTTTTTGCAGGAATATGTAGCAAATGTGGTCAGAAGGTTTCTGGTGAGGGAACTGGTTGCCATGCCATGGACAAACTTTTCCATATCAAGTGCTTTGTTTGTAACAAATGTGGTGAGTAATATTTCAGTCAGTCAGTCATCCTTGGGGTCTCTTGATCTTGCCATTACTCCAGCCTCTCTAGAACACACAGCATTAATTGGTAGACATTAACTGTGATTGGATGGTAAGCTTGCAATTTGCATTGATTGATGTGCATCAGATTGAGTTTTGACTGGTTTGTATTGTGTGACATTCCTGATTGCCATGGGAACTTGACACAACTGTTTACAGCTGTACAGCCAGACAAGGTGCTCACATTATTCAGTCAGCCAAGTCCCTCTGCTTTATCCCGCTGGTCTCTGAGGCCTGATTAGCTGCCCGATTTCATCCACCCTCCCTTGCCCCGAGGCAGATGGTCCTTCCAAGCACTCATTGCTAGGCTGTGGTACTGGCTATTATAGGAGCCAATGGATTTCTAGTAAATCAATGGAGTTAAAGAACTGATAGACATGTAGATACATACATCTGTACTGAAGAGAATATTGAATCCCATTCTCTGATGATGTAACAGTCTACACAGGACAGAGTCTGAAAATGAGTACTTGGACTGCTCAACCGCCCCAGGGTCTGGAAAGCAGATGCCATCAAGCCTCCAATCAGCTGCCTCTTTGACCAGCGCAATGACCATGAAGGCCTCGGCTGCCCGACTCTTGTGGCCACATGTCTCCTTTGCACACCCGACTCATCTGTGTTTTGCCCCTAAGGATCTAATCACAGTCAGATCAGTAATTCATTCTGGCTGGAAATCCAGCACTCGCATTACATCCATGCAGTTTCTTGTCAGCGATTTTGTTGTGGTTCTGTTGGGTTTGGTGGATCACGGCAGTCTTCAAATCCCCTGGATTTCTTTCTTGATATATCTGTCATATTCTCACTCAGCTCTCAGAGCTGATTTTATTTTGTTTTGGTGTTTGCAGGATGTCAGTTAACTGGCAAAGTGTTTTACAAGGTGGATGATCAAGCTTTATGTGAAAATGACTATGTGGTAAGCTGATAAACTGAAAACATTATCCAATTGCAGTGAGTATGTATTCCTAATGTTCTTACAGTTAAAACCAGAGGGTGATAAGGCCAGATATCAGAATGGCAGGGGTAGAAAGTGTTAGTAGTATTTTACCATTATGGAGATATTGGTGAGCAACTGAAACAATATTAATGTCAATATTGTTATTTATTGTAGGCAACATTGGAGACATGTTGGGTTTGTAACAAGCACATAACTGAGCGGGTGAGTGAGTGAAGACTATTAGTACTTATGATAATGTCAATAGCAATAAGACAATGTTTTTTTCGGAGCAATTTCAGATAAGGAATTATAAACAGATCTTACAATAATTATTGTGTTCTATTTCAGTAGCAAATGGATAATTCATAAATATAGTAAACAACCTGGTTCAGTTTGTAACTCAAAATATGTAAAAAAGGATTTCTCCCAGATGCCATGTCTTCATTTAAACCTACCCCCACCCGCCTGAAAGCCTTCCAATTTGTTTTTCAGGCCTTGTCTGCAATAATATATTGCATTATTGGTGCCTTATTACTGTTAGATCATTTCTTCATAAAGTTATTTTTTAAACACAGATTTTGAGAGCCACTGGAAAGTGTTTTCATCCTGACTGTTTCAAGTGTGAAGTTTGTCACAAGAAACTTGATGGGGTGCAGTTTACTGTGGATAACTTCAATAAAATTCACTGCATTGAGGACTACTATAGGTACTAATTCTTTAGATGTGAAACATATTCAAGCTTCACTGCATATATTATGTATCTATCAGAGCTAACCGGCTTTATAGTTTCAATACTTTCAGCTTGCTGTTACAGGGCTCAAAATTAAGAAAAAATTCTCAATCGCAATTTGCGTGTAATTCCTAAAATTTAGTCGCAAGTTCGAAAATTTTAGTCGCAAAAAAAATAACTAACTACTACCGGAACCGGAAAGTCTGAAAAAGTGTGGCTGTGGTACACTTCTTGGAAACCGCGTTAATGGTGCATGAAATCGACGATTAAGTCACGCAACATTTAACGTGAATTTACAAGTAAGACACAAGACTGTTGAAAATAATTACTTTACTATAAGCTAGGCCGTAAAACAGTTGCAAAATCGCAACTAATTGACAAATTTTAGTCGCAAAAGCGAAATCTTTAGTTGCAAATGCGCCCAATACAGGCACAATTTCGAGCCCTGTAAGAGTACTGATATAATTTATGGACTTGTATAGAATAATAAATTTCTCCCCAACATAGCTGTAGTTTTATTGTTTGACCACCAGGTGTGTTATGTTAGTTTTAGGTTTTCAGGAAACAGGAAAAAGGGTCCCTGGACCTCCTGCTTCAAAATTCTGATTCTGAGTGTTCATCAAACAATCATCTCTGGCAATAAAATTCCTTCAAAGGTTTATTTTATCCACAAGTTGGTAATGGTGTCATGATGACACCAAATCGTCATTTAATTTTATTGATATTTTTTGCTTGTTGATGTTCATTGTTCTGACTTGTTTGTTACATGTACTTCCTTCATTTCATAGTCAGAGCTTCATTAGAAGTTTTTTGATAGTGGGGGGAGGGGGGTATGCACTTATTTTGATCCTTTATAACTTTTAAAACACCCCATCCCCCTGCATGTCCAAGAAGACCCAAAAAAGCCTGGTCTGAATATGGTGTAGGTTAAACTTTTTTAGGCAATAAAATAATGTCTTTATTATATTTTCTTGCATCCCAAGGACACAAGGGTCCTTAAACGTGATCATAGTCTGTTTTTCACATGTTACTGGCTCTCTTTTTGCATGGTTTTCCCTTTGTCATTTGCCAACCGCACATAATAACTATCTCTAATTTCCAAATATTAAATGAACAGAATTAAAAGTCTGTAGATATTCATCAGTGTAAATTTGTCCTTTTTTCAGAAAATATTCACCAAGATGTGCTTCTTGTAATCAGCTGATCGTCCCAGATGAGGTATTACTTGTGTTTTGTTCTATGTTATGCAATTTTTTGCAATTGAGTGTCATTATGTTAAGTAGGCATTTCATTACCCTTTGGATTAAGGTGTCAGATTGAGCTATGTGACCAAAAATAGGTGGCTGCCTGATCAATTTTTATAAGAATTTCAGTCTGGGTTCAAATAAAAGTCAGAATCAGCAAATGTAAAATTATATGGGTTATTGATAAAATGTTGTTAACATTTAAGGGTCAGGATGAAACTGTTCGTATTGTTTCCATGAACAAAGATTTTCACGTCAAGTGTTACGTTTGCGAGGTAAGCAAAAGCAATATATTTAATTTTGTCTCTAATGCTGCTAGATAATCAGTAGTAGCTTAGAACATGATCCTTTGTAGATGAATGAAGTCGACAAAGATGCAATAAATGCAGTCATTAGTGGACTAACATAAGAGGGAGTGTTTCTTGGTGTTGTGGAAGCCATTGTTGGTTAGCTTTTGTGTTGTGGTGTGCGTATTGTTCAGTGTCTTTTGAATATTTTGTTTTACATCATTTGGTGATTACACCATCCGCAACACCAAGAAACTACCATAAGAGGGGAGGAAGAGGCTGCCTTTTTCACTCTTGTAGTATACAAAAGATCCCAGACAGGAAAATGTTTGACCATCAGCCTCCTGCTTTATGTAGAACAAATAGTACAATACGAAAAGCTGTGACAGCATTAATATTCATGACAAATCATTTAAGGATGTTCGCGCAAAAACACAACACATAATTTTTTCAAATTTTTACTGCTGCTAGACTATGATGCAAAAAAATTGAGGGTCACCGACTTTGTTTGGGAGATAATTAAGTCATGTGGAAAAATAACAAAAATAACACTTAACTAGGCATGGCTTCGGTGGCTATTAGTTTAAAATAAGTGAAGAATTTACCATACAGATAAAAACTTTCTTATTCAAATTTTAAATAAGTGGCTCTATTGAGTACAAATAAATTAGCTAGTGTCATTCTTTCAAGTAAATTAATAAGTCTTTAAGGAGGGCATTTGCAAGCCCCATACAGCTAAAAATAGAAACAATTAAACCTTTTAAAACATATTAATTTAACTTTTCAAAAAAATTAAGAAAATTGAACTGTCTGATCTATGAAATAAAAAATAGGGGTGACCAACCATCTAAGAAAAGTATGTAAGTGCAATGGCTTCTAGCCCTGTATGTGTTTAGATTTTTCTTCTTTGGGGAGTGCATTTGTATAATGTGCCATGTCATTATGACATAAATTGTGTCCACAGTAAGGATGTGCATAAACAATTAGCGTGAACATCCTTATATTAAGTGCCTGCATGGAAAATGTTTCCATTAAATGCTTTCATTTGTTAAAAAGCTTAAGAGGGATTTAGTATCCAAGAAAATTTATTTCTTTTACATATTGCATGCCTATGTTACATGATTTGTTTACCATTAAATCAGAGTTATGTTCAACAAGGCGTCTGGTTGACGGCACAGAACCTTTAGTTGTGACCATGACTACAAGGTAATAGTAGAGGATGTTAATGCAGTGTTTCAAACATTCTTATCAATATTTTCGAACTTATTTCAAACAGAAGTACAACATACACTATCACTTATACATTTGAAAAAGCTCGTCTTTAAATGGATGAAAAAAACTTATATTTCTTACAGTTATCACTTGTGACTACAAAAATGACAACAATGATAACAAAATAGAACAATTCTTGTGCTATTAAACAGAAAGCATTTTCTTTAAATGGAATGCGGTTAATACTGTTAGTAGTATTTGAATATGTTTCAACATTGTTTCATCACAAACAGCCTGTGAACAACATTAATTATTTATGTGAAGCAAAAAGAATATATAAAATCAATGAACATGCTTTGCAAGGCTTTAAAATGCTTGGTGACTTCATTAATTATCCTGCTTAAATTACACCGCCAGTGGAGCTCAGCCAATTTGCATTGGCAACTGTTACTGTAAAATGAATGTTAAACCTGTTGTTGGACGTAGAATAAATTTGAAGCTCTTTTACTTCAGTATCTGATAATTTTCAATGTTAATTTATATAAAAGAAGGTACATTGTGTAATGTGAAATCAAACCTGGATTGTACATTCAGATCAGCTAGTTTTCATTAGAGCATCGTAAAACCAAGATAAATGTAATTGCCCCGGCCAATCACAACAGATGCAGACAATCCAATGAACTAATCACATCACGAAGCGCAGGAAAATGCAAGAAAATGCATATGAACATGATTGTTTTACTTATAAACACCCTGCATGGCATTAATTTTGTTAGCTAGAGAGGGGGCATTTATTTGGGTCACTCTGATAATGTGACTGACAGTTAAAGGGCTCAGGGCATAACCAACCTATGTTGCTTTGTAGTTCGTTTTTTATTTTTCTTGCTCAGATTTGTCCATTTTTGGCATGTTAACTACAAATTAATTGCAAAACATTGTTTAGAACTTTTCCTTCGTTTTCGAGAAATAACGTAATATGCAAAATAATATGTATATATATCTGCATGTCTGCCGCTGAATCCTGCTCGAAAAATTAATCCCAAAGTTTACCCAAATTTCTCGATTTTATGTTGATTTTTCACTTCATATGGCCAAGTTTGGAACCGTGCCGCTAAATCCCACTCAAGAAAAAAGAAGGGAGAAAAAAACAATCCTGAAGTCCATTCCCTCAAAATTACTTCATTTTATCGGCAGTAGTCAGCCCTAAGTTTCGCGTTGACTCCCTTATGGACCTCCTAGGAAGCACTTCCAGTCCTCCGCTGCCGGCTCATAGCTTTTGCCCACCTTGCCCAATTTTGGCCGGCCAGCAAGAACTTATATCAAGCTGCCCAAAGCTGTATTTCAATTAAAGTGCCTGACCACACATAGCGGACCTATCTGCCACTGTCACAAAGCATGTCAGGAAATTCTATGGCAAAACCGAAATGAAATTTCCCGCCCGAAAATTATACGAAATTACTATAAGTCTGGAAGCACTTCGGATACCAGGCATTTCGACCACGCCACAGGATGGCAAATGACTCGCAATGATGCCCCTTATTATTGCCCCTTTATTATTATTTTCTGATCCCAAGTGATTCCAGGCTTTCCTGCCGGCTCGTCTTGTCTAGCCTGTGACAGCCGCTTCCTCCCCTCAGAAAAAAATCAGGGAGAGAAGTGTCTGTGTAACGCCGTCGCTAATCTTGCTCCTCGCTCCGAGTGGCTTTTCCGGGATGCTGGCGACGTATCATGATTGGTTGTTATGCTAATCCTATTACGTAGGACATTTACCGTGTCTTCATTGGTTAATCGGTCATTTCTGAGAATTTAGCGCGACTTCCGAGAAACTTGCGGGAAAATTCGCACACAGGAAACGTCGATAGAAAATTTATTCGGGCCATTCGAAGCAAATTCCCGATAATGTTTGCTGGCTTGATCGTAGGAAACAGCAAGGGTTACTGAACAGGCCGCACAATCTCTACCGGTGTGAAACATTTGAAAACCTTTTTATATATTTTCTTCTAACGAGTATATCCCGTGTAAAATGGAGGTGGTAGGCCTGTACGACTTTTACAAAATGTTGTTAAATACCGTTTGCCACCTATATATGTATTTTAACAGGTATCATTTCCTTGGTTTTGGAGGAGTTTAGTGTTTACTGAAAAACTCTTTTAAAAAAGCCGCGTGTAACGGACTAGAGGTCAACTGTGTTATGTCTGTAATGTTTTCCTGTTCTTTAAGTATCTGACCTCTTATAACGTCCCTTTTCTTTTGCTTTTGCGGTTAGTGGGTTGTTTTATGTTGATTTTTAACACAGAGGGTTCAACATTTATAGTTTTTTCTCTCTTTGTAGTGATAGGATCTGAAATGATATGTTGACGGTTTAATGTGTTTCCTGCTATTTTTAATCATGCTGGGCCCAGCTATTTGTGTTTGTCGTTGCAGGAGTATGTCACGGTGAACTAAATGTAGATCCAAGGTTAGCAGAGAGAGATAGTTTAAGCTTTAGTGGGATTACCCAAGGATTTAAGATGGGCGACTTGATCTTCCATCAACGTTTTTAGCGGTGATATGATGACAATTTTGCTGCTTCCAAGCGGTCGTTCGAAGACTTCATCAGCCACGATCGGAGCAGCATAAAAGATAAGCGACTTCCCATACCCGGTAGGGAGACTTGCATACACATCTTTTCCTTTCAAAAGTGCTTTCAAACATTCTTCTCGTTCTGGATAGAGTGAAGGAATCTTGAAAGTCTCGCAAACACTTGCAATCGCCCGATGAAAATTTGCGTGGTCCGACACGTTTGATACCATTTTGAAACTGAAATTCGAGAGTATGTAATTTTGGTCAACGGAAATTACTAAATTTTTTCAACGTAAATTACTCAATTTTAATTTCTGCAAAATTATTCCGGAGCAAGATTAGCGACGGCGTTACACAGACGCTTTTCTCCCCGATTTTTTTCCGAGGGGAGGAGGCGGCTGTCACAAGCTAGTCTTGTCCACCACGGCGCATTTTCACCACGAGCACCGAATAGCGCTTTGGGCTGAGACGCGGCAAGGACACACACTCAGTTCTTCAAGAGGTGCTGGACTTCATGATGTCCATCCATCACCGGGCGGGCCATAAACATGGCTTAAACTAGCCCGTTGTTGTCTCGAGCTGCGAATTTGATCGATATGAACTGCCTATATGATGGTATGTTGACGTTGGTACAGGTCAGGAATATTGCGGTCGCATATTCTCACGGCCAATCTACTTTGTAATGGTGTCGAAATTATGCCCTGAATGTACAATTAAAGCACTAGAGGGCCAGAAATATGCTTTTTTCAGGTGAAATTAGTCAAATTCCTTAGGGTTTGTGCAAATTCGACAAGTGTTTGTGATATTATTCATTGTTTGATAAAATGGGGCAAATCTGAGCGAGAAAAAATAGGAAATGACCTAAAAAGCAACATAGGTCAGTTATGCCCCGAGCCCTTCAATTGAATTTTTACTAAGTATTTAAAAGTGTACAGTTATTATGTTATTATCTTATGTTTCTGTTCAACGTTCTGTACACATGATTGAATTTCAGTCTTAATTGTCATCTGTACCTGTTATAAGAACAAAAGCATCTTTCTCAGTAATAGAACTGATGCCCATTTCAATCATATCAATTCCCAAACAATAAACACCTGGTCAAGGCTTAGTACAGACCTCAGGCTCTTATATATGCCAAATCTAATGTTCCAAGTTTGTAATCAGGAATTTAATTGAGTAAATACAGTACTTTCGACTCTTTAATACTATTTTGTTGTCCATTTTAATTTTGAAGGGTAACGTCCAATTATCTGAATCCTCCGCTCTAGTGTCTTAATTCATGACAATTCAGAGTAATTTGTTTACAAGGCCTACACTAGCAGGGCTGTCACTAAGATTTCAAGTTGCCGGGTATATGCAATTAGTAGGTGGGAATTCAACAGCTAGGAAGTTCTTTTGGTTTTATTTTTCTTTTGTTTCCTAAGAAAGTAGCCGGGGGTTCATGCTCATAGAAGCCCCCGGCCCTTAATGACAGCCCTGACTAGAATTTAAAAGGCTTAATTTGAGATTCTCAGGTTATCCGCTAGGACGACCTAACAAACAAACAGATTTCTTCAGCAATTTGTTTGCCAGTACAGAAAGCCATATAAGGAGCAATTTTGGGCCCGCAGTGCCAGTACGATGAACCCTCAAAAGTATGCCTTAGTGTTTATTCTGAAGGAGCATGGCATGTTTGTGGATACCTGACTTAAAAGGACACTGTCCTGGTTGATATATCGTGTTTTCATGATTATGGCCAGGAGCTTGCTTTACGCTTACTTTGTAATCTTAAAATTGAAAAAAAAAATCACCAAAAGTGATGAATGCAAAGAAAAGGAACTAATTAAAAAGATAAAAATAACGACTAAAAATACTCAAAATTCCACCAGAATGGAAACTTTGATTTCTTGACCGCCTGTCAAGAAATCAAAATTGATGAACTGTAATCCACTTCCATCCTTGTAATCCTGTACTTTTTCTTCAAACTACTGCTTCTGTTTTGCTCTATAGAATCTTTTTATTCAATTAAGTTGTATATTTGGCGATATAACATGAAAATTTAATTAGCAAAATTTTGTTATTTCGGTGGGACAGTGTCCCATTCAATCCTTTTTTTGTAGTATTTTCACAAAGTAATGTACAGTGAGCTCTGTCTAAACTGGACACCCTAGCTATGGACCAGCCCTAGCTGTCTGCGTTAGAGAGGTGTCTGCCTCATAGAGAATTTAGGTACAGACAACAAGTGAATTTGGAATGGGACTTGCCAAGCACTGATGTCTGCCTTAGAGAGGTGTTTGCCCTAGAGAAGTGTTTGCCTTATATACAGTCCACCCTGATGGTGTTGACTTTACTGTCTTTTTTCTCAATTTCAGGACTGTAATGCACCACTATCTTCAGAAAAGGGCGGCTCTGGCTGTTATCCACTGGACGGACACCTTCTCTGTCAAGACTGCAATGCCAAAAAGGTGCAGAAGATGACTGAAGAGTTGGACGCTAAACCAGCACATCCTTTAACTACTGAATTATGAAATGTGAATGCCTGACTTTAAAGGGGCAAGCTGACTTTGCAAATTAAGTCAAAAGTATCATAGTTGTGTTGTCACAAGAAACTATTTTAGTGAATGTTATAACATCGGAACTGTTTATCATAAAATCTCTGGAAGCCAGAGGCATTGTCAATAATAGTGTTTCCTTGTGTATTTTTGTTTACTGTTAATTATTGTCTAGATAAACAAGCAAGTGTTTTTAAGGTTCAAATCAAAAGACATTGTCAGTAGTTGTAGACAGTTTCAGTTGGTTTCAGTTGAAAACAAAAATCTTTCTCTAAACAGTCATGGATAGTAGAAAGAGCTAATGAACTGAAGAAGCATTTATTTGTGAATTTGCAGGGAGGCGGGGGGGGGGGAGCTTTAAATTAGGGGATGCTTTTTACCATTAAAAGTGGTAATCAGCGAGTGAGTTAAGTAGAAGACAACAAAAGTTCTTAACCCTTTCACTCCCAGAGTCCGAATTATGGAGATGTGATGCATTTCACTTTCGAGTCTGTCAACAAAATCCTATGGTGAGACCATTCAAATGAAACCTCACAATTACTTTTAGCCTGCATTGCAGGCGTTTAATGATGGGGCGAAATTTCGAGGACGCGCGCGAAGGAAATTGCAGGCGTTTAATGATGGGGTGAAATTTTGAGGGCGTGCGCGCGAGGGGAACAAACGGCAGTTCCTCTCCCTTTCTCCCCTTGCGCGCGCGCATCCTCAAAGTTCCGCCCTATAAATAAACTGGCGCCTGCAATGCATGCACGTACCACTTTTTTTTTCAATATTTGACAAAATGAAATTTGGGATATTATATGAATTATTATATTTGGCACCCTTGTAGGAGTTCAGGGTTAAGTAGGTGACTGATGCAGTTCAAATATTACTTTGAAAGATATCCATTTGAAATAAAGTAAGTCATTTTGATTGAGTTGTCGAATAAAGTTCATTTCTAAGGTTATGCCACTTAGTTTCCGGGTTTAGTTTATGTAAAACTTGTTCTCGTTTGGCCTGCGTCAGTCCATCCTCCAAGTACCAGGGGTAATCTGTGCACTTTCCCACATTAAAATTAACCCGGTCTACTCCTTTTCTGGCCTATTCTCATTTTTTACACTCTCCATTACCATGGGAATCCCTCCCCTGTCTTTCCCTGATAATTTCTAAATCTTGAATCTTGATTCCCAGAAGAGCTGAAGCCTGTTTCCCACTTGTGAGATGAGCGCATGCATGTGCAGTGCTGTTCAGTTATTCTATTGTTTCTCGTGCTTATTTCATGCCGGTTCCCACAAGTGAAGTAACCACAAGGAAAAAATTTTGTTTTTGCCGGTACAGTTCCCACAATCTTTTGTGTACTTGTAGTTATTTTACAACTGACAAGCATCCCAGTCACCCTTGTATGGAAATACCCCACCCGTGATAACCAGATAACTCGGACTATTAATACTGCTTTCTCAATGGGCAACTTCTGGGTCTGGGACAAAAGGACAGGAAAAGGATGGGTCAAGGGCAAAGGACATAAGAAAAAGAATAGGAAGGGAGAGAATGTGGTGAGCAACAAGCAGAGTTGGCAACTCGTTTTTCTCTGCTCCTGCCCTCCCACTCTTCAATCAGTCAGATTTTTTTCCTCTTCACCAGCCTCTCACTCTAGCCCTTAACTCATCCTTGCCTTAGACTTCTTTATATTATATTTTAAGGTATACTTTCTAACAAAAAGTGATCATACAAATATGGATCATAGAAAATAGAAATTCCTCTGTCATGTTCTCTTTTACTGTATCCCTCATGAGAAAGTGTTATTAACTAGAGCAGACTACTTTCTAAGGACCAGGGGCTGGATTATTTATCTGGCCTCAGGGGCTGGACTCCTGCAGAATCAGGGGCAGATAACTGACAAGAATCTTAAACAGGCAAAAGTCGAGATGATAAAAATATTCTATTTTTCACCTCTAAGCTTTAGAGGACACCACCTCTTTCACTACAAGATCAGTGATTTTCAAAACAATTTATTTACCCCAAGCCATCATTTCCAAAGTTGTAATGACTTAACTTGTATCACATGATATGCTGTTTTACACTTCATGTAAGGGTCGCAACAGTTCATCTTCAGCTGATACAATCATTCTCGACATGCCAAGCAGGAGAACTTTAGACCTCACCAGACAAGTTAGAAGCAAGACATTCAGAACTTCTCCATTGTAAATATGTAGCCTGATAGTTTTATCATAAAATAATTATTTCCTTGTCAAGTCCACGTTATCTGTTTTAATGTTTATTCTTGAAGTAATACTACCGGTAGGCAGCCTTTTAGCCAGCAATTGAAAAGTGGCCATCCTGGAAGCTTGTTCCTCTACACAATTTCAAGAACCTTGGTGAATTTTTCATGAATTTCTAAAAATTCTGGCTGTCCTCAGGACACCTTGCTGGGTAAAAGCTTGCTGGAAGGTAAAGTCATTCTACATCTATTTCAATGGAAACAATGTGCTTTCCTGGCACCATTGCCAGGCCAAGGATCCTGGGTTCCTCTTTTTCATCTGCCATGAAAATGGAACAAAAACAAGTCATAAGATATTGACAGAAACCCATAAGTGGGTTGAAACGTGCAACTGTCTCTTGTACGCTTCAAAACAAGCTTCCGATTATTCAATTCACTAAGACGTTGTTACAACCATATTTGGAAAATCAATATAAAACTATTAACCAATCAATTTGCTAGAAAAACTTGCTTCCAATCTCGAGGGACAGGGGTTTCCAAATACGGTACTGAGCAAAAAAAATGAATATTCAGAAGCTGTGAATGCGCGTTACATGTTTTCAACCCACTTATGGATTGCGGATATTGAATGGTACAGCTTCACACTACTAAGTACCAGTATTTATGGTGGAGTGGGATTGTAAATGGACTGATGGAGGCTTCCATGGGTGCCTCAACATGCCGTAATTTGATGTTATCTCTAGAGTAAAGTGCATTTGAACATGCCATATTTTCTTGGAAAATACCGGTAGTCATTCCTCAAATAATTGCCAGGGTGCAAAACTAATGGTTGTCTGGGACAATAATCCTGGGGCAACCAAATCTCACCGAGTCATTGTCACAGGGAATAAAAACTAAAAGAGGCAAACATGAAAATTAACAAACCCTAACTTAATTATAGCTACTTTAAAAACCTTCCTTTCTTTTTTCTTTCTTGGTCATAAACTCAAGATAGCCTCTCATGGTTGTTGTCCTGTTGTCATTTTCAAACTTTGAGTTGTCAGTCATCTTCACCGCAGTTGCCGATCATAATAGCTGACCACAAGCTATTGATGACAGCCATTAAAGGGGCTATGACACAATTTTTAGTGCAACTTTGAAAAGGCAAAAGGCATATTTGCATCAATGAAAACCCAAAAATAATGGTCTAGTTTTGTTTAAAAATACTCTACGAATACACTGAAACTATAAACAAGTGTCTCTGACTTCAGATGGCCAGGATGGGAATGGATTTTGTAACTTGAAAAAATTGGCCAATACTTTGAAGTTCATTTCATGTGTTTTGGAAAATTTTCTAAAAACTGATTAATGGTTCATTCTACATCAAATAATTCACTTGATATCTTCTTCTTCAGTTCTAAGAGCATTCTATGTTTGGAAAAAGGTGCTCAGTTTTAATTATTCAAAGCACAGACTAAGCCAAAAACATAAAAACCACCATGATGTAGCCCCCTTTTCAAAACTTTTATCACAATTTCAGGTAAAGAGTGTCCATGAAAGTCCCTTTAAATTTTGTGAAAGAGCTATAATGATGATATTTTGCCTGACCAATTTAGTGATCACACTTAATTTTGTGTGGAGAAACTAAATAGTTGTCTTTAAACTTATAAACAGAGAGTACAGAGTGTGTGACAATGATAAGGAATGCTAGGGTTAAGTGAACGAACAAGACTTTAAAGTTGTATTCTGATTTCCTGTGCAATTCCATAAAGTTCTCAGCATTTGTATGTTTTAATATTTCAATCAGTTAATAACCTTTGATAACCTCTCATCCCCAAAATCTCCTTTGGGGATGAGATAATTAACATGTATTTCCGATAGCATTCAATCTATTTTGTCGCCTTGCATCTCCTCACAGCAGGTGATTTTCATGCACACTTGCATGTTTCTCTTGTCACTTTTACTCCCAGAGTCAATTATGGAGACATGTAATGTAATTCTTCCTTTTGAGTCTGTCAACAAAACCCTATGGTGTGACCATTCAAATGAAACCTTTTCAGCAGTACTTTTGCATGGTACCATTTGTTTCTCAATATTTTACAAAATGAAATTTGGGATTTTTCTTGAATTTTGATTTTTGGCACTCGTGGAAGTCAAAGAGTTAATTATCCCTGAGAGAAACAAGAGACTTTTTCCTAGTCATAGTCTAATTAGTGGAACTTTACCTTGAATTATCCCTCCCCCGCACACTTCCCAGTAGAACTAATAAAAAACAATCACCCCAGGGTGTTATTCAAGGGAAAATGGTATATTTAATTTGCATGGAATTTACGTTGTAATAAATCCACTACCATAACAGTTCCCTGACCTCATTATTTTCATACAAACCTGATGAGCCAACAAACTCCTGACATGATCCTAGAATAACATTCCTATCCCTGTCAGTACATAGAAAGGACCCAATCAGTGTTCTACCATCAGAAATCTTTATTCTTGTGATCTTGTTCAACCATGACTCTAAAAGTTTTCTCTTTTCACTCTTCTCTGGATTGTCACTGTTGCCATCAGTCTGCACAGAAAATTAAAATAATAATAATAATAATTAAACATCTTAAGTAGGAGATTGCAAATATGAGTTTTAACCAACCCTTTTAAAACAACACTGTTTGAGACTTGATTCATATTGTCAGCTATCTTTTCTTTCACCAACCATTCATATTGGAAAGTCTTAAGAATGTCTCCATGTTATTGTCATTTACATCTCTAGAGATTGATTGCAAACCATGAACATAACTCAGATCACTGAGAGTGCCGTCAGTCTTGCCCAGGATGACGGGGATGCTCATCTTACCTTTAAGAGGTCAAAAATTGTAGATTGGTACTGCTTAGGGTGCTAAAATCTAAAGTGACCACCGTTAGAATGAACACGGTACTTTTAGAGTATTAAGCCTAAACAAATATGACATGAACGCCCATTAAACAAGATTCTGGTACCTTTTAGGGTATCTTTCAAAATTTCCGACAAGCATCCCTGTCATTTTTTATATTTCGCTAAAGTCGAAAAAACGTACAATTCAAGCTACAGAATTAAGATATTTGTACCTAAAAGGTCCTAATATACTACCCTTGCACATGCAAAATATTTCAAAACTTTAGGGCATTCGGTTCCAAAGATAAACATCATACCGAATTAGCTGATAAATCTGATTCTTCACTGTCTTTAGCAGGCTGCAATTGACAATCATGGAATAAAAAGTTTAGAAATTTTAAAAATACAAGCGAGAAACTACAATAAAAAGAAATTTTACCAAATCTGTTTCTTCGTCCGCCATGTTTACTTCTAGCACTCGGTAGGGACTAGGTGTGAACGTTCCCGGATGTCTGGGTGGGGTTACCCGGATATTGAATTGACCAATCATTTGTTTATGACGTCATTCTTATTGCGTTGCAGTTTTTTCGAGGAGTCCATCTTTGTTGGTTGTGTTGTAAATTTTCAAGAAGAAAAATCCGTTTGCATCCAACTCTACGAAAGGTTTTTCACTTGTATAATAGATTAATCCCCTTCACCTCTACCTTAGTTTTCCATATATTGTTTATTTTATTGTCATTAATGCCTTGGAACCTACAAAATATGGTTCTAAAGTTAAGAATCGCCGTCGTTTGCTCCAGCAACCAAAACCGAAGTATGGAAGCACATAATTTCCTAAGGTAAAGCGTTAACGGTCCAAAAAGTGTCTGGGAATATGCTTTTTCTGTCATAATGTGATAACGGCGAATTGTTTTGGTTGTAGAAGCCGTTTGAAGGGAAAAGATGGGAATATTGTTTCGTTTCTTTTGTTTCAGCAAGCGAGGATTCAACGTGAAATCTTTTGGATCTGGAGTTCAAGTGAAGTTGCCTGGCCCAGCCCCGGACAAACCAAACACATATGCATTTGAAACTACCTACGATGATATGTACCGAGATTTACTGAAAAAAGACCCTCAACTGTATCCAGTCGATTTTCGAAGTTGAAAATAGCGTTGTTGCTATTCAAGGGTAGCACGTAATCACAAAAGGCGGTAATCCGGTAAAAAAAAATGATCAGATTCTGTTTGCATTCCAGCACGTACGACACGCTAAATCAGTCTCCCCCATTTACTACAGGTTTATATGTGTGTTTTGTGTTTGGGAAATTAGAAAATATGATTTTGTGGGGTATTGCCTTTCTAGGTTGTGAGGCCTTAGTTCTTCAAAGAATGGTTAACTTTATCAAGTGGATGAATTCTTATCCATAAGCACAAAAAGATACATATTATTTGCTAGGTACGAATTTATCCACTGGACCATGGATAAAGTTTTCTGTTCATTGATCATGAACAACCAAGGCTAGGTGTTTGAAAATTACATTGGGAAAGAGGAACGGGGCAAAGCGTTTTGTAATATCGTAGGAATCTGAATGTTCTTTCTTTGCAGCTTTCTAGAGAGTTATTTTCAAGAGCAGAAAGTCCCAGCTAGAAATGTAAAGCCTGTGCGATTGCTACAAGATCAAAATGAACTTTAAACAAGTTCTTTAGTATTTAGGAAAAGTAATAAAATATTTATGTGGTTGAGGGGGCACAGTGCTTTACATACCATAATTGTGGCAGACTCGGACAAAGTAAGACGGTGGAACAAAGAAATGGATACTGATTATGGCAAAGGTAAAACTTGTTTCGTCAGACGCATTTTAGTGTGAAATGTTCAAATAAGTAGTAGGTGTTGATGTTAATAAATTTCAGTATGGATCACTGTGTTTTAGTGAAATAACCTGCTGAAAGTCTTTACCACCTGTCCTCTCTCTAAACCCGTGCTGTGAATGTCCTTCTCTTCCCTGGGGTGCATTGTCGAGGCTTTTTCCCAAGCAATTTAAACTGGAAGAAAAGCATAACCCGTAGAACTGAATTGCAGTCAATCTGAAAAACAAAAGTAACTTGGTTCATTCTGTGAGAAAATAGTTTAGCATGTCAAGTGACATGGCAAATTATTGTCGAGAGCTGCTTCCATTTCATTTTGGTTATTTGTTACATGAATTTCCCATCCCTGCTTGACAACAAAAGTAGTGTCGGGAGTTTTTTTTTTAGGGAAGCCAATTTGCAAACAAAGGAAGTTGTTTGATCGACCACATTCCAAAGTGATGTTCTAAAAACTGATGACAGTGTCGCCCATGCATTGGTTGTTTGTGAAGTCGGTTGTAAACTGATTTGCAGACAAGTGGCCAGCCATACAGAAAAAACTGATGCATACCACAGATGTAAAAATTGCCAGCTATGCAGCAGTCACTGCATGCCTGGCAGTACTTTTGCCCAGCTCAGGAATTGTTGGTTTTTCTGTGTCTTGGTCCAGTGACCCATGATTGCAGAAGGCTCAAAATTCAAGAGCAGACATTAACAAAGAAGCATCATTACAAGACTATTTATCTGATTACTTGAAAGAAATGACAGCGAAGAAGTACAATCCATGGACCAAGGGCAATGTGTTCTTTGAAGTTTCACTGTCCTTTACCCAGCTACTTGGTACCAAACGCTTCTTAATAGTGCGTGTATGTAGTAAGCAAATGAATTTTTTTTTTAATAAAAACCTGGTTGCACCTGCAAATAATTATTAGCTCACCAGTCCTGTAAAATCCCCAAGATTAAAAACGTTCTGTCATTGCTTAGCAACCACTTCACTGCAAGCTGGTCTTGCATTGTTTCTTTGCTATGCCAAAGTGAACCTTAATTTGAACTGCACTCCTTGTTTATAACAAAAAGTGGTAGCTTATCTTGGTGCTTTGAGTGAAAAACAGTCCCAAACAACAATCTAAGTAAACTAAAACCAAATGACCTTCCTTGGCATAATCCAGCAGTTGATCTTTCTTAAAACAGTGAATTCTTTATTTCTAGTTTCAATTTTTGGTTTGGTCTGAACAATTTGCATGGCTCTAAGTAGCCTGTCAGATTGCCAATTTTGTGCCTTTATCAATTCTCCAAGCACACACATCCAAGGTGCTGAATGGGAAATTAGAATTTATCTTTGTAGCCATTCGGGTGGTTAGTTCACCAGAGGGTGATTACTAGGCAAATTCCACAGATTATGCAATCAAACATTTCCAGAGAAAATATTACTTGGGTAGGGTCTCTGCTTCTGACACTTGTTGGGAGCTAACCAGACTACACAGTTGTACATATTGCAGTCTTGTAAATTCTTGTGGTGCAACTTCAAAACTCTGAACTCTCGTGGTGAACAAAAGCTGCTCAATTCAGGCTTGTTACCTGTGCATTTTAGAAATCTGAAATTGTCCTAAGCCTTGCAAAAAGTTAGGAATGGCTTTACAGAGCTAGATGGTGCTCCCAAAATTAGATTTAACTTCCCCCAGCTTATTTGCTATCACTGAAGATGTGCTGTGCTGAACTACTTTGTTGGGTATTTTAAAAAGTTGCATATGCTATAAATGACGATGAATGCCTTGAAAATTATGTACTTATTTTGATACTTGTTCTCTGTTGTCTAATCAAATGCTTGCCATTAAAGAATATCTATGCACTAAACTATTAACTTGGTACAAAAGGCCCAACCATTTCATTCAGCTCTTCTGCATTCCCGCACCTTTAATTTTTGTAATGGAAAGACTTTCCGAACTTAACTTGATAATGGTGTTGTGAGGACATGGAAACAGTGTTTAATTTTTAATATTATCGTTATTTTTTATTTTAAATTGGCTTGTCTACCTAGGCAACAATTGCTATGTTCAAACAGTGAGATCTGTATTTCACATTTAATTTATTTTATGTGATATTTTGGTGCAATACTTATAGGGATTGCTGCACTAACTTCAGTAGGTTCTATAATTTGCAACACCAAATTGAATTCAGACCAGACTTAAATTTTTGTGGAATGAAATCATAACATCAAAAAGGGAAGTTTTTGAATTTATGAAATTTTTTTACCTGTTTTTGCAAATAAATTTGGAGAAATTTCATGTATAGTGTGAAAATGCCCTTGAACATATTTTGAACTTGATATCTCCGGAGTAAGTGCAGCAACCAAGTGAGATGCTGAGTCGAACACAAACAAAAAAGGTAGCCATGTATCATTTTGTTTGTTACATTCACTAATTACAGAAGGACTTATGAAACAGTTCTGAGTCTTCACCGCAGAAATTACCATGGATTTTCACAGAAATTGGAATGTGTTTTTATTATAATTATTATCATATTCCAACATCCTGTTAACATTCAGTGGGGGCACAATGCGTCCTTCCCAAAGGGTAGATTCTGTATGAGGAAAAATTCCGATTTGTTCTGTAGCACATCTTAATAGAGGGGTGGCGAATGGTAAATTCAAGAGTTTGAGATGGTATTAAAGACTAGCATTTTTTTTTCTGCAAACCCAAAACTTTATGCCTTTTTAAAATGGGAGACTGGACCCAGACCCTGAAACGGCTTCATGGAAAAACATTGATTCTCGGAGACATGAAACCACTCAGGAAATCCTTACAGCAACCCCCTTGAAATTTCAGTATAATTTTGTGACACCCATAATGTTTGGAAGACCATTTGCCACTCCTTGTAGGGAGAAGTTTGATTTGTGCTTGGTTAAGGGTATTTTTGCCTGTCCTATTCCTTTAAAAATGGCCATAGCTTTTTAATGGGATAATTGTTAGCACCATTGGGGACAAATTAAAGGGCCCATTTAAGTTTGAACTGTTTGTCATACAAAAGCCTGTGTCTATGAAGAATTATCCAGCTCAAAATGATTGGTAATGAAGAACTGCTGAGAACATCCAGCAACGCCACAGCCAACAGCACCACAAGTAAAAATAGTGGACGTGTTTTGAGGTCTTGTACAGATTGCTACCTTCTGCGATTCTCAAAGAACGGCCTTTTTTGCTGCATGCCAGAAGTAAAGAGAGATTTGAGTTCACCCCAAAGAGACTTCGGAGTGGAGAACTGTAGAAAACGAGATAAAAGAGCAGCCAGAGCTAGTGGCACTTATCCTGGAGGTCTATAAGTGTCATGTGATGCAAAGATGATTGAGTGAATTAATTAATTAATTCAATCACCATGCACTGATTGTTGCTTAGATCTTCATCGTTAGAACTGTGCGACAAAAGGCATCTATGCCAACTCTCCTGGATTATCTGGGAGTCTCCCGTATACAGACCAAATCTCCTGGATGCAAAGGGAAGTGCTTTTAGTGTCACAATATTTTCACAATTACTTTGGCTGATTTTAGAAATAAAAATTGATATTATTTTGACGCATTTTTGTGGTTGAATTGGCACAACTCCATTTTTCACGACACTTTGAGGAGTCAAGAAGAGGCAAAATTAGCAATCTCTCGGTTTTCGATTTTGTTCGGTTGGTCTCTGCATGGGTGACTGACATGTACCCTTAATGCAATAGTTGCCCAGACTGCATATTAATTGGCACAAGTTGCCAGCTGGAAACTTGAATTAACATGTGGACATGATCTGCTAATGGAGTTTGTTGTCCTGCCCTTCAGCTAAGCTTCGCCTGACTTTGTCACTCGCTTTTCGCGACTTCGTCGCGCTCCCAGGGGCTTCGCAGTCTACTGTACTAGCACTGGCAGTAATGTCTTTCTAGACACTTCTCCATGCACGTGTGTCAGTATGGCCCCCATGGAGGGTGATGTTTTGATCCATTGCTTAATTTGCTTTTCCATGTTTGCCTCACAGACGACTTTATATTCTTCTGCCTTGACTTGTTGTGGTCAACACTGATCATGACTGAGTCCAATTCTGCAAATGAAGCCCAACTAGGGGTCAAGGTTTGCATGTCCATGGTCAGAATTTTAAATCTTGTAATTTCACGTATCAGAGTTTGGTGCAAGTACCACTCCATAGAATCTTCTTGTCATTTATCATCACTTCACTGATGTCACTGTTTCACCGCCCTCAATGACACTTTGTTACTAGCCCAGTCACTGGTAGTGGATGACTTATAGGGGTTTCATGTTGCACCTTGCCCATGTAGTTCAAAAGATCTTAGATGGTGATGTGCCTCAAGATGTCATCTGGAAATTGGTATATGTACAGAAGAGTGCGGATGACACCACTCGGATGTCCAAAGGCACACCTACATTCTACCACTTTAAGGTTTTGCTCACGGATCTATGAACAATGACTTGACATGGTACAGCAAGTTGCCAACTTTCAGCATTGTTCATGAATTTCAGTGACTGTGAAAACCTAATAAGGTTTGAAAAACTAGTGGCTACATGCAAACATGCAAAAATTAAATCCTTGAGCAAATTAAGCCAAAAATTATAATATTACTTTCACAACACACTGCAGTATAATTCCAACCACTGACCCTAATGAAAAATGTACTGTACAGTCTCGAATAGGTATTTCTGACCATTCCTTTTTCATCCAGAGTACCAATCAAAAGGTTGATTAGAGAAAGATGGTTAGTGACATATAATAAGTAAACTACTGTAGAATTCCAAAAGTAGTGGCCCTGCCCTAAAAGGTAGCAACTTTCAAGTAACAGCTTAGACTTTCAGGTGATCATTACTTCCAGACTAATAAGATATTAAATTATTAACAGTCCATTCCAAGAAGTTTATTGCACAAGGCAAATAAACAACCCAATCTCGAATGATAGAGCAGTTTTCAATTGAGTATTAAAAGTAATTTCGCGATTGCTTTGGTTTTGCTTTGCTACTGCTTGTGATTGGCTAAAAAATCTCGCTCCACTTTATGAATCAATCGGAAGCAAAACTAAAACCAATTATTGTGACTTGCTTACACTCGTTTTCCCACACTTGGCCCCCGTTACATGTACCGGTATTTGCTTTGAGTTCTGATTGGTTCATTGGATTGTCTGCACCTGTTATGATTGGTCAGAGTATTTGCTTTGGTTTTGGTTTTACAACTGTTTGAAAATCGCTCTACTAGACTTAAAGTATGAAAGGAAGGCTAAAATAACATACTTCCTAACATACCTTACTATGGTTGGCAAACTTGAGTTCTTAACTATTGTTGCATTGGGGTTGGTTTTGAGGGGATATAGTTCTTAGATCGTAAAGTCTGTTACATTATTTTGGGAATTGCAACCTGCAGCTCTCAAAAGTAACTTGATTTTTTCAGAGGCAGTTTCAGAATTTTACTTATGTAGTATGTCCATGTGAGCGTGAGACTACAAAGACAGGAGTAGAGAACCTGACCTTCCCCTCCCTGGTTGATTTGCTCTAACCTGACTCAGTTACAGTCAACCACTACTTTACGGTCACCTGCCTAATAAAGAGGCCTCATTATTACAGACAGTTTTAACTGAGCCCATACATTTTCTCTAAAATTACTCTGCTTAATACTGACACCCTCACTGTTAAAACAGACACACATTCTCGTCCTGACAGAGGCTTGGTGAGCTTGGGTCATAATAAGGTTCACATGTTACATCTGTTCTCCATGCCGCTAGGATCATTCATTTATGCCCTAAGCATCTTAAACAATAAAAAGCACTAATTAAGTGGGTGTGGTCGTGTCCAAAAAAAAAAAATTGGAAAAGACTTGCTATAGCCTGTGTACAGCCTTGAAGGGAGGTGATCCATGCTGTCACAGACTAGACTGGTGGGACTTATTTCAGTTTATCAACAAGGAAGTGTAAGGGAAGAAAGTTAAAGTGCACCTAACTTAAGGTACGTTGAAAAGTCTAATAGTGAACTATTATGTTTTTAACGTCGCGTTAGTGAGTTATTGAGATTTGAATTTACAAATGCTAATTAGATGACTTCAAGTCAAGACTCGTTTATTATACAATTAGCATTTTGTAAATTCAAATCTCTATAACTCACTAATGCGACATTAAAAACAAGAAATATTTCACCATTCAACTTTTCAACGTACATGTACATTGAGTTGATTAAAAGAAAAAAAATTGGGGTTTAGGTGCACTTTAAGTTTACTTACATTTAAAAATTTTAAAAGCCTTAGTAACATAATTTTCCCTCTCTTGGGGGAGGGGGGTATATAGATAGGGAGGTGTGAATGTTTTTGGGGGGTAGGGGTAAAATTATTATTTGGGTGTTCTGTTTGCCAGTATAAGGTGTGATGTTTAAGTTTTTTTGTTTGTCTTTTTTTTTTTTTGAGGGGGGGGGGGGGGTGGGTATGTTGATGTTTGATTTCAGATATGGTAAAAGATATGAAGTTTTTGGCAGTTTTGGTGTGCCACATGAGAATTTTAGGGTTATTGAATTATGTATTTATTCACACCTCTCCGTTACTTTTAAATGCAATTGTCCCTTGGGGGTAGGGGTATTTTATGCTATCTTCTGTATTCATTCTTCTGGCAATACAATGTGAATTATATTCATTATGTTATGACTGACTGTTTTTGTGTTCATCTTGACAATAAGATTATTCTGAGAGACCTCGTAATTGGATGAGTCATGTGTGGTTTCACACATGTACCATTTTATGCTTGTTGTATTGAGAAAACTTGAAATGATCCTTAACTCAAAGCCTATCACAGATACAAACAAAATGGAATACTTCACATGCTCGATAGGAACAGAAGAATAAAACCACACCCAGAGAGATTCCAGGAAACAGATGAGGAGTTTGATCTTGTGGTTACTGTTGAGGAGCGTGTGTATGACCAGGTTATTGAGTGTAAGTACTGTTATCAGCTAAATAAACTTATTTCTAAATGGCAGCTGGTTTATTCTTTTATATTCCTGCTTAGAGCAAAAATTATTTTGAATTTTACACATGCTAACGAGGCGAGGTATGCTATATTAAGTTTCGGTGATTTGTATTTTTGAATAGTCTGGCACATTAACGTATTGCATGGGACTGTTCACCAGAATTCTCTTTGTTGAATCAACAATGTTGGAATGTTTAGTCTGGGTTTTAAAGTTTCTAAGGAAACTTTTGTGCTGAGTTGGTAGGGAATTTAGGCTTTATGTTCCCTGGTGTGGTGGTGTCTAGTCTTGAATACAAGGAGTAGCGAATGGTAAATCCGAGACGCCGAGACCTTTGTTTCAAAATCCGAGACTGCGACCGCAGCTATGTTATAAAATCCAAGCCCGAGACCCAATGCAGGAAAAAACCGAGCCCGAGACTCTGTGCTAAAAATATCCAAATCACCTATCAAACAACAAACAAGGATGAAGAATGAGAATGCTTGACAAAAGAGACTCCGAGACCTTGAGGGAAAAAATCTGAGACTCCGAGACAGAAAAAGCACCAGCCAAGCGAGACTAATTGGAGACTTAAAACAAAAACTGCCGAGATTTTGAGACCAGACCAAAGTTTTTCGAGACCCACGATTTTGAAGGTACCACTCGCCACACCACCACCCAAATATATACCCACCCCTGGCATGCCCCACAGCAAAAACTTTGGGGTTTCAATGACCCCCACCCCAAACCCCTCTTTTGGTGGCTCTGGTCAGTAAAGTGGAATAATTATTTTTATTTTATTTGGACCCTTTTTGCATGCACTTATAAAATTTGTTTACCTTCCAGATCTGGAAACAAGAGGTGCCCAAAGCTATTCACCAGTTCATGTAATTAACTTGGACATTCAGGATAACCATGAAGAAGCCACGTTAGGAGCCTTTCTTATATGTGAAATGTGCCAAGCTGTAAGTATCAATCCTCTATAACAATTTAATCCATTCTCACTGTGCCTTACCATCACCACCAGTTTTGCCATTGAGGCAACAAGTATTTCCAGAAAGCCCAAATAGTGGTCATTTGTTGTGGGGAATTTCAACTTGAAGATATCTAAAGACAAGATTTGTATATTTGAAGCCCTTTTCACAAAGCTCTAAACTTATGTTTCCTTTCATCTTTGTTCTGAGAATTTTGTGGTGCAATGAAACAGTACTCCGTACTGTACACGAGTCAAACCTAGGTCAATGAAGTAATTGAGTCTATGTGAAGTATTATGACTCAATCAATTCGGATTGGCTCAGCGCTGTTTTCCTGCCTGGCTCAGTCAAGAAAAATTGCTGCAGATAGGCTTTGATTCAGATTCGAATAAAATTATATTACATTAAAATATTTAAAATAATTAAAATTATTTCCACTGATTCGAATCTGCAATTTTGTCTATATCTAAATTAATTCAGCTGGGGTTAATTAATTTGGTCAACCTACATGTAAATTAAAAGTAGGTTCAGCTCATGTGAATTACAGCATCTGTACCAGGCCTAAGTGTCTATTTCATAAGTTCCCTCTAAAGGCTGGGGGGTCCCTGAACTTCTTAAAGTACCTATCACCCCTAGAAAGTTATTTTCAGAATCAACTCTATGTACATTGAATAGTTGAATGATAAAATATTTCTTGTTTTGAACATCACGTTTGTGAGTTCCAGAGATTTGAATTTACAAAATGCTAATTGGATGACGTCAACCCGGGAATTTTCCATTATTTCTATGCCAATTTACAAATATGTGCAGTTTACAGCTTGAGGATAATTAATTTGATAAATACTAAAAATAAACTGTGGATAGTCAATTGATTCGTAAGAAATATTACTTGGAGCTGTAAACAAGTAGTTGTATAATAAATGATTCCCAGGTTGACGTCATCTAATTAGCATTTTGTAAATTCAAATCTCTATAACTCACTAACACGACGTTCAAAACAAGAAATATTTTACCATTCAGCTATTCAATTTACATAGAGTTGATTCTGAAAATAACTTTCTAGGGGGATAGGACTTTAAATTGTTTTGTGTGGAGCCCTGAGAGCTCAAAGTAATTGCTACATGGATGTATCCAGTAAAAAAATGCTGAATGCAATTCCTTTGGAGTTCTGAAATAATGTGACAGTGTTAAAGCCCCATTTTTGCTTGTGGATGTGTGAAGTCTTCCAAAAAAGTGCAAACAATTTTGGGTTCAATTCTTCTGCATTTGATAACACCACCTCAAATGTCTTTGTTCTTGTATTCCTCTTAGATTGAGAGCCTGGATGACTTAGAAAATGAGATTGATGATGTTATTCCCAAACTGGAAAAAAAATGGTCAAGAAATCTTCTCCATACAGTAGCTTTCTACTGAATAATTATTTGTACAAATAGATATATATTTTATTCAACAATTAGTGTAAATAACTATTAATAGTAATATTACAATTTTGTGATATCCTGGTTTGGAAATTTCAAAGTATAAATAGGCCTGGTTAACCTGGTCTTCGTAATTTAAGATATGATAGAAAATACAGGTTAGAATATAAGTCGTCTTAAGAGAGGGAGGGGAATAGGTCTCCACAACATTTTGGGATGCAATGTTGCATACAAGTTACAGATAATATATGGAAGAGAAGTAATACGAATAGTTCGAAAAAGTATTTAGGACTGTTGTTAGACTTTGAGGTAGCTGCCTAGCCTAGGTGGTCATAAACTTAAGATAGCCTCCCGTGGTTGTCATATTCAAACTCAAGTTGTTGGTCATCTTTAACGCAGTTGACGGCCATAAAAGCTGGCTGCCAGCTACTAATGACAGCCCTGGTACTTGAGGCATTCACAAGCTGGATAAAACTGATAGTTGAAAACTTGAAAAGGGGTTTGAACCTGGAGTAGGGGTTCCATACTTCTGAATTTTTAGTGAGGATGAGGATGCGCAGCCTGGTTCTCCAAATCCTGACCCTGTTTCAAACCAAACTACCTCATTTTTCATACCCATTTTCAGACCTGACCTTTAAAATTCATACCTGTTTTCGGAACTGGATATGTTTATACCCTCATGGTTCCCTGATCACGTAAAAACTCTACCCAATTTAAGACCAAAATGGTCTACCGTTCCCATTTTCAGGCCAAAACAACTCAACCCATACCCTTTTGGGCAGCACATACCTATATACAACTTATATAGAGTAGTACCTCCCCCCCCCCCCCCCCCCCCCCCCCTCGGGGAACTCCCCTCCCACAGTAACATCTGATTCCCCTCTCTTTAGTGTGAACTCTTGTGCATATATTTTGTGTGGCAAGCCTAAATTAAAGTTAAGCAAGTTTATTGGTATTGTCAATCTCCACAAGTTTATGAGCACAATAGTAAATGTTAAAATATATTATTTATACTATGTAATGTAGTTAACAGTTTGATAAGTTTATTTTCAATTGTTTTGTACAGTGTTGAAATCACTGTAGCAGTCATGAGCATTAGCCTCCTCATTGCTAAAACCTACCAGTGAGTTATACAGTTATTTATTTTCCATTGCTTCAATAAATTTTTTGATTGATACTTTATAGGCTTTATGTGTCGGTCAATTCCAAAAATAACCTCCTCCTCCCCTCCCCCCTAGGGGCAAACCCTCAGAGATGGTAAAATTCAGTGCCATCTTCCCCACTATATTGACAAACAGGTCTCCAATTTCAAAATTTTGAAGGTTTTAATTTAAATAGTAGACTTAAATGACATGTTTATCGCTGAGATCATTAATGTGGGATATTGGATGACTCATTATTAAATGGAGTTATGAAACCTTCGGTTAATGATCCTGCAATCACACAAAAGCATTTTGTAGATAATCACTTGCCTGGCCCTCCAAAGTGGGCAAATTCCCACTCTACTGTGGAATGGGGCAGAGAGGGAAAACTGTACTTGGAATTGTCTGATACACTAGCTCTTAACAGGATGTTTTCATGACCTTTGTGGGGTAGATATTTAAAATATTTTAATTAGCAACAATTTATTTCAATACAAACCTCTTTAGAAGGCTGGACAAAAACTAAACACCCTTAGCTTCTAAAAGCTAATAGTTCAGAAAATAAATATCATTTTGCAAATTGCAATGCAGCCCTGTAATGATTATTTCCAAGAGCTTTATTTGATACATTTTGGATGCAGTGATAAAAATGTTAACAAAATAACTATAAAGAAATGTTTTGGACATACATCATGACTTGGGGAGGTTAAGAAGGTCCCGTAGTATTCTGTTCAGAACATTTGTATTATCCAAAGAGATCAGGTAGAAATCCTCAAGTATTACTTATGAATTCAAACAATACAGAGGGTTTAGGAATATAATTTTGTCAGTACTTTTAGGGGTCTTGAAAAGTGTTATTTGAATTGTTTAGGGTTCTCATAAATTAAAAATATTTCTGAGTTTATGGTGGGCACCGTTACAACCAGAAAAAGTAATCGTCTACCTTTCTAATTCTTACATATGGGCCAAACACAAAACGTGAACAAGCTCATCCCCCAATTTAGATGGCTTAATGTATGTTTTTGCATTTGTGCACTGCTAGGTAAAAAAGCTATTAGTTACTCTGTACTATTATTATTACTATTATAATAATGTTTACTACTTGATAATAATTTTGTAAATGTGTGCATTAGCTTTGCTTATTTTCTTCAGCTTTGTGAAATCCTCAGATAAAATCTGTTTTTTTTATTGATTGAATCTCTTAAAATAAATAATATTTTCTGTAAAATAGTGTGTCACTGTTAATTTTAAGCACCGGTTGGTTGCCTGAAGGGGCAGGTTTCCTTTAAGTTCCATTGCAACAGCTCAATTTTGAAATTATATGCAGTAATGATCTGACTGACTAGTTAAGCCTTCCCCAAGCTAACAAACCTGAAATGCCTGGTCCACCCCTAAGTATTTGATCCATAGCCGAGAGTCTGAGACTGGGACCCAGGGGGATGGGGAGGGGCAGAAAATGTAACCCTCTTATAATAGTACCCGGGGTCATATACCTTTCATTGAAAATGGTACCCCTTTCATATAGCCTTTACGTGCGTCTATTGGAAATATTTTGAAAGGCCCTTTTTATAACACTTATTCCCTACCTTTTTTATGTTTCAACTCGTGTTTTCGCAACCCTTTCCTCTTTTTCATGAAATCCCTACCCTTTCATATACTTCAACTCGTGAAATCCCGACCCTTTCATATACCTCCAGCCTTAAAAAGGTACCCCTTTTGGGCAGAGCATCCCCCTCATATAGCCCATTATAGGGAGTACCCCCCCCCCCCCCCCCCCCGGGGATCTGACCAACTAGTTCAGCCTTCCCCAAGCTAACTAACCTGACAAATCTGAAATGCCTGGTCCACCCTCTGTATTTTTTTTTTTTTAATTTCCTCATTTAATTACAATATAATATTTACACTACTACTCTACTTACAACACGTGCAATACAATACTCACACTACTTACAATACAATGCTTACACTACTTATAATACAATACTCTACTTATATACAATACGTACAATTACATTTCAATCAAAAAGGAGCAACATTTAACAATGACTAACAACAATAATAATACATTTATACATCACTTATTACTTACAATATTTGAACTACAAAGTTTTTCAGTTTTATATTTTAGGAGAATTTTGCGCATGAATTCTTGTACAGAAAGAGCTTTCTCTTCGAGTTTCGCACTATATATATAATACCGCATGAACAGGAAGGTGTAATTCAGTCTTCTCACCAGTTCTCCAGTTTTGGTGTTATTGATAAAAATTCCAAATAATATATCCTTTTCACTTGGGGTGAAATTACATTTATTTACCCTCTGTATTTGATCCATAGCTGAGAGTCTGAGACTGGGGCCCATGGAGATGGGGAGGGGAGGGGAGGGGCAGAAAATGTAACCCTTTCATATACCTTCCTCAGGAAATAGTACCCCTTTCGACCTTTTCTATACAGCCTCTGACAATAACCTAGTTACCAGTGAGGCATAGTGGTTTAATGGGGTGCTGGACTTCTAATTCAGGTGTCCTGATTAATACTAATTCCTTCAACCAAATACATTGTTTATTAATTGATTTTTTTTTATTTATCAGCTAGTAGCTGGTTCCACATAGATGTTAGTCCTATCTAGTTTTATATGTTACGAATTCTTCTAAATACTCAGTAAATAAAGGTAAAATGAGACTCTACTTCATACTTTGCCAGAAGGCGCAGTCTATAGTATGATATATCCGGTGTGGCCATACCAGGGGGGGTTATACCTTGGAAGGTCTTGGACTGAATGTCTATGGTCGGCTTTAAGAATGAGAGACACTGGGTCTAGTACGTTGTATTCGTTCCCAGGCTCACGCTGAGACGCCTGGCGTTTTATGCTTTTACCGCCCATAGTTTTCTGCATTTTTTCGCACCAACAAGTTTGATTCGGGAATCCGTGGAAGATCTTTGTGAAATTTAACCATGTCTGTTGGAGAAAACTGGCAAACAGTGCGTCCGACAATCAGAGAAAGATGTTCGTATCTTTTTAACAACGAACTTTTGAGCGATGTTAACTTTATGGTTGAAATGTCTTTGGATGAAAATGATGATTGTTTTGAACTCGGTTCAAAGAAGTGTAAGATGGTTATTCCAGCTCACAAGATCGTGCTAGCTATTGGTAGTCCTGTGTTTTTTGCAATGTTTTACGGTGGCCTTGCAGAAAACAGTGATTCCATTACTGTGACTGGCTGTGAATACGAGAGTCTCTTAGAACTATTTCATTTTCTGTACAGCGATGAAGTTGACCTAACCGCGGACAATGTCATGCAAGTACTGTACCTGTCCAAGAAATACATTGTACCTTCTCTTGCTGATAAATGCAATGAATATCTGGCAGAGCACTTGGATGGTTCAAATGTTTTTAGTGTAATGGATTGCGCTCAATTATATGATGAGAAAATGCTGATGGAAAAGTGCTGGTGTGCTGTGGATAAGTTTGCCGAAGAGGCAGTGAAATCTAGTGGATTCGCCACAATTAAGAAGTCTGTGCTTGAAGCATTAGTTGAGAGAGATACGTTAAAGATTAAAGAGGTGGAATTATTCAAGGCAGTTGATGACTGGACAACAAAGGAATGCAAGAGGCAAGGCGTGGTGACTGAGGAAACTGTAAAAAGACAGATTCTTGGGGAACGCACTGTCAAGGCCATACGCTTCCCAGTAATGGAACAAAAAGACTTTGTAGCGGCAGTATTGGACAGTAATCTCTTAACACCAAAAGAGGTTTATGAGATAATGAAGCATCACAATTCAGTTCAATTAACATCTCCTCTAGGATTTTCAGATACTGAAAGAATTGGCAATGCCTTTGGATGTTGCAGATTTGGCTCAGCAAAGGAAGGCGGATGGTTTTATGACTCTAATTTGCAAGATGGTCTGGCGTTCTCTGTTTCTAAGTCCATCAAGCTATATGGGGTCACCTTGTTTGGTAGCAAAAACAATGAATACACTGTCACCTTGAAGATTTGCAGGGGTCCATATCTCTCTACAAAAGAACCTGCCAATTCTGTCTCAGAACTTGTATGCAAGACAGGAACATTCTCATCTGTTATAGTGGAAATCAAATCTGTGCGCTACAGTGGCTTTAGTGTTTTGTTTGACAAGCCTGTTGTTATCGTTCATGGCATTTCACATCACCTGCTAGCCTCAATATCTGGTCCTCCTTCATGGTGTGGAGAAAGTGGCAATAATTCTGTCCAATGCTCAGGTGTGACATTCAACTTTAAGAATGCCTTGCAGAGTAAAAATGGCACCAATCCTAAGTTAGGACAGTTTCCGCAGTTCTTGTTTACCCTTATTAAATGAACACTCTTTATCTGTTATGCTGCTCATAGACCCTATGATTGACAGGACTAGGGTTGTGAAATTTTTAAAAGAATCTATAGCTGTTATACACAATATTTCTTTACATATTTTAATCCTCTGGATGTTTTTAGATTGTAGCCTCATTTTAGTTTAGATTTTGGGTGTACTTAACTGAAAGTGTGTATTTTTATAATTATTTTTAATTGTTCTTCTTGGATAATAAGCTTAAATAATAACAATATTTTCTTTGTAATATTTAATATTATTTTTAAAAGTGTTTGATTGAAGAGATAAAAAACAGTCCTTTTTAACCTTGTGAATACGCGCATACGTAATGAACGGGTTATCGGTAACGGAGACAGATATGCAAATGAGCACTCGATCACTCGCTCCTTCCATCAGCTGTAAACTTAGTGATGTAAGGCTTTGTTACGAATGCATTTTGTAACAAGATTTAGAACAGCGTGAGTCCAGCGATAACAACTAATTTGTTGAAAACAAATATATACAACAATAAGCTTAAAGATGTTTTGCATTTGGAGTCTTTAATGCAACATAAAATCGATCTAAAAGGATTTTTTTATCGAGACACGCGTTTTGATGCATATCTACCTTTAAATAACAAAATTTAGTCTCAATTCAGCTTTGTGTTCCTTGATGGCCTCGTGGGCTAAGGCGCCGGATTTGACTCCAGAGGCCCGGGTTCATTTCTCGCCTGTGACCTTTTTTTTTTTTTTTCGAACTGGACATCATAAAAGTGATTTACTTTTTTTTTGCGTTCGCCCCTGACTCTTCTTTTTTTTTCCTCGAACTGGACATAACATGTATGAAAGAGATTTCCTTTTTTTTGCGTTCATCAAAAATCCTTACAGTTAATTTTTTTTTAAAAATGTTGAACCATGTCTGTGTGAAAACATAAGCTTACCAAAATATTGCGTTGTGTGTTAGCATTTTTTATTCATGGGTTGGCTTTTAGGAGCCTTTGATCAGTGAATAATGCCACACAGCTAGAAATTATTAAAATTATAAGATTACATTTTATTACATGGAAGTCAGTAAAAATCCTTGTGGACAGCACACAAAATGTAAAAAAACAATGCCAATCTAAATTAAAAATATAAAACTAAATCCCATAAGTCTAAAATAATACCAGGTTATTTTTATTTAACTCGGCCTTGGGAAGGGAGAGAGGGCTGGCACTAGTTTTCAGACCTGCGTACTCCGTCAGTTCTTCATGCATGTGCTGTCTCGGCGGGTCTATGAGCTTCGCTGCACGTAAATATTATTATGGCCGCAAATAAGACAAGAAAAAGCAGCAGGAGAGCAAACCCTCCGCCCGATCTTGCAGATTACGTGGTTGATACTTTGGTGGCGAAGGCAACGACTTTGCAGCAGCTTAGCGACGCGGTGAAACGTGAGCTCACTCAAGTTGAATCTTTGATCAAACATCTTACTCCAGTGAAACATGATGGCACAGAAAAACACAAAACGGAGCAGCTCAGAGTTACAGAAGACGCTAGACATAAAAACTTACAACTGGAACTAGAACTGACTCGAGCAAAACTCAAGCTCGCAAAGCTACAATGCGAGTCACTAACAGCTAATAACACGAGCTCAGAATCCAAGATGGCCGCCCAGTCACCTACAGCGGCAGTTCCCGGTGATCCTCCCGTAAAGCCAACTCTAAAAACCCTCCAGCAAGACCCTGCCGTGCAGACAGAGATCTCAGACTTGATGAAGTCCTTGGGAGAGCCAGTATTACTTGGTTTGACAGATGCAGAGCAAGACCCGGTGCAGCAATTGCTGGAACCTGAAGCTACTGCCTCTCGAGGTAACCACCCATTGCTTATCCCCGATTTTATCAGCACCCTCCCTCTTGTACTTCACGAGGACCGGGAAACCGTACTAGGAACGTCTGGTGATACAAAAATTGTCTTAAAATCCTCAAACGAAAAGAAGCTGTCACTCGACAAAATCTCCTTCCCTCAGTGGTCGGCGGCCAATTTCAGAATTATGCATACCTTTATGAAAGAAGGGGCCCTTTCAAATACTGAAGAGGTGCTCGACTACATTATGTACAGTGCCAAGATCTCAATGTTGGCAAAGTGCTACCCTTTGCCAAGGGTAATGCAGTATGACGACCTCTTTCGAAGAATGCAGTTTGCCACTAAATGCAAATGGGGGCTTGACAGCCAGTTTATTTCCCAACAAACTTTGCACAGACCAGACCCTACCACTGCTACGCCCCCTCGCCAGACAAATCGCAGGACACCTCGCCCAGTAATAAACCAGTCCACAGGAAAACAAGTGTGTTATGAATTTCAGAGGCCGGGAGGGTTGTCGATTTGGCCCTTCTTGTGGATACGACCACGTCTGCATCAAACCTCAGTGCTTTGGATCTCACCCACAGTGGCAGCACCCATCCTCCTCGTCCTGGGACCCCCAATACTAAACTCACACTCCCCTGTAGAGCTATTTCCGACATCTGTTTTGAACCCACAACCAGCAGGAGATAGCTCGTTATATGCACAGACAGCAGAGTGTGGTAAAACTTCTACATGCATGCCATACGCAGGGCCTTATCTTCAGCCTACACAGCAGCCGGATGCAGCCCAAGTTTCCACTGACTTGATTTTCAAGACTTGGGCAACAAAACTACCAAATGACTTTGACAAGGAATTCATTCTCACTGGTGTTAGAGAAGGTTATCATCTTCTCCCTGTTGATGCTATTGTCACACCTGCTTTTACAAAGAACAATCAATCTGTTTTAAAGCCTGGTGCTAAAGAGCAGATTGAAGCTCAGATTGAACAAGGATTAGTGAATGACCATTTTGCACTTGCAGACAAGACACATACACCCATAATTTTTAACGCACTGGGAGCTGTACCAAAGAAGGACTCGACGGAGTTAAGAATGATAATGGATTGCAGTCGTCCTCTAAATACAAGCGCAAACTCTTACATGGACTTGGAACATTATAAGTATGTCACTGTGGATGATGCAGCAGCTAAAGCACAACCAGGTTGCTGGTTGGCAAAAGTAGATTTAAAACATGCTTATCGTAGTGTAGGAACTCATCCCGACAGCTGGCGTGTCACGGGCATGTCCTGGTGTTTCAAGGGCTACACCAACCCCACGTTTCTTTTCGACAAGCGTCTCCCCTTTGGAGCTCGGGTTTCACCTCTCCCTGAAGACCGTGTAGCAGAATTAGTGACTCTCCTTCAGAAAACATTGTCTAAACGTAAATGCTCCAAACTTCATCTTCAGTGTCTGATTGGAAAACTTAATTGGGCAGCACGCGTAGTCAGGGGAGGTCGAACCTTCCTTAGGCGCCTCATCAAACTCTGGCAAACTCTGTCAGGGGTCAGCATCACCGTGTGTATCTGAATCTTCAAGCAAGAGCTGACCTCCGATGGTGGGGCCTCGCTCCTACTGGCACACAACTGTAAAACTCTCTTCCCTGCAGATATCCCTCAGCTTACTTCATCAGTGTTCAGCGATGCTTCTGTGGCTGGTGGCAGCTGTGTATGGCAACCTGACTGGCTCTATGTCAACTGGGCCTTGGATTTTCCAGACCTCTGTCCTTTCCACATCAACTATAAGGAGACATTTTCAATTCTTCTCGCAGCCTTTCGTTGGGCACCTTATTGGATAGGATGTCGAGTATGCATCAAGTCAGACAGTCAAGTAGCAGCTGCTATCATTAACAACAGCTCAACACCCTGTACAGTTATTATGGACTGGGTACGGACCCTGTTCTGGCTTAAAGAATACTACAATTTCAGCTTATCAGTCGAACACATCCCCGGAACATCCAACAGTTTGGCAGATAGTATTTCACGTCTTGATGAAGCAGAGCATTTGTCAGCGTTCCAAGTATGGCTTTCCCAGTCCTCTGCCCCTTATCAACCAGAATCTCACATGTCCCCATCATCTCTTGCCCTCCTTAGGTTCAAGGGACCAATGGCAACTGGACTGTGAAGTACTTACCTTCCGCCGCCAAGCCTATGCCCAGGCCACCAAGTCTACATATTTAAGTCAAACTTGCTCATACCTGTCATTTTGCGTGTATTATGGTTATAAACCTCTCCCAGCCTCTACACTAACTCTAAACCGTTATGCAGCATTCTTGGCAAGATCCCTCTCAGCATCGTCTATTCCGGCATATTTGAATGCAGTTCGCATCCTTCATCTCGAACATGGTTATGTTGACCCAACTAAAGATAATTTCCACCTGGCCACTACACTTCGAGGTAACCACCGTATTAAAGGTTTGACCGTTTCCCAGAAGGAACCCGTTACCCTGAAAATGCTGTTAGCTTTTAAACACCACTTGAACTTGGACGATCCCCTTCATGCAACTTTCTGGGCAGTCTGTTTGGTCGCATTCTTTGGCTTGTTACGCAAAGCTAACCTACTCAGTAAAGGTTTCACTCAATTTAACCCGACAAAACACTTGCGACGTGGGGACATCTTTTTCTTCGCCAACTGGGTCGTTGTTGTCAACAGGTGGTCAAAGACTATCCAGTTTAGTCAACGAGTCTTGACAATCCCTTTGCCTAGAATTCCACAGCACCCACTGTGTCCCTATACAGCACTACACCATGCCTTCGAATTGATACCTGCTCCGCTATCCGGGCCAGCATTTGTCATACCAACATCACAGGCGAACGGTTTGTCACCACTAACATATGCCAAGTTTGACACACTCCTTAAAAGTTTGGCTGTCAAATTGAATCTGGACCCAACCCAAATCAGCGGACATAGCTTCCGGGGCAGGTGGAGCCACCTTGGCTTTCCAGGCCCACCTCCCGGCTGAACTTATTAAACGTTTGGGAGACTGGCACTCAGATGTCTATCGCTCTTACATCCATATCCCAGTTAAAGACAGAATAAAGGCCATCAGTCAGCTGGCTTCTTTCATTTAGTGTACAAGGCATACACATTATTAGGTTCTTTTATTAGGTCGTCTGGGGGTTAGGTCGTGCCTTCCTTGGGGCCAATGTCATTAAATGGAAGGGACCCTTTCAGGACCCTTCCCATATACCCCCAGACGTGTCATGTTGTTATTTCGATCATTTCAGATTGGACAGAGTTAAGTCTAAAATAATACCAGGTTATTTTTATTTAACTCGGCCTTGGGAAGGGAGAGTGGGCTGGCACTAGTTTTCAGACCTGCGTACGCCGTCAGTTCTTCATGCATGTGCTGTCTCGGCGGGTCTACGAGCTTTGCTGCCCTCCCTCCCTCTCCCCTTTTGTTATTATTATTATGTTATGTGTGTTTCCCCATTGTGGGGGCAAATTTCATTAAATGGAAGGGACCCTTTCAGGACCCTTCCCATATACCCCCAGACGTGTCATGTTGTTATTTCGATCATTTCAGATTGGACAGAGTTAATTAGATTTAAAGTTAATTTATTGGTTATATAATCAAGAAGCCTGGACTTAAAAGTGTAGACTACGAGCTGTCTCCCTTTCCCAGCTTTGTCCGTCGAGCGAGAAACAAAAAAACATTAGCGAGCGGATAATGGCCACGCGAAACTTGGGGCAGGTACCGCGAAACTAGGGTCAGGTACAACAGGTACATGTACAGTAGGCTTTTCCAAAGTCTAATAGTTCTTGGAAAAAAGGAATAATAATAAACATCCTGAGTTGCTTTATCTAATTTATATTTATAAATTATTATGGCTCCCCAGAATTCTGACATCAGCGTGGATGGAGGTTATTTTTTCTCTATCATTATTAATCCATGACATATTTTGTACAAGATAGTCAGTCGAGACATTTATCCAGGATGGCTGCATGAGACAAGTAGAACTACTTGGGTGTGGTCCACACCCTATTTGAGAAGTTACTAATGTCGGGTGCAGCAGGCTTTCAATCTAAGTCCTGCTCTCTGATGTTGGGTTGTGTCATTAGACAAAAACTTTACTCTATTGTACTCACTCCAGTGTATTAATGGATATTGGCAAAGCATGAGTAAAACTTTTAAAATAATAAGGGAAGTGGTAATAACAAGTATACTTGACAAGGACCCACCCTGTGTAGGGGTAGGGGGTTATGCAAGATACCACCTATCTGATGAGTGTAATGGACTAAATTTTTTGGCTTAAAAATTGGAGATGAGACTTAAATATTCTGTGTGTACGAAGCTTGCATTGCTAGTAAAACAGTACAGGAAGATTTTAATCTTTCTTTCAGTTTCTACTCCTGATAGAATGGGGCCTATACCAACAAGACACCATCTTTTTAGGAGGGGGAGAGGGGGTACATAAAGAGACCACCAGTCTTTTTGTAAAATGGTGGGTCCTGTCCGAGTACAATAGTTTTGATCATTTCCCTAATAATATTTAAATAATAAAAATAACAAGCTCGTTCGGAAAAATAATGAAAGTAGCAAATCAATCAGACGGAAATCCAGCCACAAATTTGACAAAAATAATGAACAATAGCAAATCAATGAACAAGATGGGTCTCACAAATTTATTGAAAATAACAAGCTTGTTTACAAAAGTAATCAACAAGGAAAGGGGGGGGGGGGCACAAATTTAACAAAAATAACAAGTTTGTTAACAAAAGTAGCAAACAGGGGAAAGAGCATGCGATAACAAATATTGCCACAACCATCTTTATTTGTTACTTTCATTATTTTTGTTAGCAAACTTGTTATTTTTGTTTAATTTGTGAGCCTCTTCTTGTTGATTTGTTATGTTTGTTATTTTTGCAATCGTGGCAGACGTAAGTGTAACAGCCGGGTCACTGGTGACAGCTTATATAGCACTGTCACATAAGGGAACTGACATCACTAAAAGATTTCAGTTCATCTTAAAAGCATCAAGATGAAGAAAACTGAAGCAGAGTTTGTTTTTATTTTGCTGTTTCTTTCTTTAGTGTGGAAGTAGAAGGCTTGATGGCAGTTCCATCATGCGAAGGATCCACAACCGAGGGGCTAAATTAGTATTTAGATGACTTTCGGTTTTATCCAGACTATTAATATCTATTCATTTAAATCCTTTCACTCCCAGAGGCAATTAAGGAAACGTGGTGTAATCCTAACTTTTGAGTCTGTTGATGAAATCCTATGGTGTAACCATTGAAATGAAACCTCTTTGGGACTACTTTTGCATGGTCCCTCCCTGTTTTTCTTTATTTTTCAAAATGAAATTTGGGATTTATCTTTAATTTTGATTTTTGGCACTCTTGGGAGTTAAGGGTTAAACAGGGGCCCCCATATGTTTTGCCAAATAGCTGTTTGGGAAGTTCATACTGCCTCCAGGGTTTTCATTAAGAATTGTAGTAGCAGGAGAATAGTGTAAAGTAACAGGAGAATATTATGAAAGAGCGAAGATAGCTACATATTGCCATCGAAATTTACCCGGAGAATTCTGCGTAGTAGGCAGAGAATTCTCCGATCTCTGATGCCTAATGAACACCCTGTGCCTCAGATTTCAATTAGATAAAAAGTTCAGGTTCTCAAATATGATCAGAAAATGGTGAAGAAAATTCACAGGAATTTTAAAAGTATTTACTCTTTGAGTTTATTTTATGAACAAATTCCTTCACCATTGTCAGTATCTTGAGGCCAATCATGACAGGTGAAATTGGCTGTAAAAAGTAGAGCAAATTGTTTAATATTAGATCTGCAGACACATTCAAAACTAAATGGGTGCAACAGGTTCAAACTTTCACATTTGTGAGTTGTGATTGGTGAATGTTTATTAAATTTGTACATGTGTTACAAAAATGCAGAAAACATTTGATAGTCCAGGAAAGTTATGCGGAGAGGTCAAAATGCATGCAACCCTCGTTTGGCCTGGAAGAAAATCTTCTCCTTACACTTGTTTCTATCTCAGCATTTAATTTATTGTTGTTAACGTTTAATGCAATAATTATTGTTGAATGCGATCGCAAATGAAATTTGTGTTGTAAAACAACAAAATTTTTGTAATACGGCTAATTTGCATTAAAAAATGACGTCTATATTACTGTCCAATGACAAGGGAAATACAAAACGTGTGGTTTTTTCGTATTTTCACATGAGTTGATTTTTATTTATTTTTAGTATATTAGTAAGTAGTCTTTAGGAAAAAGGTCTGTGCAGAGAACAGTTACAAAAATGTTACAAGCATTTTGACCCTGCAGCACTTAATTGCAACATCTTTCCTGAACTAACATGCAAAACAAAAACAAAAAATTTATTCTTTGTACAATAATACAAGAGTTGGGTGGTTTGGTTTGCCCTGCAAATAACTGGAAAGCTAATCGTGGCGGGGCAAAACAAGTACATGAATAACACAAATTATTTAAATTTTTTTAATTGCATCTGCAATTTTGAATATCTTGTTAATGGTATCTCAAGATGTGATTTTAAGAGATCCATGGTCATTATCAGTACCATATTTTCTCGATTAAATGCTGGACCCTTAACAAATGCCAGGTCCAAATAATCGCTGGGTTGACAAGGTCTTGTTCTAAATAAATTCCTCTGGCGCTTATTTGAAGTTACTACCAGCAATTATTTGAGGTCCAGCATTTATTTGAATTCAGTATTGTGAAACTGATTGTACTAAAGAAATAAAAAATGCACTGAGTGCATTGTTGAGTTATATAAGCACGAAGGTATTTTTAAAAATGCAAGAGAAGTGCAGAGAAGCATGAGCCGAAGGCGAGTGCTTCTTGCACTTCAAAAGTGCTTATATAACTCAATGATGCATGAGGAACACGTTTTTTTATTTCTTTTATAAAATAAAAACGACCACAAAGGGACAAGAATTCACATGACGTAAGGTGCATGCTTTATCGAGATATAATGAACTCCATCTGACCAATCATAATGCACACACTTCTTTGAGAATTTTATAATAATATGAAATAAATTTGTAGTTTTAGGTGAAATAAACACCAGGTTCAAGGTCAGGGAACATCACTTGAATTTCTGGTTTAAATTTTGTTTATTGACTATATATTCTCTTTGAGTCTTCTCGTTCTTGTTTCCATCAAGAGTTTAGGAACATTTTGATCAATTTAGCTTTTAAATCAGGACATTAAATTTTAGGAATAAAAGACATAAAATGTGATCATGAAAAATTACCTGTGTTTAATAAACGTTGGACTGGAATAAATCCTGGGTCCGTGAGGCTCAATCGTTCATTTACTCCAACATTGACTCTTACAGTGAAAACCATAAAACCGTGAACGCCTAAAATTATTTCTGAAATGTTAATTGTTCTGCAACCAATCAGATTTGAGACGTAACCACAACAAACCACAAGAGTAATTAGCTGAAAGGTTTCGATCACGAAATGAGTCGGTGGCTTTTGCCGATCCATGATAAATTCTCAGTTTCACCGCCGATTTATAAACACTCTAAAATTGTTAATTTTTTTTTCTATTTCAGAGTTTATGCATAAACAAAGAATAACTATAAACGGCCATTTTTTAAAAAATTGAAAACTGAATACAATTATTCTGCTCCCAGACGCGCTGTCTAGCCGTGTCTGTTCGATTATTTATCTCTTTTCAGTAAAATATTGTTTATAGTTATTTTTTGCTTATGCATAAACTCTGAAATAGAAAAAAAAATAAACAATTTCAGAGGGTTTGTAAATCAGCGGTGAAACTGAGAATTTATCGTGGATCGGCAAAAGCCACCGACTTGTTTCGTGATTGAAACCTTTTAGCTAATTACTTTTGCGGTTTGTTGCGGTTACGTCTCCAATCTGATTGGTCGATCGCAGAACAATAAACATTCCAGAAATAATTTTAGGCGTTCACGGTTTTATGGGTTTCACTGTAACTCTTTCACTCCCAGAATAAATTATGGAGACGCGTTCTTCTAACTTTTGAGTCTGTGAACGAAATCCTATGGTGTGACCATTCAAATAAAACCTCTTTGGCAGTACTTTTGAATGGAACCATTTGTTTTTTAGTATTTTACAATCTTGAATTTTGATTTTGAGCACTCTTGGGAGGTAAAGGATTAACAATTTAATTAAGGTTCAGAATGCATAAGTCTTATTCTAAACTGAAAATAAGCTCAGCTATATGCTCTTGTCCATCCGTCTTGTTTAAACTCAAGTGGTTTTTGAAGGTAAATTCAACACCAGGGCACTGGACAGATAGGGCACCATTTTCTCCATAATGAAGTATCGGACCGACCTTGGCAGCTTTCTCGTGACAAAAGATGTGATACCAGATGCCTTTCTTTGCAAAAACTGGGCTGTCAAAAAGAACATCAAACCCATGAATTTTTTCTCTTCTCATTTTTCTTTCCTTCAATTCATCCATTTGCATGGAAGCATATTGTCCTGTTTTGGTAGTCATTACTGAACCATTAGTGGAGTCTTTTACTGTTATTGTCACTGAATACTGAACATTTTTGCAGCCAAACATGCAAATTCCATGCAAGACAATGTCTCTATCAACTGCAAAGTAAATGCACTCTTTCCGGTGAAATATAAAAATAGTAGACACCGCGGTCACTGGTGGACTGCGTATACACCGACTGCATCGTTGGTGAAGACCATTCCTTTTAACTTGTGAGAATTCCACTGGTGATGGTGAATTCGAGTTGTAATATTCCACCATGCTAGAGGCTTCTTGGGGAGTTAAAATGTCATGACCATGCACAGCTTTATCAAAATCTTCCCTCTTCATCAGCGGAAAACGAACTGCTTTAACAATCTTATCACCAAGAACTGATCTTTTCATCGTGCCGTCACTAGTCAGACCAAGTCTCTCACATTCTTTTGTTGCCCAGTGGTCAACTGCTTTGAACAAATCCACTTCTTTGATGTTTAGTGAATCTCTCTCAACAAGTGCCTCTACTAATGACCTTTTTATTGTTATAAAACCTTCTGTTTTCAAAGCATCGTCTGTTTGTCTGTCAATCACCTTCCAGCAATGTTCCTGAAGACTTTTCTCTCCATAGTTTTGAGCGTGAGCCAGGATGCAAAACACGTTGGAAATATCCACGATTTGCTCCAGATATTCGGTGCATTTATCGACAAGAGATGGTATAATGTATTTCTTGGCCAAATACAGCACTTGCAAGACATTGTCTTCGTTTAAATCGACTCGGTCGCAATACATGAAACGAAACAGTTCCAGTAAACTCTTGTACTCACAGTCAGGAAGAGCAATTGGGTTTGTGGTCTCTGCAAGGTCGCCATAGAACATCTTTGAAAATACTGGACTGCTAATAGCTAGCACAAACTTGTGAGCTGGAATCACCTTTTTGCATTTCTTGTTTTCATTTTCGCCCAGCTGTACAGGGACGACAAAGCTAACATCACTTAAAAGCTCGTTATTGAACATAAAATTCATTCTTGAGCTCACGGTTGGCCTTGTTGTCTGCCAGTTTTCGTTCTGAAAGGACATTTTGAGCACATATGTATAACTCTCAAAGATCATGCAAAAGTACTTCCAGGCGTTTCATCCGTGACCGAGAAAGACTGCAAACTAATCTACACAGTGCAGAACACAATAGAGTACCGAAGTGATGACGTCACAAAAACTAAATTTGTGAAATTATGGGATTTGATTAGATATTCGGAAAGGGCATGACGAAAAATGCCCGCTTGCTAAAAATCAGCATCTTATTGCAATCTGAGGGTGAGATATTGGCACCGTTATGCTCCGATGACTCCATACAAACCTTTCTAATTTTTGCCTTGGTTCATTACGTAATGAACCAAGGCAAAAATTAGAAAGGTTTGTATGGAGTCATCAGAGCATAACGGTGCCAATATCTCACCCTCAGATTGCAATAAGATGCTGATTTTTAGCAAGCGGGCATTTTTCGTCATGCCCTTTCCGAATATCTAATCAAATCCCATAATTTCACAAGTGTGACGTCACACTTCGGTACTCTATCTAACACAGGAACAGCTATCTTGTCAACATTGGGAATAGCTTTACACAGTGTACATCAGAAGCAGCCATTTTCACTGTTTAGAGCCGATCCAGCAATTTATACTGTGTAAAATAGTATAGGATCAGCTACTAGTCCCATATCGACCGTGTCCACCCCACTCTACAGTACCTACGGTAGGATCGAGAGGAGGAACACTCAAGAATCACGCGATGGCTGACCTGCTAGGCGACTACAAGAAACAAGAAATCCAATGGAAGTTAAAAGTAAGCTCAGAACTTCCTTTAGAATATGTTAAAAGGGAAGCAGCGGAGCAGTATGACTTTTTGTGTTGTGTGGAAATTCCATGGCCGCTTCTACGACAGTGGTGCGATCTCTTTGACGAAACTTCCGGTGCAGATGTAAATTGCATAGATCTACTGAATGCAAGTGTTGCAGATGGTTGGTTTTGCCTCAAACGCGGTAACGAACGTGTCGATGAATTGCTGCGTAAAAGATCGTATACAATAAGAGCCACGTATAGGAAGACGAACGGGAGAAAAAGGAAGGAACTAGATAGCAAAGTGTACAGTTTGTGTGTTAGGAGAGGAGAAATGGAGTCAGTGGAGCGTCTCAAGACAGAAGCGTTAAACAGTTATAAGGAGATGGAAGAATGGAGAAAAAAGTACGCTGACATGGAAAATGAAAAAAAGGAAACTGTATAAAGATGTGAAGCCAAAAAGAAGGACGAGCTCACAAAAATAGCTTTATTTTATGGCGAAATTCTTCATACTGTTAGACTAGGAGAGGAGAAATGGAGTCAGTGGAGCGTCTCAACACAGAAGCGTTAAACAGTTACAAGGAGATGGAAGAATGGAGAAAAAAGTACGCTGACACGGAAAATGAAAAAAAGGAAACTGTATAAAGATGTGAAGCCAAAAGGAGGACGGACTCACAAAAATAGCTTTATTTTATGGCGAAATTATTCATACTGTTAGACTACGAGTAGTCCCTCCTTTTTCCTCAGGGATAGTAGAGCGAGCGATGATTTTCACGCGCGCTCGCATTTCGCTCGCTCTGCTATCCCTGAGGAAAAAGGAGGGACTACTCGTAGTCTATCATACTGTTTGTGATTTTGACATCTCTATTTTTAACAATGACACATTAACTTAATGAAATTAAAATATATCAGTTGCTTATTACCTGTCTGTTTAGTAACTGTACCTAAGGAGGGGACGGAGTGCGGAGCGGATACGGGAGAGAGGAATTATACTGTTGCAAGATAAGAGGGGAGGGGGACCGGACCCCGTGGGTCCTCCCCTAGATCCGCCGCTGCTACCAAATGTTTATGGCTTGCGATGACTTGCGTTCACATTGGACGAGCTCCAATTTGCCCGCAAGTAGGCGCAAGTTTTTCACCATTTGACTACCCAAACGGAAGTATACACAAGTAAATGCGAGTTGTTTTCAGTATTGCTTGCTTCGATAGGAATGCGTGCGCATGGCTGCATCGAAATGGCTTTTTGTGACTTGCAAATCACTTGCGTCTACTTGCGTGTCTGTTGGGCCACCTAACGCAATACTTTCGCAAGTTGGTATATTTAAAAATTGCGTTCCCGTTTGGCCTTAACCCTTGACTTGCGAATTCGCCAGCCGTCACCACCATGCACTTGTGTTACTTGCATCTTCATTAAAATGCTTTGTGGGCGTGTCAAATATCAATTTTGTTAACGTGCAGTATTATAACACAATCAAGCGATCTCTGCCTTGCAACTGCGTTGGCAATTGTTCGCCACAAGCCTAAGTTACGGAACTCTAGAGTTTTAAGAGTAGGATGTTGCAAAACTGCCTCTAAACCATATTCCCACCCTAATAAATGACAACTGATGAGTTCGCGTGTGGCTCGCGCATATACAGGAACAATAACAAAGACAGACAAACTCGGGACTGCTAAAGGGTGGCCGCGGCCGCTCAGTACAGGTAGGATATACCAAGTTTGCATGGGCGAAAATTCGGGATTATGAAAATTGGCCGCTTAACAGAGGGTGGCCACTTAATACAGGGCCATTTTATACAGGTACAACTGTAATACAGAGAGTGCGGGTGATGCTCCATATACCAAGTCACTGCTCAAGTTCTGCTCAAGTTGCGCGATGATGTCAGATGTTCAACTTGGTCATCTTGCATTAGATGGCCAAACGGTGAAATTTTTGCATCAAACTGCGTGTGAATTTGAGTTCGATAAAGTACCTGCTATTTTGAGAAGCCGTTTCACTCCTAACATCCAACGCAGATTGGTATTTCCAAAACTTGCGTTGTTTGCGCGCACGGGCTAAAAGCGCGGCTAAACGTACAATTCTTTGGATTTCTATGCCCCCCCCCCCCCACCCCCCCCCCCCCACGCTAATTTGTAAACGGAGAAGGCTCATTACGTCACAAGCTGTGTGTAGCCCTCGGCTTAGTACGCCAATTGAATAAGTGGCTATCATTCGCTATCATGATTTTCTCCACAACTGGCATAATTTTGATGAAGTTATCCACTTTGAGCTAATTATGAAAATAGCTTTTTAAGAATTCGATAGAAACATCGGGTTCTGAACAAGTATGACAGCGTGATTGAATTTTGAGCCACGCAGCAAAAGTGATACAAACAGGAAATCAGAGCAGTAACTCTGTGGAAAATTTTATTGCTCTGAACAACCCATATATTTCCTACAAAGTGAAGCAGTAGGGAAGTGGGGACCACACGATCGAGAAAATAAAAAGTATTTGACCTCGATAGGATGCAGGATACAGGATACAGGATACAGTGTGAGATACATTGACAGTGTTGGAATGTCGCTTTAATCTTGCGTTTTAACAAAACGAAGTGAGCCGTGCACCTGCATGAGGAAACCTTGGGATAGCACAAGGACATCACTTGGTCCTCGTACTCAGGCTCCAGCGGTTAAGAGGGCCAAGCGGCTCTGGGGACATTTTGTAAGCAAAACAAATTATTTTAACGAAAAGCGATTTTATCCCCGTATTTGGTCATTTAATCAACGATGACAATTTCGAACTGATCTACTCCACCCACAGACATTTATTGGTGGCGTGTGCTGATAACATATGAAAGAGTGAACAAAAGTTTGTCAATAATTCAAGATGAACTGCTTCTTAATTACCTTTTTCTGTCCCGCCGAATGAACAAAAATTCGCTAATCTTATTTTCATGTTATATCGCCAAATGCCACCAAATATACAACTGAATTGAATAAAAAAATTCCATAGAGCAAAACAGAAGCAGGATTACAAGGATGGAGTGGAATAATACAGTTTATCAAATTTGATTTCGTGACAAGCGGTCAAGAAACCAAACTTGTGTTTCAAGAAGAATTTTTACTTTTTAAGTCGTTATTTTGTCACTAGTTTAAGTTAATATTTCAATCTTTGCTTTCGTCACTTTTGGCGATTCTTTTTTCATATTACAAGAGAAGCACGAAGTCTCGCTGGTGTTAACTCCATGACATCCCATCACGATCAAGTTACCAATCAACTTTTCAATCAATCGGTTACTAACAACCCATCCAATAAGATTCACAGTTTGTTACCAAAACCGCGCAGGAGGCCCACACATAATTTAAGGAGACCGAAGAATTTCGACCCCTACAGAACTAATACTAAGAGATTTGCGGACACTTTTATCAACCAGTGTAGCTCTATGTGGAGACGCGAATACGATATGGCTAGCTAGTAACGCAACATATTCATTATCAATAATTAAGTTAAACCTAAATTTTCACACCTTTCTCGTGGTGAACGCGTCCTTTGCTCAACAATATTCTACAGACATTGCAAGAACTTGATGCGTGACATACAAAACAAAATTAGTCTTATCAGCTGGAGTTTTCGTCGATTCATCCCGGTTACATTTGTTTTGCTTTCACTCAAAAAACGAAAGAGAAAATTCTGTAATACCAGCGAGGCGATAAAATAGCATTATTACAACAAATTTACCGCAGCAATTACTATCTTTTGGATACACTAGTTTTCTCATATATTTCTCTTAAATCCTGATTATGTTGCTGCTCACTCGCTACGCTCGTTCCGCAACAAAAATGTTGTCTGTCGATGGTCCGTTAGCTCAGTCGACGCCGAGGTCGAGAGTTCGAGCCTCTCACGGACCAGTTAACAACTTTTTTTGTGCCCAATATTTTTTTCTCAATTAAAATTCTTTAAAATGCAACTCTCGCCCCAACTCTCGCCTATACTTAGGAATTAAAAAAAACGGTTTTGTACTAGACAATGTTTCTCAGTTTTTCTTGCAACTCGTGATTTTGCCACGAGGTAGGCAGAGGAGCCCTGATAAAATAGCATAAATGAATAATACAGGGCGGTGACTGCAAATCAGCGGCCTATCCACAGGGAGAAGAGGAGCCAAATTCGAACTTTACGCGTTCGATCTTTGAGCTTTATACGCGCGCTGTGTCTTGCGTTTTTCGAGTTTTCGCCCCAGCAGGACCCCAAGCGCAATCGTTCGTGTCTCGTTCGGTAAGCTTCCCAACGGAATGCTCCGATTATGCTTGGGGTCCCGCTGGGGCGAAAAACAGACTCGAAAACAACAGATCGAAGATCGAACGCGTAAAGGTCAAATAGACAAATTCGGCTAACGCATTGTTGTACCCAATTCAAACCTTCTGGGAATAAGATTCTTTGTTCACAATATTTCCATATAATTTCCATGTCAATGCTTCATTGATATGGAAATATGACGAACAAAGAGTTCTAATCCCAAAAGGTTTAAATTGGGTACAACAATGCGTTAGCCGAATTTGTCTATTTGGCTCCTCTGCTCCCTGTGGCCTGTCATGTTAATTTGTAAGTGGCACAAATCGTTGACACACAAGATCCGACAAAATGTCAGTTAAATTTGGCAATGCAAGCCAGAAGACCAACGCTGCGACAACGCAGTTATAAAGAAACAGAAGGAATTGCAATCAGGGCCTGAAAAAAAAAGTTTCGGAACCCATGACCTTTGCGATTCCGGTGTAAACGCTTTACGACTGAGCTACAAGGCCAAATGGAGGCAGAAACCAAAGTAATTACTCTGACCAATCACGGAACTCGTAGACAATCCGATGAACCAATCAGAACTCGAAGCAAATACATGTAGCAGGCGCCAAGCGCAGGAAAACGCGTGCATGCAAGTCACGATTGCTTTTAGTTTTGCTTCTGATTGGTTGAGAAAGTGGCGCGAGATTTTTTGGCCAATAACAAGCCGTAGCAATGCAAAACCAAAGCAATCGCGAAATTACTTTCGATACTCAATTGAAAATCGCTCTATCATACTCGTGAAATTATGAATATGAAAATGTCTACATGAAAATAAATTCATATGAACTGCGGCAGAAGGAGATGAAGAGAATGTGATAATCGCAGGAAGGAACAGGCAACAATATTATCAGCACGACATATTTTTCACGGCTAAATGTTGGGAATAAATTTTGTTATACTATTTTGCAAAACATTTTTCTTACATCGCCTTTCTGTGTATGATATTTTTCTTATTTCTGGAAAAGCCACATAACGTGATCCCATCCAGAAGAAAATAGAAGTTGAGTTTTCTGGAGCAGCTTCGTGAATTTTGTGTTGGTAAATAAGACAAATTACACTGTTTGATTAAACGCAGAATCAAGGATCATTCTTATTGTTATCATAAAATGTTCGCCAAATACTCCTGTCCTAAAATATATTGATCTCCATTTTATCATTATGCCGATATAACGCCTAAATTTTTTAACGAAGAAAGCAAAAACCTCGTATTTTCCTGATTGTGGCCTGGAGCTTCTTGTCTTGAAAATAAAGAGACAGATAATGGCTAAAAATGTCAACATTTTACACCAATGGCAATTTTGATTTCGTGATTGCTTGCCACGAAATCGAACTGTATTCACTTCATCCCGCTTGCAATCCTGTTCTTTATCTCAAAACTATGATGGCTTCTTTTTAGCTCTTTAGAATCTTTTAATCCGATAAAGTTTTATTTATTCCGATAAAGATTTAGTGACATTTGGCGATATGACATAGAAATATGATAAGCGAAATTTTTTTCATTTTGGCGGGACAGTGTTCCTTTAAATCCAGGCCCTCTCGTGTCTTAAAAGGTTTCAACTCGGACGGTACTTTTTCTTTGTACTGTCGGAAATCACCTTGAACTTTTACACGTAATTAAGTCAAGATTTTTATAAACGAATTGCTAGCGCAGTGTGTTGTATTTTTATTCAAGTGTTGACTTATATGAATCAGACTCTTTGAGTGGTCGCTTACGAGAGCTTAAAAACAATGGAAAAGTCCCAAAAACACGAATTTTACTCAAGTTGTTTCGTGTAAAATACCTGTCGTTAATTTTGTTGAGCTAAAAATCGTCGTTGCGAATCGTCCCGTGAAACATCACCTTAAGCATGTTTAAGGTGTTTCGATACAGTTTTCTGGAGGTGATTTTAGAAAATCTAAAATCCCCACTCAGAATTGAACCTGTGACCTCAGCTAGGCCAGGCTTATGCCCCATTCACACCAACGCGTACGGTTAAACATGTTTAAATGTTGTTTAGTTTAACTACGTTTTTTAGCCTCTATCTTGTATTGTATATGACTCAAACTACCTGGAATGGTAATAAAGTCAATTAAGTTTATTTTAGTAAAGATTTCACTCCAAATATTACGGGAGGTTAGGAGGTATTTTTCTAAATCTGTTTTAAACTAAACAACATTTAAACATGTTTAAGCGTTGGTGTGAATGGGGTATTAGGTTTACATAGCCTACCGTCCCAGAGTACCACCTAGCTTCTCGGGTTGTTCAGGCCTAAATCAGAGCCTAATTTAACTATATAAACGTCATAAACTGCCAACCCCAACCTCAACTAAAAAGCTAATCAGTTACTCCTTATATAAGTCTCAATAAGGCGTCCGAGGTGGTCCAGGCCGTTGTGATGAAAGGTCTTCCCGCCCGGTGGAGGCGGTGAGCATTAAATAACATCGGGTGAAACCTGATTTCTGCGCCCGCGCGAGAATGAGCACCCCACAAACCAATTGTTTTCACTGCGACCGCTGGGCAGAAATGAAATCAGCTTCACCCGATGTTATCTAATGCCGACCGGTGGAGGCGGGGAGGAGTGCTATGTGACCGAGGGAGACTGCAAACGAATTATTCGTTATTTAGAGCCCGGTCTCGCTCTTTCACTTCCTTTTCCGTGCCAACTCATTCAAGATGGCGGGCGGCAAGAAACTCACAAAAGAAGACGAAATTTTGCTGCAAAACTTCAGCAGAACCGTGTCCACTAAATCTTCTGCTCTGTTCTATGCTAACGCTTTCTTCGTATCGGCCATTCCCTTATGTAAGTACTCTTTTTTTACAGTTACTTTCAATGTTAAAATGATCACATGTTTCCTTTGTTCCCGGTTTGTTCCAGTCGATCGATTCATCATGGGTTGACTTCAGAAAATTAATCTGTTTTAGGGCTGTTTTGGAGGATTCACCAAATGGATCCATACTCGTCTGGCATCATGTTTGTTGTAATGACGTTGATCAGTACGTGGCTTGTGGCGTTCGCCTACAAGAACGTAAAGTTTCAACTGAAACACAAGTAAGTGAATTACTGCAATTTAATACCAATCGGATCTATTTTAGTAAACACGGCTGCTTAATCATTACGTTGCCTTCTTTTATTGGCCAGCTATCCATGTAGGCATATTTTTGCTACATTAGCGCGTTATTTGATTTCCCTAGTTTCTTTTTGGCGAATGAAAACCCTTGAAACTTTCAATCCTAAAAAAGTAACCCAGCTTTATATAATGAATCAAACAGAATCTAGATGAAGAAGTTTTATCTCTTTGTTTTTAAAGGTATAACTTAATTCATTTTGTTGATGATTGTGTTTTGTTGGTTGTCAGTATTTTATAGCATATTCTTTTTTACTCATCATGCTGTAAATTCCTTATAATGCTTTATAAAATGCTCAAGGAAATGTGCACGCTATGATTGGTTAAACCGAGTTCATTATAGAGCAGTTTTCAATTGAGTATCGTAAAACCAAAACCAAAGTAATTACTCTGACCAATCACAGCAGCCGTAAACAATCCAATGAACCAATCAGAGCTCGAAGCAATTACATGTCGGCGGCGCCAAGCGCGGGAAAACGCGTGCGAGCAAGTCACGATTGGTTTTGGTTTTACTTCTGATTGGTCGAGAAAGTGGCGCGAGATTTTTTAGCCAATCACAAAGCGTAGCAATGCAAAACCAAAGCAATTGTGTAATTACTTTCGACACTCAATTGAAAACTGCTCTAACTGGATAAAGCACAGGCGTGACACAAGGTTCATTATAAGAACACTCGAGAACTGCACTTCTCTCATGTTCTTAAAAATTCCTGCATGCTTATATAACTCAATAATGCACTCGGCGTGTTTTTATTTCTTTATTAAATTTCATTTCTGTGTAATTTAAGTTGTTGCTGCTTATATTGTTGTGTGTTGTTTTTCTAATAAGGGGTGCATGGAAGAAAGCCCTGAAGGATTTTTTGGTTTATTTGATGACCTATTTAAAAATTAACTGTTGAGTTTCAGTAAATCTTATCACAATTTTTTGTTGTTATTATGTTGCTCCAGAAAATATCCATCCATCCCCCATGAAAGGGTTTGTTGGTTTAATTCTCCCCCACCACCCCTCTGGAAATCCCAGTTTAGCTTCACATTTTCCTTTGAAAGAACTTGGAAACTGTGGCATTTGAGACCCATCTTCCCCTCAGATTTTGAATGACCTTTCATCTGGTTATGGATATTTCCTGAAACTGTACATTCAGGTTAACTACTATTGTATAGTTATTCTTTTTTTTTTTCACTGTCAAATACCTAAATATCACAATGAAGTTGCCTTGAGATTGAAGTAATACTGAGATTTCAAGAAAATTGCTTGTTGTGGTTTTAACATTCATGGTTTCCTAAGAGTTTTGCCTTAATTGCATGATGTATCTCTCAGGATTGCGCTGCGTCGTGATGCTTCAGTGACTAAGGAAGTTAGCATGGAGTTGGATTCTAACAAGAAACTGACCCGCCAAGAAAAGGATGAAAGGTTAGAATGACAAAATCAGGTTTTTAAGACCTTGTTTGGTTTTGATAAAGTGGAAATGTTTTCAGTAGCATATCAAAATTCTAACTTGCCTTCATAGCTTTGAGTCAAACTTTTATATGTGTTTTTTTTGTGTGTGTGTGTGTGTGTGTTCAAGTTTCTTTGGGAATAGTTATTTAGAGGCCTGTGTCTCAAACACAAATAAAATCCAACCACACAATAAAAAAAAATCCCTGGAAGTCATGCTAGATTTGTGTTATATGAAGCAAAGGCTATTTGAGCTGCAAAGTCTTACAAGGGTTTTGTTCAGATGATTAAAACTGAGTCCCATTTGATATAGAGAGGTTTAATTGAGTGTAAAAAGTAATTTTGAAATTGTTTTGGTTTTGCATTGGTACGCTTTGTGATTCTCTAAAACGTCTTGTGCAACTTTAACCCTTTAAACTCTAAGAGTGATCAGCATCAAATTTCTCCTTGTAATATCAATGTCTTATCAATCAAAAAGGTCATGAGAATTAAGGACATGATCACACAAGATAAGTTCTTGATATCCAAACAATTTCACCCCACTACTTCTATGGGAAATGTATAGGTCTAGAAATGAGAATTTAAATTTTGATGTTAGGGTTTAAAGGGTTAATATATCAACCAATCAAAAGTGTAACCAAAACCGATCGTTATTTGCTCGCACACATTTTCCCATGCTTGGCACAGGCTACATGTATTTGCTTTGAGTTCTGACTGGTTCATTGGATTGTCTGCCTCTGTTATGATTGATCAGAGTAATAACTTTGATTTTGGTTTTATGACGCACATTTGAAAACTGCTCTATAGGAACTGAGATTAAAGAAAAGGAGTCATCTCTGAAAAGGCAGCTTGTCTGGGTCATAGAAGCCCTGGCTCATAGTATAATTTGATATACATGTATAGTACAGCACTGCTTTGTTCATATCCGTAACTATGTTATTTTAATTGACAGTTGTTTACCACCCACAAGTTGATATTCTTTTGGTTAGTTTGTGATATTTCTTTTCACAATGTACAGTGTCTACAATTAGCTACAGTGTGACAAATGTAAAATACAGTCAAAGCTGTATTAAGCAGCACCATATTGAGCAGTCACCCTCTATTAAGCGGTCACTTAACAAATCCCCAGAATTAAATCACTCACCATATTTACTGTAAACTTGATCTCTTTCAAGCGGTCACCTCTATTAAGCGGTCAGTTGGCTATTCCCAGAGAGTGACCGCTTAATAGAGGTTTGACTGTAATAATATTACTTTGTAACTTAAACACCTAAATGATCACTGAAAACAAGTATTTACTAATGAAAGTGATTGTATGTCATCGCCATAAGGACAAAAAAAAAATCTGAGTCCCCCCCAGAATCAAACCTATACCTTCAGATTACCAGTTGGACGCTCACTCCATTGAGCCAATGAGAACACACAGACAGCTAAAGCATTTTTATTATGTTAGAAAATTTTTTGTCTGAAAAGGATTGTGTTACATTGCATTAAACTGTAGCCTTGTTTCAAGAAAATACTTGAGAATGAGGCTCGGACCTCATGGTCAACAAAAAACATATTGGGGACGTTCTGGTAAGTTTTGTTTGTACAAGTTGGATGTGACGGTAAAAGCTTAATTTGTGGACCTAGCCTTGTGAGTTTATTTGGTGTGCCGAGAAATAGTGAGGAGAAACATTTCCTACATTTTTATCTTACGTATGTTGTTTTTTTCAGAATCCTGTGGAAAAAGAACAATGTTGCTGAGACAGAGGCCACCACTTTCTCCATCTTTTACAACAATTCTCTCTACCTGTTTTTGATCCTTATAGCATCATTTTATGTTCTACGAACATTCAACCCTGCTGCGTATCCTTTACTGCATTTTGTTCTTTTTTTACTTTAAAGTGTTTGTGGTATCGGTATAGTGGAATTGTTACTCACAGGCATAAGAAGAAATTTGCAAAAGCAAAATTGTAAGAGGGGTTTTATTTTACATGTGATATGTTATTCAGGGAGGCCATGTATGCCTTTAGGCATGTGAGGCAAGGTGTAATCCAGATTTCTGTAAGAATACACACATGTAGCTACAGGTGCAATAGTAAAAGACTCAAAACTAAACTTCCATTGTAACCTGGAGATACCTTTATTGCCAAATTGCTCCCCCCCCCCCCCCCCCCCCCACCATTTTAAGATCTTTTGAGATTTCTTGTCTAAGGCTTATGTTTGCGGCAGACTTTCAATTTGAAGTTTGGTGATTTGAGTGCTGTTCTAAATGTAAACCTACATTGTATTGAAAATAAATATAAACCTATTCAACTAAAAATTACAGCATAGCTTAGCTGGTCATGCCATTATATTATCTCTTTCCATCCAATAACAACTTTTCAGGACCCAAGCTATGTCTTTAAATCAGAATATATAGAATGGCATTGTAGTTTTAAACTTGCAAACCAGCCAAACTTGTTTCATCAACTTTAATAGAATCATTTTGCTTAGCTATCAAAGTCATCAAAACATGAATCTTAAATGTAAACATTGCGCTCATAAACTAGCTTTCCAGGCCCAAAAACTTATCGGGACTTAGTTTCAGTAAAACTAGAAAAATAATGTTAAATTGTTGTTATTTCTATGTTGTTGACTTTGTAAAGAAGAAATTAGCAATAAATAGGGTGTTGCAATTTTTCTACATTTATCATTTGCCTCGTTTTGTTTAAACGTGAAAATTAACTCCTTTACGTTAAAAATGTTGAGGTAAATTTGTTTAATACCACCTATTTTTATACCAGAAACAAACAAAGAACGTTTTAAGTTAAAAATCGATAAAATCATACAAAATTGACAATATAGATTTGACACACCAAATTGTTTCATCGATTTCTACCGATTTACGTTACCAATCATCGATTTTTACTGGTACCGATTTTTATCGATTGACTATGCCAGGTACATGTAGGTACACATTTACATGTAACTTATTAAATGATTCAAATTGAGAATGGATTTTACCTGCAACATACATGCTCTTTGTTTATCTATGTACTTATTGACTAAGTGGGAGGGATGGGAAAATATTTGGCTCAAGGTCATGGCGTAAAGACTGAACGCAGCGAGGTCCGTAGGCCATGACCTCGAGCCAAATATTTTCTCCTCCGGCCCGACCTAACTTAGTCAATAAGTATTTTATCAAATGACCAATTTGGAGACAAAATTACTTGAAATTTTAATGCGCGAGGCCGTCCACTTTTGTAGTAGGGCCGTATGCCTTTTTCCGGCCCGCTTGCACAAAGAAAAGGTTCGTAGGGCTGTACGGGTCATATGATAAATCAGTTTATGTGCCAATCAAATCCATGTATTTATACCAGACACAATGTTCACTTATAACAAAAAATACCACCAACAACAATGAACTAATCATTGAACTCAATCACTTTGACACTTTTTACAATTTTTCATGTATTTTTACTATTTTTTTTTACAGTGTTCACTTGTCTACTAATTGCTATTATTCAGTATGTACAGCATTTTTTCCTTAACAATATTTTTAGAAACTACCTGCTCTCCACGTCGCTGGCTGGCGGTGTTCTAGCTCTGCTGTCAACTGGCTCATCAGCTTGAGATGCATGATGTCTACAGGAAAAGGATCAATTTGGCTCAACTGTTTTTCATTTGTTCATTTTAATAAATGACATACTTTAAAATATTAACTGTGTGTTCAGTTATTCTTTTTTCCTTGTACTTTTTACCCCATCATTTGTACATATTGTGGAAATTCGGGTTTAGAAATTCTATAAAATCAGTATAAGAGTATCCTGTTCACTGTAGAAAAGGGCCCCAGGTTATGAGTAAGAAAAATCCATCCAATACAAACCGCCTAGAGGAAAGTGCTACTTTGTTACTTATAATTAACCACTTTTATTTGAAAAGTGACACTTAAGAATGAACTCAAAAGTTAGAACCACATCTCCAAACTGAAATAAATGACTTGACATTCATTGTTGCCCTTTCAGCCTCTATCCTGGGCCTCAATATACTTACCAAGCAAAAAAAATATACACTTTTATTACCATATTTACAAAGAAAGAAAAAACTGTTTACAATATAAAATTAAATCAGAAATAGGTAATGTTACCCAGAATAACTAGAAAGCTAATCGAGCTGAGTAACAAAAAATTATATTTACAAATGAAATATACAGGTTGGCAATAAAGCATATAGATGCTATAATTAACATTAGCTAAAAAATAAATTAATCAAGTAAAGAAAAACAATACAGAAACAAAGACAAAAAAAAAAACAATAGGACAAAAGAGATGGTACCAGATGGAACAAAGAGTTAAGAGCTCTCATAGAGGCTACAAGCCATGCACAATAGCGCAAAAGTCTTCCCAATCAGCTTAATGGGTGACATCGAGGCTGTTGACCTTCTACTGATGATTGTTTGTTTGTTTTTTCCATGGATGAGGTCCCCCCCCCCCCTCCCCTTATCACTAAACAAAAGACTGTATTGGGAAGTGATGCTCCTGAACATGACCAGAAGAGATTGGGAAGTTGTAGTGTTTCAACACCTGAGCAAAAGTTGTCCTAAAAGTCAAGTAAATTCATTGTTGTTGGTGTTTTTGGTTACTGTTGTCCAGTTTGATTACATAATTCATTTTATGTAAATCTCATCAATGTGACAGCTTTTCCATGCATCATTTCACAAATTTTTATCTTTTCCCCTTAACAACTTGCAACACAACTGAGGCTGCATTTAAAATTGATAGTTAAAATCATCATGTGTGACATGCCAATATTATTTGTGTGGTGATGAAAAAATGTTGTGGCAAAACTGAAGCACAACTCTGAGGGCAGTACACAGCTCTTACCAGGTCTTCTCTGATTTGCTGAGAAAACAAACAACACAACAATGGACCCTCGCCCTGAAAAGACCTGAAAACTATAGAGCTGCATGATACCCAGGTGTCCAAAGAAATTAGAGGTTAAGAGCTGCGTGGTATCTGCAACTGTGAGCAACAAAGTTCAAATCCTGTGTACATATCTGAGGTTTTTTGTGATGTTCAACAACTCACCAACTACTGATAATTTATTGCATCTTTTGCATGAACCATCATTAAGATAACAACCAGCAATAAAGAGGATTGTAGCTGTCTTTAGTGTCCTCATTTTCTGCCTACAATGGCTATTGGTTCAGGGGTCAGGTCTGAAAATGGTTAGCAATTTAGGGATCAGGTATCAATTTCTTGGTGGTTAGATCTGAAAATGGGTAGGGTTTTCAATAGGTGGGTCACACAGCCCTACCAATAATTTTGAGGAGTGAATTTACCATTCCTCAGCTGGTAATCTTTGATAAAACATGTATGGGTTTAAATCATGGATATAAAGTGAAATGATGAAGAAAGATGCCTTGCTGTGATGAATATATGGGTCTATATGGTAATGTGGATAAAAATTTAATACATATTGGAACCATGTTTCCAGCGCGATTTGTATTGGGAGCAGATCAACTGAGAGTACATTTACCCCTGCAGCATGAATACTGAAAGTGATCTTCCATATATGAATAAAATCTAAATAAACTGCAGATGTTTTACATTCTGTTAAAAAAAAGTGTATGATATTTTTGCAACAGTTGCTAACTGTGCTTTTTCAGCAAAATAGTACTGCCATTTCTTGTTTCCACGGCTACAGCTTACTATTAAACAAAAATCTTGCAAAGTTAACTTACAAGCTGAAAAGCAGAACAAAATAAGGTGATGTTTATTTGTTGTTGTTGTTTTCAGGGACTGATTGGCACAATTTTAATATGCTTCCTGGAACAAATCTTTTATTTTAAAGATTGAATTTTATCCAGTTGTTAATAAAAAATGATCTTCACTGGAAATAATGTACTGTTTTTTTTTTCTTAAAACAAGTGTAATATCAAGAAATACCAAAAGTTGTATTCTTTGGCTTAGGTGCATAAATAATGTACCTGTTGTTTACTGCAGTTAGGGGGGTAAGCTAAAGGGAGTGGTATATTGGTGTAAAATGAGATTCTGCCAATCAAAGATTTATTCAGCCAATCACAGAAAAGCAGCATATTATGGGCTATCTTTTATTAAAGCACTAGGCCAACTCCTTGAAACGATGGTTGAGGAGAATTGAAAATTTGATCAATTGTACTCTTGCCTGAATGTTTTCTTTTTGTGTGCTCATTTGCTTTAATTACAGTCATAACATTTTATTTCAAACTGTGTACTTTTTTTCTAAAGGTATACAGTATCTTTTTCACTTCTTTTAAAGTTGTTGCGTGAAAAACCGTCTTTTTCTGACAAGAGTATAGTAAGTTCTCTGCGAAAAAGAAACTCATATGTCACGTGTTGGTTTGTAAAGAGAAAACGTAAGCGTATCGTTTAACTTGGTTTGCCATAAAGAAACTAATTCCTCTTATACGCCATGATACTATTTTTATTTTGAGCCACTAGGCAAAACATCTATTAATTTTATAGTTTTCGTAAAGCAAAAGCTAAAAATGCTCAATATAACTTCTCAAAAACATCTTCTGACAAATACGTGCTGTTGATCAATTATCTATTTTCTCCCTAGTTGACGCTTGATCCCGCCGGCGACAAAGACAGCTGCGCAAGTCGCACTCGCCATCTTTCGGAAACCGAGCACTTTTCCTACTTTTGCTTCAATATTTATTTCCTGTTTTACAGACTTGCTCATCTATAATCTTTGCCCTACAGTTATGAAGGAGAATGTCTTCGAGCAACAGTAGAAAAAAAGAATTACAATCGTCCGCTGACGGCTCAAACGGTAAGGTCGCTTAGTTGCCATCATTTGCATGTGTTACTATAAGCTTTAAGCCTTTTCACGGGATGGATAATTTTGTCATTTGTCCCTTTTGTTTTTCAACCTAAATTTCAGAGCATGAAGATGACCAAAGCGATCAGTTTCCGTCTTAATACATAATGCTCTTAATTTGAGCGAGAATATTTTGAAGCGTTATGTTTGTGTTTAAGAATTGGCGCGTTCAGATGGAAGTTGAATTGCATGACACATGCTTTGTGAGAGTGTATGGCCTCTTTCTTTTATTCTCTTTCTTGTTTAATTATGGTGATATTTTCCCCAGAGGATGTATTTTCTAGTAATTCTAGATGATAACCATTATTTCTTTTCACGGATAGAGTATTTTTTGTCTTTACATCTTAAATTTAAAAGTTCCCGCTATCATCTGTATTCGCGCCGGTCTCGCTGAGCTGTAAAACCGTGTGGGATTTGGGAAAGAATCGCAAAAACCAGCGCGCAAAAATGTCTGACTTTCATATGTTTTACCAAATAAATTGTGTTCAGAAAGAAACATAAAGCTTGTCACATTATCAGAACGGTTAAAATAAGATTTTTTTATTACTTTAAGGTGTATTAGAGACAAATAGACATGCTTTAGCTTACTTTTCTTCTACTGTGGTTCGATAGGTACGAAAAGATGTGATATTATGTAGTGCGAAGAAAGACTCATAGTTGCCATTAATCATAATTAAAGGTTTTGATTAAAAAAGAGAGACTGCTAGATGCCTATCAGTATAACAAATTTTTGTTTATTTTATCTTGGTGTTCGGTGGAATAGTTTCTTTTTGGGAAATTAATTATATATTGTTCATGAGAAATTCTCAGGATCCTAAGACCAAATTTCCGCAAAAAATTTTCTGCTTCAAAAAATATCTAAAGTTGACTTTCTCCTAAGTGACCAACCCCAGGACAAGGAGAAATTGGTCGCTTGTGGGAGTCTGTTTAATATAGTATTTGGTGGACTACATGCAGGTCCTTATTGTTCTGTTAATTATTTGAGCAAGCATGCAATCTGCAAGTGACGGATGTCAACGCCATGACCAACGAGTAACGAGGACCCACGCTTGAGAAAAAATTAAAATAAGAGACTGCACTGTTTTCTTTCTGAAAACAAACCACCAGGCAGTATGACACCAGAGCATTTTCATTGGTTGGTCAGCATAGTGATGAACTTATGTTCATCAGGTTATCGTTTCTCGCATCTAAAGCACTTTCCTTAAGCGAATTTAAGACGAAACTAAGTCGCCATAGTTTTTAAGTAAAGTTTTAAATATATTTTTGAACACGGCCTCCATGAAAAGCAGTTTTTATTTTTTATATTGTACCTCTTATTTGTAGTTAGGAAGTTATGTAGCTAGCTGATTATGATAAATTAAGCTCATTGATGGAAATGCCGTGTATAAATAAAGTTATCTATCTACTTAATCCCCCCCTTCCAGACCCATTAAGTATACTTTGGAGCTTAAACTGTTTTTTCAGCCTTTTAAAATTTGTTTCAGTTGGTGAATTATTGACCCCCTGACAGGTCTAATAATCAAACTAAACATTTATAAACCAACTGTAAAATAAATATAAATAATATGTCTGCATATTATGTAATTTAATTTAATTATCACATTTAACTTACTTACCATAACAAATAGAATGAAAGGTTCAATGCTGTGAAATTAGATTTAGTTTTTTTACTCGACTGTGTTTTTTCAATGACCCTTAAAGCACACTTGGGACTGCATCAGTGTTTTCTGAGCTGCATGAATTTTTCTGAATAAGAACCTGTTTCATTTGTCATGCTGAAGGGGTTCTTATAAATTAGGTGCCAAATATTGGTCGAATTTCAGCCTGGAGGTTCTTAATCCACAGTTTCTTTTATGTGGGTTTTAAGGTTACAGTGTACCTTCGGGGGTGTCTCCAGTATAACAGCTCTAGCGTCTTAAGATTACACTTAATATACCTAAACCCGAATATCAAATTAAAGCTTATAAAGCTGGCTATCTAAATATGGAAACCATTTGGTAAGAAAATGAATTGTCGAATTTTTTACGACGTCTAAATTCGAACGTCCGAATCAGCTTTAAAACGCTATAACTCAAAGCGATTATTGTATTTTGCTAATTTGATTTGTTCTCGGGTTTCCGGACACGAAGCACTAAAAAAACGTGTCGGCGATTTCCCATATTCAATTGCAATGAAAAGTTACAGAATATTTTCGAAAAAGGGAGAAAAAAAGTTGGAGTGATCGCACGGAAATGGCTCTTGACGAAAACGTTTTCGGAAATAAGAAATTCGCCGACACGTTTTTGTTGATTATATATTAGCCAAGCTTCTGTCCAAATTTGAGGAAAATCGAACAAATTCCCTTTGAGTTGTAGCTCTTTAAAGTGTCCCCTACAAGCGAAAAATTAACTTTGAGAAAACAGCGCTTAGAAAAACATATCGCTTCATAAACAAACTCCGCCCACAAAAGTTATACCGTCATTTCTCCGTCAATTTTCACTATTTTTCGATATTTTTTTTTTTGGATGAAAGTTCATTCTGTAAACTTTATTTTGACGCCAAAAAAAAATTTTCAATAAATTTTCGATCTGAAGGTACACTGTAACCTTAAAGGGACACTGTCTCCTATTTTTAGTATCACTTTGAAAATAAAAAAAACATATTTGTTTCAATGGAAACCAGTTTTGTTAACAAATACTCTACCCGTGCACAGAAACTAGTATTCGTTATCTTTGGCTGTGGATGGCCAGGATGGAAATGGATTGCAACTTGAAAAAATTGGCCAATTTTTTCAAGTTCCTCCCAAGAGTCGTGGAAAAATCGCAGAAAAACTTATGGTTTGTTCTTCCTTTAAGAAATCATTTGATATTATCTTCTTGGTGTTCTGAAAACAATTTTATGTTTGAGCAAAGGTACTTTGTCATATATTTAGTGTATTTTGACCAAAACACAGCAAAATCTGCATGACAATGCCCCTTCAACTGTACTGCCAATCATACTAAGTGAAGTTGCGTTCGCTTTTAAAATTAATATATGTTTTGTGAACAGATGGTGATATTGAGAAACCACAAGCAAAGAAACGCAGAACTGAGGAGTCTGGATCAACAAGGAGCACTCAAAATGGAAAGAAACGGAAACGTGAAGAAGAAAATGATGTAAGTTACTAAAAGCACTTTGCAGCTAAATTGTAGGTTTGTTAGGAAGAGTATGGTTAGGGAACAATAATTATTGTTACTCTATTTTTATATCAAGCTACAGTAACTTGCAAGAGGCTAGTGTAAGTCTCTTAAGTGACTCTTTGGGTCTTTTTTTTGCTCAAAAGTACCTGAATTTTTTTTCCATTTGGCTTTCGATTTATTTAAAGAACACTGGTCTGAGTTTTTTTTTTTTTTTTCTGGTTTGCACTTAGTTAAAAAAAAACAATTGGTGTATTCCGTTCAAAACAGTCTAAACAAAAGCAACCTATTAGTTATATTCTTTGTTTTGTGATACAATCAATGAAATCAATGATTTGGTACAAACAAGCAAACCTCGTTCAGCGCACAGGTGATCCAATCATGTTTAGCCTGTGTGGCAGGCTAATTCTTTTTCTCTTTTTTCCATTTTTTTTTTTTGGGGGGGGGGGGGGGGGGGGGGGCTACAAGCAAGCACTGAGTTAAGGCTATTATCTTGGAAGCTTGAAGTGAGTCAAAAAACATGTTCAAAGTGTGAATGGCAGGAAAAAGAGAGGAGATAAAAATAAGTCTACCACCACTTATTTTCTTTTGCAATACCCAGTTAATCCATGAACAGTGTATTGTAATTTTCTTTTGTTCATTTGTTTCTAGCCTTTCACACTCTTGGGAAGGAACCAACATTACTTTAATTTTCTCATTACCTTTAATATTTCTCAGGATGAGATCACGATCATAGAAGATGAACAGGATTCTAAGAAGCAAAATACAACCTCCGATAGAGACTCCCCTGTTGGGGACAGAAATGCAGAAGATGACAGCAACAAGGATGTAAGCCGCTGCTGCTTGATACATTTATTGATGCATACATGTATACTTTTTATAGCTTTGACTGTGAGAATAAATTATCTAGAAACGGTTCACATTGATCTGATAGCCATTAACCAATGGTAAAAACTAGACTTTGTTTTCCAGTATTTGGAACAAAACTGCAGTTGACTTGCAACTAATTAACATGTTTTGGTTCAATTTAATTTTAGTTTGAAAATTTTTAACCAGTGTAATTTTTATTCATGAGGCTTCTGCTCCTAGGATGTTTTTGGCAATGGTGACAACCTTGGCAAAGTTTGGTGTAACTATCTAATTTCAGAACAAATGTTGTACCAAGTAGTATAGGGAATTGGTGATCCGGAGACAGCACAAATAGGCATTTATGTGCCCCAATGGAGCCTTCCTAGAATACTTGCCATCACTTCCCGCAAGCCCCACGAAGGCACTAAGTCTAACCCAAAGTCTTCTTCGTTTAGGATGAACCATCTAAGGCCGAGACAGTAGCAGTGGAGCTTGGTTTGAACAACATAGAGGTAAAGCTATCAGAAGAGAATGAGCAAGGTCTGACTTACCTGAAATTCAACAAACTGGTGCGTCACTTAATCGTGGAAGCCAATCCATCTGTACCACACACAAAAATCAATGCTCTTCTCGGTGCACTGTGGAGCGATCAAAAGAAGAAGAAAGGCGTGGGTACTACCACACCTAATGTTCCAAGTCCCAAAAGTGCCGGCAAAGCTAAGAAGCAGAAAAACCCACCCAAAACTACCAAGTCTACTAAACAACAGGTAAATAAAGCAACCCTTCCACAACGGATAATCAGGTCTATTGTGATTTTATTTACATGCAGATTGACACCCTTCAAGGTCATATTACATGTATCTGTTCATTGTTACTGTTAATATTTATATTCTCAAACCTTGCAAGTTAAGTCACTTAAGTTTTGAAACAAAAGAAAAGAAAGTCAACTTACATAAACATGTACATGCAGTACTTAGTTAGATTTCTGTATCTTATTTTATTTGATAAGGAAGTCTTAAATGTGGTCCTCTAGGTTACTGTAATACTGGTAACTTGATCAATCTAATGTAGTTATGCATGTACAGCAAAGCAAAGCGTCGACTATATTAACCCTTTTTGGAGGGTGACAACTTAGTAAAACTCTCTTTAAGCAAATGGTCCTTCGGTTCAATCATCATGGCACGAACAGACATGAAGAATTCCAGATTTAAAGCTTTACGTTCATCACACACAATGACATACACAATGGGCACAACAAATCAGTCCCAGCAAAATCGAAAAAAAAAACCTAATTTGAGATGCAACCAGCATTCAAAAAATGGTATGAGTCGAAAATTTGAAATACTAACTAACAAGAAGTTGTTCACAGATTGAACTAGGCTTGCAGTATTGATTTCTGAGTGTTTTGAGTGCTCTTATGGAGAAATATAAACTTATAAAATTATGTCTAAAAAGAATAACCACACTACATTCACTGCATTCAGTAGCTGACACTTAAAACCATGATCGTTAACTGAAATGGCAAGTAATAAAAAACACAAAACTTGCCGGAACAAAAATCCCTCAACGATAAGCGGAGTACACAATATCAAGCGGTCCGACCCATCCATGCATGAATGCCTTGTGTTGTCTTGAAAACTTGTACGCTGTAATTCTTCCTTCTGTTTCGGGGAGATTATGCCGCCATCTTGAAATCAAGAGCGAGATCACAAGTTGACATGTCAACCAATCAAACTAGTGTGCCTAGTCCCGCGGGATGCGGGAAACTTTAAAAACATTGTGATTTGTGACTAGGATGAACGAAAATCAAATAAATTTATAACTCATTTTCTGCACCATGAGTAAAAATCTCTTAACCCTTTCACTCCTGGGCTGGGTTGTTCAAAGCACGGTTAAGCAAACCCAGGGTTAGCGTCAATTTTGATTCCAGTTAAATAATAATTCAATGGTGATTTTTCCAAAGCATTTTTGCCCTTTAGTTTTTGTCTCTGGCTTGTCTTCGTATGTAACTTATAATTAGCTTTTGAAAACACTTCTAACAAAAGAAATTAAATCCTCAGTTAAGTTTCAATCCTGGGTTAGTGTTAACCGGCTTTCGAACAACCGGGCCCTGAAGTCAATTGTAGAGACACATAGTGGTGTGCTTACTTTTGAGTCTGCTAACAAAATCCTATGGTGTTACCATTCAAATAAACTTCTTTAGCAGTACTCTTGCATGGTACCATTTATTGCATTTTCAATATTTTACAAAATAAAATTTGGGATTTTTCTTGAATTTTGATTTTTGGCACTCTTGGGAGTTAAAGGGTTAACTCATTTTCCCCTGGTCAAAAAACAAGCAAAATTGTCGACTTTCATATTTTATTGAATATCTCCGCAGGTAATTACAGCAGTGTGCAAAGACATACCCAATTTGAAAGAGGAATAAATAAGCTGTCAAAAAAAAAAATTCCCCCCTTTAGAAACCCTTAACAAATATATATATATATATATATATATATATTTGTTAAGGGTTTCTAAAGGGGGGAATTTTTTTTTATATATATAAAATATATTTTTTTATATATATATAATATATATATATATATATATATTTATATTATATATATATATATATATATATATATACAAATTAGCGTGGGAAGGGAGATATGGACAACTAATTGTCTCATAATCTTTGGATCACCAACCTATTCTCCTTAGCAAGGCGATTCACAGCGATTTCTGAAATGTATACATAAACAGTTAAAGTGAGAACAGAAATTTCCACAACAAAGATTATGAGTGAAAAAGTGCCTCAGCCGGGAGTTCAACCCGGGTCTCCTGATGACCAGACAGATGCCTTAACCACTAGGCCACTGAGACAACCACACTTGCACAAACACAAACAACACATTTGTGGCTTCATAGTGGAAAGCTCTTGGGAGACATTTACACAAATTCTGCAATTAGGATCGCGTCACTTTACCCAGTCGTTCAGCGATTCACAGTCCACTCCCCAAAGAAATTAAATTACAAATTAGCGTGGGAAGCAGTTCGTAATGAGAATTTGGATGTTTATCATAAGTCACTTAGCGTTTTTTTTTTTCAAGACATAAGGACTCTCTCAAAACACATAAAATTAAGTTTCCTAGGCAATAAATAGAATTTTCTAAAATGCTCTTATTTGATGTCTGAGACTTTGCGTTCCCATGTGGTGACGCCATGCTCCCTTCTCATCCTATGTGTCAAGTATAAAATATTACTCTGTTCATCACAAAAGTTGACTTTTGGCAAAAATTATCGGGGTTTGGACACACAAATATCAATTTGAGAAAATAATTCAAGAGAAAAGCAAGGTCAAACGTAAAAAAGCAGATGTAAACAGGATTTTTACATTTTCAAGACAACGCTTTCAACTGCAAAGCAGTTGCAAAGCGAAATGTATGAAAGTTTACTGATCACTTCAAGGCTGTGCTCTTAGAAGAATCACAGGGAGCCTAAAGGCTCCTAACTATGAAATCTGAGGAGCCCGGCACTTAAGCTTTATGTAAAAGTAAGTTTTTCTACTTGCCCGAAGTTAAAAGTAAGGAGACTAAGGTCCCTGCGCACTGCTAGAGCACAGCCCTGCACTTACCTTAATTCTTGATCATTATCCATATCAATATTACTTTTCTCTCCAATTGTCATCCCTTCTGGGTCATCTTCAGCCAGAAACACTTTGTCCGAGGTCTCTTTTACACTGAATCTTTCCTTGCATCGTCTCTTGCGTGCAGCCGCCATGATACTCCAAATTCTAAAATTCACCGTTCTCTACCCAATACCTTATATGGGGAGAAACGTGATTGGCTTAACATATTCTCTTCCTGTACACCAAATTTGGTGGCGATCGGAAGTAATGCAACTTTTTCTCAATTTTTTTTCTATATATTTCGATCTCTAGCGATCAACGGTTCCGGGATCCAGGTGAAATGAGTTAAACACCAAGTGATAATTACATAGACCCCTTATAACACAAAATCTATATAGGGTGTGTCGCCCCTCCTCCCCCTCCAGTAACAACTGTTGGCAATTTTCATTTACGGGGTATTGAATTTTATGTTTGTTTTGCTTCAATGTAGAAGGAGGTTGTCGAGGTTGTGTCTGATGGTGATGAGTCTGATCCAGAGTCAGCTGGTGATGATGATAATGACGATGATGATGCCAGTGAGCCGCCAGCTGATAATTCTAAACCCAGAACCAAAATCAAGTTGGTATTTAGGCCAAAAAAGGGGGCTAAAGGTTAGTTGAATGTTGAAAAGCTTTTAATTAGTGCATGTTTCGGTTTCACCAAGATTTGCTAGTTTTTATTTGTAGAAATCATTTTCGGGATCTTGAACTTGCTTACATGTAGTTATCAATTTCACATAGGATTTCTGTTATTTTTAGTTGTGGTACAATCATTGACAACGATCATTAGAAGTATTTATTATTTCAAAACGTATAGAATTTACCATCTGTAACTACTTAGTTATCAACCTCCCCTTTTTACTTGGTAAAGTAAAATGTTAATTTGTAGTAATTTGTTTTTCTCAGGAGATAGAAAATCTAAAATTGTGGATGATGACAGTGATAGAGGAAGTGAGGCCAGCACAGGAAGCAGATCAAAGAAAAGTAATGGAAGAGCTAATGCCAAAAGTAAAGGAAGCAGGAAAAAAGTTGTTGAAATAGCTGATGAGGATAGTGACACAAGCCAGGCCAGTGGAAAAACTGCCAAGAAAAAGGGCGTAAAAACTGTTGTGAAAATGAAAAAGTTAAAGGTTGTTATCAACAAGATGAAGAAAGAGAGGAAGAAAAGCACTGGTGAGGACTTCATTTTTATTTTTATTTTTAATTAGTTGCTCTGTCTATAAAATGTGTAGTGGCAGATCAAGCTGTGCTACTTTAGGTGATGATTATCCTTTAAAAAAGAAGTTTGAAATGTTGTGGCTTTGTTGCTATTGGTTTTGACTGTTTAGCTATTTATTTGTTTGTAGGAAATGATGAAGATAATGTGATGAGCGTGGTAAGTCATCATCAAGTTTTAGACATAATATATCAAAAATGAGAAAAAGTTTTTATTGGGATATCCAAACACTGAGAAGTGCGTTAAAAAAACAAGGTGCAGCTAAGGTTTTTTAATTGACTTCAAGCCAGGTATTTGAATACCTGACGAAACAGTGTTTGATAAGAAAGCAAAAGTTCACGAAAATTTTATGGTGATAAGTATCACATCCAAACCAGGGCAGGGCTCTGGGCAACAATGTCAGAAAACTTTTGGACACATCTCGTATCTCTAAAAGCACTCTCTAGTTGAAATAACTTGTAAAAGTCATTGAAAGGATTTGCCCTAATGATATTTATCATTGGTCAGGATCAGTTACAAGTGTTTGAGCATGACTCAGTCATTTGATAAGGATAAAGAATAGCCACAGTAGAGCCATTCTTACCGACATCACATTAAATCTGTTTGCCAAAAGCCAAGTAATGTCCAGGATTGCACACTGAGGAGGAGGGGGGAGCATGATAGGCATCACAAAGTGTCCTCATCTACAACTGTTCACCATAACACACATGATTCTGTCTAATATGAAGTATTTGTTAAAGAATACTTCCACACAATCTTGGACATAAGTGCAAAAGCCAACAGACTCCAAATCCAGTACAGTGCATGTGTTGTGGTTCAATTTTGATTTTGGTTTAAAACTTTCAAACCAGTTTGAATATTACATTCCTTTGGCTCTGATTATGGTTATGATTTGGAGACAAAAGAAATAAAAATTAGACCGGTTTGAAATTTTCAAACCAAGAAACAAAATTAAACCACAACATATGCAACCAATAGGGGTGTATGTTACATAATGAACATTTTGACTGTGTAATCCATTGTAGGATGAGCATCAGGATTACTGTGAGGAGTGTGAAGAGGGTGGAGACTTGCTGTTGTGCGACACCTGCACACTGTCATTTCACTTGCGCTGTCTGGATCCCCCACTGGATGAACCACCTCAGGGGCGATGGAGTTGCCCTGTCTGTGTAAGATCATTATCAACTAGTTAGAGAACTCGAATTATTTGGCTTTATCAAGCAATAAGTTAAATGAAGATGATGTTTTGAGTGTGCTTGCCCTTCATCACAGTGAATCAGGCAATGAATACATGTGAAATCATCATATATAAACTGCAGAAATGAAATCAAATGAAGACATGGTCCTTGCAGTGATGTACTAAAAGAAATTGCGATTGAACCTAATTGAACTTAAGACTTTTAAGAAAATAATCCGTAAACGCGATTTTAGCAGATTCCTAACTTATGAGCGTTGCAATTGCTGCCTTTGTGATTTTTAATTATTTCAAATTATTATATTTGTAAATATGCTTATATTTTATCAATTTTATAGCTTTTTATAATATAAATATCTTATATTTATTTTTTTATTCACATTTTTTTGTGTCTCCTATTAGAAGAAGGAATTTTTCCTTCAGCTAGTCTCTTTTTATCTTGACACAAATAAAGTTTTTTTTAAAAACAAAAACAAGGCCTCATGTCAGGAGCAGTCAATCAAGAGTCCCCACCTCCCTCTCCCACAGCATTTGTGGAGGTGTATAAGAAGTGTTTATTAATTTTGAAGTTGTAACCTGTTCCATTCATTTAGGAAGATGAAATGACAAGTGATTCCAGTGAAGACATGCATAGTGATTACTGCCGAGTATGTAAAGATGGGGGGCAGTTGTTATGTTGTGACAGCTGTCCGTCAGCTTATCACTTGCACTGCCTGATTCCACCAATGAAAAAGATACCTGGTGGTGACTGGAGATGCCCACGATGCAAGGTAATGAACTATTTATAAATCCATTTGTTACATGTATATTTTTTTGCCAGGATTATTAACAAAGTCATGGTGGTGGGAAGTGCAACCCTCAGCTGCACTGTACCCCATCATAAGGTTTAGCCCTTAGAGATAGGTCAGGAAAATATCCATTCCGGGGTGGGTTCCACCTGATCTGTACTCCCCCAGGATAGGGCACTCCCCTCCTTGTCCCCTTAGTCCCCCGTGATTATGAGATATGGGCCTCGCCTTTTGGAGACAGGTCCAGTCCTTTCAGTCCAGGGTGGCTACCCAAAGTATTATACGTGGTCAATTCGTGGGCAGATGCAATGTCTTCATTCTCAGTCGGCCAGTCACAAGAATTTCCTGCATAAAAATTAAAAGCAAACCATTGCACAGAGTTGATAGTAAACTAATTTCATGTTGTTGTTATTAGAGTGAGCCACTAAAAGGCAAAGTTGAAAGAATTCTTCATTGGAGATATGTTAACCTACCAGTTGAAGGTAATGTCTCTATAATTTGTTACCCTTTTAGAAGCTTAAATAAAGGTTGGCAAGTGATAAATGAGAGACTATGAGATGGAAAGACTAGCATTTGTCTCTGTGAACCTGACACTTTTGACTTTTCAAAATCAAGACCAAGACTGAAACAGCTTCACAGAAAATACAAAGAGTCTGTGACATGGAGGACAGCTCTAATAATGAGGCTTGAGACCTGTTAAATTTGACTAAAATACCTTTTGAAATAAAGAAAAGTAAACGTCAAAACTAAAGGACAATTTTTTTTTAGAAACGTTCATTGACTAGTTCTTGATAACAACCGTATGCAAAGTTGACACTGATCATGCCACAAACAAGCTAGGAAGCCATGGACTCTATAAAATTATTACATATTCTGACTCCCTAGTAAAAGCATACACAGGTAAATCATATTATTTACCTTATTTGTTTTAGATGCTTTGCAGAATTCAGATGACACTCGAGAGCAAAGTGAACCCGAGGTAAGGTGCTATCAGCTTATTTTTATAATAAGTTCAATTGTATTGTATAGGATCTCTTTGTACAAAAAAGTACCATATAAATTCAAGACATATATTATTGATAAATAAAGCCTCCCTCTTATAACAGCCCTTCCCCTTTCAGATTCTAGTACATAGAAGAAGGCTATGTGCAACACTGATTTTTTTTTTTTATAGATATTTTTTCATGTGCCCCATAATTTTGCCCAGCACTTTTCTGATGTGTCTTTGAGAGGATTTCATGTACCGGTACTTGACTGTTGAATTTGTTTTTGCAGACTTATGAAACTAGAGAATTCTTTGTTAAATGGTTGGATCTGTCTTACTGGCATAGCTCTTGGATCACAGAACTACAGGTTGGTTATTTCACTTGTCTTTCAGTTTAGACAATGGAAATCATTTTAGTCTGAGACCAGCAATTTTGAATTATCCTTAATCCCTTTTCCTTTATACATTAATGATCCAAAATAACAAAAAAAAAAACTGAAAATAGATATTCTTCACGCAGTTGTTATTTTTTAATTGAGTTAATTCAATTAATTACTATTAAGAACTGTGGACAGCAACAATGAGTTGTTTGTCTTTTGCATAATATTTGGAAAGGAAGATTTTTATCAATAGTGCACAAGTTAAATACTTTTGTGAATAAGAGTATTTTGAGTATTTCATCTGTAAATTATGGTAAAAAAAATTCATGAGTAGGTGTGAGTAGGGTCGGTACTTGATGATGATGATGATGATGATGATGATGATGATGATGATGATGATGAAGTACAAATGTTTTGTATTTGTAGTTGGAGATTCACCATCCCAGTATGTACCGGGCATACTTTCGTAAGAATGACATGGAAGAACCTCCTCCAGTTGATGATGGGGACGAAGACAAGGAGACTCCAGCGCATGTGATACAGAACAGTAAGGCAGAGGATGAAAGCAACCTGGAGGCAAGGTTTTACCGATATGGAGTGCGACCAGACTGGTTGCAGATTAATCGCATCCTAAGACACAGGTTAGAAACACAGAAGCAGACAAGTCTCTGAAAATGTTTTGTCACATTCAGGTTCTTAAAGTGGGAATCCCCGGGTTTTGCAATGGTGAAGGTTTTGCTAAGAGCCAGGCCCCGGTTCCTGAAAAGCCGATTAGCGCTAATCCACGATTAAATCAGCCTAATCGAGGGATAAAATTTATCCTTCGATTAGATTCTGTTCCTGAAAGCAAGGTTAGCGCTAACCAAGAGATAAAATAAGGGTTAAATTTAATCCACCTAGCGAGGTCGATTAACTCACTAATCGGCGAATAAATTCTGTCAAAACAAACAAAATGGTGGAGTAAACTGTTCGTTAAGTTGGTCCAGGAAATATAGAAAGCAACTTATACTAGAAATAGTTCCTCTTGGCGACTTTAATGATAGATGAACTTGCGGTTGTTACAGATTCCGGAGGGCATAAACCGAGTTTTCGGCAGAAAAATGTAATTTGCAATGAAAGGTGATCGAGTCAAGGCGGACAAACACCCACAAACACGCAAATCTTGCAGTCTCGGCAATTACTCAACATAATAAAGCTCTTGCTAAGCTTACAGCCATCACGATTCAAGAGATGTAGTTTTTGTATTTAGCATGGCTTTCACGAAGCAGAATATATGAAGCTTAGTTATATTAATTATTGAAAAGCAAAATAAAAACAACACGCCATGAAATATATTCTTTTACAGTGTGTTTTAGCGCTCGTAAATTTTAAAATGTCATATATTAAACTCTTTACATATCGTTTTACCGGTTTGGGGACTCTATCCAAGAATTCTTGAATTAAATAATTATTTGTGCAGCACTTGCAGTAGAAAACGGTGGGAAAAGATTGCAAAAATAAGATATAAGTTAAGCTTAAGTTAAGCTTAAGCTTAAATTGAAGAGAAGATGAAAGACAAGGTTCGATTTTTTAGCGTGAACTCTATACGCAATCAAAGCTACGATGTTGGTAAAAACTATGAAAGCTCTTTCTTTGAAATCACTGCTTTTATTATTCAGATTTAATCAAAAGGTTGCATGGCTGACAATTTTAGCTAATTTGACAATTGAAATAATCGAATAAACTCACCGATTTGGTTTACAGCTTTATCAGTTTCGGCTTTCCTTCACCGAGTCAACATCGCTTTGAACTGAATCATTGATTTTCTTTCCGTTTCCTTTGACCAAATGACAAGAGATTGCGTCTCTTTTCTTCGACTAAAACAACGGTGACCAATATCAAGATTTGATTTGTATTATTTGTGACGAGACTTATTTGAGTCAGAATGGAAAACAAGAGCTTGCAAGCTTCGTGTAAGACGCCTTTTTCCCGCGCGCCTGCATGTGAATAACTGGTCAAACCGGTTTATTCTGAGTTTAATCGGGGGATAGTTAATCAAGGGTTAAATCCGTTTTCAGGAACGCCATTTTATCCCTCGATTAGTTATCCTAGGAATAAGAAACTTAATCGTGGATTAACCGCTAATCGAGGGATAGTTTAATCGGCTTTCCAGGAACTGGGGCCTGGAGCACAAGCTAATTATCAGCTTGGTGTAAAACCCTGGCTAATGAATTGCCATTGTGCCCTGGTATCCTTATACCCCTATAAGGACATTTGCGCTAACTGTTTATGCTCATCCTTACTGCGCACGCAATTCATGTTGCAACGCCATGCTACGTCATGCACGAGCGCGTGCAGGAAAATTTTCTTCGCCAATTCTCGACAGATTGTGAAAAAATGAACAAAAAATCAATGTAGAAAGTTTAAATTTTTTCCATTTTTCTACCCGTGCGCCATCGAATCCTGCCAACTTGCGGCTGTCAGAGTTTGCAAATGCTGTCGTTTAAAGATGAAATTTACTTCAAGGAAAGTCACCAGTTGAATGAATTTGCTGAACAGATCTACTAGCATAAAATTTGGGAAAGAAAGAGAAAGAGCACATCCCATAAGGAAGACCAATTTTTCAAAATTAGGGTCGCCTTTCATATAGCTTATCTCAGAAACGAAATCGTTGACCCCCTCGTTTCTTTGCATTTCTGACACTAGTAACTCATAACCTAGCTGTAGCAAAAGTTTTATAAAAAAATCAATGTTAGAAGATTTTTGTGCGAACGTCCTTAAGACCCTGAAGGAAGTTTATTTTCAACAGGAAACATGTTTCCTTAAAAACATTGTGGACAGATTTTCATGTAAAATATTCCTTATTCAAACAGAATAGACATTTTGGTATTTAACTTGCCACAGTTACTTTACATGTTATTTCTTATCAGGAGGTTTTTACTTAGTGGAGATGAAGAGAGAGAGTAATAATTTATTATTGTTTTTGAGCAAGTAAAATTTTACCATGGCAACTCATTTTATTCTGTTGATAATTTCACAGGACTACCAAGCAATCAAAAGAAGAGTATTACATTAAATGGCGAGATGTTCCATATAACCAGAGCACATGGGAAAATCCAGATGATCATATTAATTCTCAAATAAGGTTTGTTCAGCTTTGCTAAGTTTGTGCAATCCTTGTGCTTTCTTTCAGAATTCAAAATATTCAATGCATTGGATTCATAGTAATTTGTCTGTAAACCACTCAGATTTAATGTAATTTTTGATTAATTATTTTGTTTCTTTAGTGACTTCAAGGATCACATAGCCAAATACAGGGAACTCAGGTGGGAACAAACTACTGTAGCCTTTGCCTTAGTTAAATTATGAAGAGGTTTACAATGCTAATTATCCCTTGCCGTCATGGTCAAACATAAACCCTTTCAATTTCTGAGTCAATAGGCCATTTGCACGATGATGTCATTAAATTATGACTACAACTACCAAAATCCTTCAGTTTTTTGTTTTGTAGTGCAAATTAGGGCTATTGTTATTTAAACCGCACTGGGATTACAAAATTTAAATAAGAAAGGAAAAACGAAATGAATTCTGGTAGTTGTAGTCAAATGATGCCATTGTGCAAATGGCCTATTCTGGAAACATGTGGTGTAGTTCTATTTTTTGACTATGGCGACAAATTCCTATGGTGTGACCATTTAAATGAACCATGGTTTTAACTTTTGACTCTGGATAGAGTCCGGTGTGAGACACAGTCATTTTAAAATGATTTGTAGTACTAAATAGAATAACAGTAATCTTAATTTTGTTTTGAGCAGTACTTTCCTGTGGTGCTATCAATATAACAATGTTGCAAAATAATATTCATGATGTCAGTTTGTGTGCTTCAGTTATTCACAGCCTCCATTCCATATACATGCATATATATATATATATATATAACACAAATGAACTTAAACCAGTCAAATAAAGAATAAATAAACACAAAGTGAAAACCTTAAAAATTGTCCTGATCGGGATTCGAACCCGCGTCCCCGACTTTCTAGCGTCGATTTGTTAACCACTACACCACCAGGACGACCACGCAATAACGCAGCCGAACTTTAGGCTTTATGGCTCACGGGCCTCCCGAACAATTCTCAGTGTTTTCACAGGAGCTGACTGGAAGGCTTCTAGGCCTTTTTGACGAATATATATATATATATATCTACCCATGGTAGAAATTTGAACCTGATTAGTGCTTCAAATAAATTAAAATCTCTATTATTACATGTACTTGAGGCCATTTGGGGTCCTAGTATAAAAAACTTCTCATTTTACTGTGCTATTATCAGAAAAGTGTAAGCCCTTTGATGTTGTGTTGTCATTTTGCAGACTGTACATTGTATATCTTGCCTTTGCTTGTTGTTCCCTCATTACCCAATAAGTGCTCCATAAATTACTATTAATGATGTTCACACTTTAGTAATTTGCACAGTAAATGATTGTTCTATGAAAAAAGTTTATTAATTTACATATTTTAATTTCTTTTTTTTGGAATGTTCTCATTTATACCCCAAAATGTAAATTGTTTTAAGTTACAATTTAACTTGATCTCTGGCTATTTTATTTCAATTATCCTTGTTATTGTAGAGATGCTTATGAGAAGAAGATCAGTGGTACTAGTAAGAAAAAGCCCAATAAACAAAAGAAAACAAAGAAATCAGTGCCGCTTGGTGATGTAAGTATTATAAGCAGTTGTTGTCTCTGCATTCAGTAGCAAAATAGTTGTAATTTCCATGATGCAATCAAAGTTCTCACCTAAACAAATAACCTTTAACATAGATTTTAGTGTTTATTTGACTGTAGAATAACACCTAACAGTAAATTAACATGTAAGTTTAAAACTTGAATAAATGTAACAAAAAAAAAACAATAATACTGAAGTAAGGTCAGTTATCACTGTGACACGCCTTATGGTGAGCACCCAAGAAATGTTTTTCAAGTTTGCATGATATCACCAGCTTAATTCTTAGGTAGTTACCAAATAGTTTGTATTTAGTAACTAACTTTACACCCCTGTGATGAACACAAAGCAACATTTCATCATGTTCAACTTTGTGAGCAGGCATGGTCGTCAATTAAATTTTTGTTCTCTAAAAGAAAGAAAAAACGTTTGTTGGGTGCTCATGGTATGTTGCGATGCACTGTTCAGTAATACTGAAGACATCTAATTTAATTAACATTCTCATACTTGTTATTGTGTAAATATTGGCTTTATTATGAAAAAATTTAAACTTGAAGTAACACTGAAACTTGATTTTATCAATACCAGTAATAAGGTAATCGTATGTATTGTCGTACACTTTGCTTTTAGTTCTATCTCTGCAGCTTGATAAAGTCAAAATTCTAAATTATTCTTCCACTAAAAACTTCAGCCATTTGTCTAAAAATATCAGTTAATGAATTGTTTTTAAAGCTTGATAAATCTTGCCAAAAACTCACAGAGAATGACCAACCTTTCTGATCTTAATCTCGTACAGCTGATATATTGTCGTACACTTGAACACGCGGGATCTTGTTTGCTTTGTAAGTAGTTTTGAAGCCTAACCTGTTTTTGAAAGTGAACATAAATTCATCTCCTCTCGATTGGAACTAACTAAATGTGTTTTGGAGAAGAAGAGGAATACCAGCTTATCTTTAAGCGAGTACACGCGGATTTTTGTGCGATTTAATCAAATTGCGGCTTGTTTACAAAACATTGTATGGCTGTATGTCGCTGTAGGAGGTCAATATTTAACTAACAGGCTCATAAAAATCGCTAAAGGGCAGCGGCAATTGAGTGAATGTAGACCATTTGACTTCTGGGACACAAGATGGCCGACAAGTTTATGAAGGACAAGTTTGCAAAGCAATCAGAGTTTGTTTTCAATGTTTTGAAGAATTTTTTCTTCAGATGCACGGAAATTTCAAAGTGTATTTCACACGCCATCTTCTGCTACAGGTAGAGACGACTTTTTTTCGTTTTCTTTTCCGTTTGCAAGTATTAAAGAAGACTCATTCAACAATCTTTGTGACATGTTTACTTCGTTGATAACCCAAAATGTTGTTGTTTAACTTTATCCGAGGATGAAAATGCGACTTTTTCTCAACTGTACGACAATATATACGAATACCTTATATAAAAAACAAGGTAGTAAACAATTAATTTTGAAGGCTGTAGTTATGACATAATTTGTAAATTTAAGAACTTCTGTTCCTTGATGTACAGTACCATAAAATAACAGGGATTGAACCGTTAATCCATAAGTATCTCAGTGGCTTAGATTGGAATAAGCTCCCCTTTAATTTGCAATCACATGAATGCAATAATGCATACATGTTCAGTTGGTTGGTTTTTCTCATGTTTTGTGTTGGGAGAAAACCTAACCAGAATCTCTCTTGATTGAGCTAGCTGAAGGAATGGCTGAAATTCAGGCCAAGGGAAACCATTTTTTTTGTTGGATTGACTTATCATCTTTTTCAAGCGGTTCTATACATGGCTGAAACAGTTAGTTGAACAGTTAATTGTGGAATTTTGACAATTTTTGCTTAAAGTTATGTTCTTAAGCCGAAAAAAAAAACTTTCTTTGCTAAAGCATTGACAGCTCCATGTGAATTAAAGTAAAAGAGATCCAATCAAAACGATTATCACACAAAAAATTTAGATGTTAAATTAATATATTTTGGCTAATTAGCACCTATATGACTCTTCAAACAAAAATAAGTTTTTTTTAAAAATTGGATCTTTTTATTATAACTTAAAAAATAATCAGCAAGCGGTAATTTTAGCAAAAACAACACATTTTATGGTCAACATAGTATGGTCATGCTCAAAGCCCTTAAATTATGCCACTAAAAAGCTTGAGTTGAAAAAGTCTTTTATGGGAACAGTTCAATCTTATGTTATTTATAACAGTTGAGAATGAAACGTTAGGTCCCAATCAATCACTACATAAATTAATGGCTGTTTGGTGGAATAATGCCACTAACAGTAAGTAGATCTCCTCAACTCTTCATGGAGTTTAAAATGACTAAATATTGAAAGACTTTAGTGTGATATTTTTTCCTAATCGTGAGTTTATATTGACTTGTGTAGGATGAGGATCCTATTTCAGATTCTGAACCGTCGAAGGTTGATAATGCCGTTAAACCTGTCAATGATGTAAGAAGTTTTGTATAAAGTTTAGTCTAAAATATTAAATTTTATATATTCAATGAATTATAAACAGACTTTCAATTAATCATTGAATTAAGGAAGCCCTGAATGAAAGGTGAGTCTGCACAATTAAATAATTTTTCATTTCTAAAATAACTGTAATCTTTCTTACCTTTTAAAAGTAAACAAAGAATTGATTTAATTTGTTGTTTTGTATAACTTAGTATGAATATCAGATATGCAGCTAACCTTGTATTACTGAATAATTTGCTTAGGCATTTGAAGTAAAAAATAAACCCCTTTGGCAACAAAAATTAATGTCGTGTTTCTTAAACATTTTCAAAGTGACAATACCGGTAATTAATAACCTTTATCTTCAATAATCTCTTAAATTACAGGAGTGGGATGTTTTTAAATTACTATAAATGACTTGCTGTTCAATAGGAATTAATATTTGATGTTTTTTTTATATATACTCAAGAAGTGTACAGGGTTTATCTATGGGGCTGGGCCTTACAATTTCAAATAAAATAAAAATGAAATTTACATGTTGAAATGAAAATAAAATGAAAACGTATTTGCTTGCAATCAAGTTGTTTCTTGGTATGCTTGGACTTCTGGAACCGGTCTGTTTTACAAGTTGGAATTGCCCTTGAACTTGCATTTCTCAAGTTCTAATTCATGGTTTTAAAGGGTGGCACAAAGCAGTACAGTTTACTATAACAGTTGCTAGTTAACATTGTAATTTGTTGGCCAAACAAAAATAACAGGAATCTACATTGTAAAGGTGTTGATTGAAGTTCAAATTTGTCACTAATCCTGGTTAACTTATTCCTGCTGTGAACATCCTGGCCTTGAATGAGTAAAGGCACTAATAATCATCATAATAAATTATGATAGCAATCAAATTTAGGAATTGATTTCAGATAATCCTACAGGCAAACAATTGATTGATGGCATGTTTGCTCTTCATAGCCACGTGATAAATACGAGGAGCAGCCAGACTTTATTACAGCAAGTGGTGGGAAGCTGCATGAGTATCAGATGGAAGGACTCAACTGGTTGCGCTTCTCTTGGGCTCAGGGTACTAACACTATCCTTGCTGATGAGATGGGTCTGGGCAAGACAATTCAAACTATTGCCTTCTTGTATTCACTATGGAAGGAGGTACATCAGTTAAATTATCATATATGCAAAGGCCTCTGCAGTTATGCTATTCAATCCTGCCACCGAGATTTTTGTGATCTTAACATGAGCTCCTGGGCAATGTAGCATAAGCCTTTTATTCCCAAGTACACTTGTTGGCTCAAATCTGCAATATATTGATAAGTAATGTATCAAACACGAAGAAGAGTGTTTCATCAGGATTCTCAAACACTAAGAAGTACAGTAGAACCCCACTAAACTCAAAAGGGAAACAAAAATCAGTTCAAATTAGCAAGGGTTTGAGTTATCGGGATTGTAAAAATTTTATTTATTTTTGTTAATTGAAAGGAATAATGTAAATAGTGTTTTGACTGAATAGTTTTTTATTTTTGTTAATAATAATAGTGACGATATATATAGTTTTATTATCTACTTCTGTGATAAACATCGCTCAATTTGCGTATGGTAACAAGAAATTCCAAAGATTATGACTTCGAGCTAAGTGTAACTTTAACATTTGGGTACATGTTTTTGCAATATAAACAAAGTTTGTAGTGTATTACTACAGTCTAACTAAATAAAAAACAGCATTAAAAAATTAACCATGTCTGTTTTTCGTATTTTCACTGCCAAGACAAAAGACTGATAAGATCAAGTGAAGTGACTGATCAGATCGTGAAACGAATGTTAAAATACGTGATCAGTCCGATGTTACAACCAGAAAAAAAAAAACAAGCAGCCTATTTTCTTGATACTGCATTTTGAGAAGTCATAACAACAGAGTTCGTGTTATCGTGTTATCAGAGTTCGTGTTATCGTGTTATTTAGGCCAAGGGAAACAGAAAAGAGTTCGAGTTAGTGGGGAATTCAAGTTATCCGAGTAAAAATGACTCAAAAATAGGACCAAATCCAAGGGAAATCGAACTTAGTTCGAGTTAGCGGGGAGTTGGAGTTATCCGAGTTCGAGTTAGCGGGGTTCTACTGTATGTTGAAAAAAAATAAAATAAGAAACTAGGCACAGCCAATTTTTTTTAACGACTTTGAGGTGTTTGCATGGATACTTAATAACACACCCTTTCGAGTGTTTGATATAGCTTCTCAAATTCAAACTGATCATTAAATACAGAGAAAACTAAGGAATAAAATCCCAAAAAACTATGCTATTTAAGATCAGGTTTCCAAACCAAAGTCACCCTAATGATTTTCTTTACTCAAACATGATGAATTATTAATTAGTTTGAGAAACAAAACATATAATACAGGAAAAAACTGCCTGATAGTGGTCAGACTAAGAAGTTTTATTTGCCTACAAGGTACCAGAATCTTGTTTGTTGGGCCTGGCTTAAAAGAATTTGGACCCCTAAGAGGCACCAATTCTAAAACAACACATCATATTCTGTCATATTTTTTCGGCTCATACCCTAAAAGGTACTGCGATAATTCTAACGGTGGTCATTTTAGATTTTAGTGCCCTAAGCAGTACCAATCACACTAACCGATTTAATGCACTTGTTATTGTGAGTCAGTATGGGTTAGTAAAAAACTAAACCACATATTGTTTTTTCTTTCTTTCAGGGTCATTCTCAAGGTCCATTTTTGGTCAGTGCTCCATTGTCTACAATCATCAACTGGGAAAGAGAATTTGAGTTTTGGGCCCCTGACATGTACGTTGTTACTTACGCTGGTGATAAAGTTGCCAGGGCAACCATCAGGTAAGGTTACAGCTGTAATAGTTTGAATATATATTTTTTTTCATTCATTAATTGAATGGTAAACCTATATCTTCTATTTATAAATACTATTTGTTACTCAGCTTGATTAGCTTTTTAGTTATTCTGGGTAATATTACCTGTTTTTGTTTATAATTCTATTTTGTAACAATGTTTTTGTAAAGTATGGTAATAAAGTGTGTTCTTCTTCCATTGCTTGAAATCATGTATTGCAAAAAGATTTTTACTGTTTGTTACCATTGTTAATTGTCTACACATGTATGTAAACACTTTTAGCCCCAGTCACTTAACTGTCATTTGCACTGGTGAATATTTTAATCATGAGCTCATTCATCACCATTAGAAATCGTACACTGTAAACTTTGAAGTGAAGAAAATGTGTTGTTTTTTTTGTCTACCATGAAGTCTTACAAATTGTAGATTAGCATTGTTGTTAATTTTTTTATTCAGGAATCATGATTTTACATTTGATGAAGATGCTGTCAGAACAGGAATGAAGCCGCATAAACTAAAGGTTTGTGGTGCTTTACAAATAGTAATGGTCAAGCTGTGTTTTGTTATTATTTTTAAACTTTACTTTTCTTCTTTTGAAAGTTTGGGGACTACCCCCAGGTCTACTCCTTATAGTTTTCTAAGTTGAAGTCAACTCTACTTAGGACCGACAATTAACTGGTAGTTCCACCCATAGCAAACCCCTTTCACACCTAACTCACATAACATTTGAAGTGCGGTTGTTTATTTTGCAGAAAGATCATCCTGTGAAGTTCCAGGTACTGTTAACGTCTTATGAACTGGTATCAATTGACATGACGGCCCTGCAGTCTATTGACTGGGCTGTGTTAGTGGTGGATGAAGCTCACAGACTAAAGAATAAACAATCCAAGGTTAGCTCAGTGATACTGCATTTTGGTTTGTTGTACATAATAATATTAATTGCTTCTATCTTTTTTCGTGAATTTTCCATTTTTGTTACTATGTCTTGTGAATGTTTTTTAACTTCTGTTTGTTATATTTTTCAGTTCTTCCAAATTCTCAGTGCATACTCTATTGATTATACCCTGCTACTGACAGGAACTCCTCTTCAAAACAACTTGGAAGAATTGTGGAACCTTCTTAATTTCCTGGATCCTAAAGAATTCAAGTATGCTTCAGCTACAAGTATTGTATATAGAAAATAGCACTACTTGTTAAAAGATTTTTAGACGCAAAATGTTTTTTAGCATATTTTGAACATTAAATAACTTTAGACAACAAAATTGGACCATCATTAAGGACTGTAATTGGCTAATGTGAGCACTCTCCAATCATACTGAAAATCTAATGTGAACACAGCTTAATACTGCTGGGTTCAAAGACCATTGATAATAGAGGTTATTTAGTGAAAATTTGTGTTATACGGCTGAGTATTTTAATGAGTCTGTTTTTATTTTTTCAAGCCTTTAGGAAGAAAAATTTAAAATGGACAAGTGAAAATGCCCAGGCGTATTACACAACTTTTCCTTGAATACATTGTTTATTAAATGACAGTCATTTTCTAGCGTCTTCTTGTAAATGTAAGTTTTTGAAAGTGCTTTTCCTAGTGCGCAGTCAGAAGAGTGTAATAACGTGTCATATTTGCACTCAATTTGATGCGTATTTGCACTCTAGAATGCTATGTCGAATAATGAAATGTCTTTTCTGATTATTTGATTTTTGTTCTATCCAGGAGCCAGAACAGTTTCTTGACAGAGTTTGAGGATGTTGCAAAGGAGGATCAAATCAAGAAGCTTCACGACATCCTGGGTCCACACATGCTGCGTCGCCTCAAGGCAGATGTCTTGAAAGGAATTCCCTCCAAGACTGAGCTCATTGTCAGAGTTGAATTGAGTCCACTGCAAAAGTTAGTATACATTTTTCATGCCATTTACTGCCTCCAATTTCACCCCGCTGTCAGGGTCTTTCTAGACAAGCTGACACAAGCAAGGTTAGAATAAAAACCGAAGCAGGAAATCATAACTACATCTCTCTACCCCCTCCTCCTTCCCTTCCCCCATCCCCACTAAATGTTAATGCTTACATGTAAATGTATTAACATGCATGTTCAGGGTTTCTGCCATCTGCACAAACCAAACTGCCATTCAAAGCTGCCAGCACAGAAGGAATTAAGTAAACTAAAGTATAATTAGCAAATACATGTAGCAAGTTAGCAATCTATGATGTTTCATGGCTTACATTACAGGAAGTACTACAAATACATTTTAACACGGAACTTTGAGGCCCTGAACACCAAAGGATCTCACCAAGTGTCTCTGTTGAATGTGATGATGGAGCTGAAGAAATGCTGTAACCACCCTTACTTGTTCTCTTCTGCTGCTCTGGTATGTATGTCGCACCACCTTTTGGTAGTCACTGATACCCCATTTTTTCACTGAACGATTCAGTTACATAAAAATAGTTCTTATAGAGGAAGAATCTAAACTTCTGTTACTACTGATCCCAAACATCCTTTGAAAGGCTTGAAAATCAGCCAGCTTCATGCACCATTGGTCTCACTCTGTGGTTTAAAAACATTTAATTGCATGATCACAAAATTAATTTGTTGACTGCAAGATTTTTTGTTAATTTTGTTAGAATAGAATAGATAACTTTATTTATACACAGTATTTCCATCAGCTTATTTATAAACATATAATGAATGAATTTTAACTCCCCATCACCTCTAATGCCTTCAGATCATACCTTTCCTGAGTTAACAGTCTCTAAGTTGTACAAGGATAACTATTTCTCTTGGTGTTTCTGTGCGCAACTGAAGCAACTGGGAGTTTAGATTTATTCATTGTGTTGTCAACTGAAGGTTACTGATCTTACAACTGACTTGTGAGCGACAAAATTATGATCACTAAATTATATTTTTAAACTGTGGAGTTAAACCAATGGTACTTAAAGCTGACTAATTTTCAATCCACTTCAAAGAAGGTCTGTCTAGAATCAATAGTAATCTTGCTATTGTTGTGTTAATTGTTATTAGGAAGCTGCAAGAAGTCTCAATGGTAACTACGACTCGGCAGCCCTGACTCGTGCTTCAGGAAAATTGGTACTGCTGGAAAAGATGTTGAAGAAGTTACGCGAGGAAGGCCATAGAGTTCTTATATTTTCTCAGGTAAAATGAACAGTCAGATCTGAAATATACAGTGAACATATATGAAGATGTATATGTATAAACTTCAAAGCTACTACTGTATTGTTAAATAGATACTCACCTATGCAAAGGCTTTCAATAGTGTAAATAATAACACAGTCAAACCTCCTTATTATTTTCTTGGACATTATACTGGTGGTAAAAGCTTTGCACAAAGGCAAACAGTTTAAAAATTGACATTGTTTTTTTCTGACCTTACTAGATGACAAGGATGCTGGATTTATTAGAAGACTTCCTTGAGGGACATGGTTACAAATATGAAAGAATTGATGGAACTGTTAATGGAGCAGCCAGACAGGAATGTATTGATAGGTTTAATGGTGAGTCCAGAGATAAAAGAGCATGTTATTAAATAGAAAAAGAAAATGATCTTGTTATTTCTATATTAGGTACTTCTACAACACATAATTATGAAGTTCTAAACGACAGCTAACAGGCTTCCTTTGGAAAACAACCTTTAAAAAATTATCCGTCTTTCTATTTTGAAAAAAAGGGAAGTGGCATGCATATTTACAAAGCTTGATGCAAATGTGAAAGGGAGTTTAGGGGAATGCAAAAGAGAATTGAATTGTCTCAAACTTGGAATGAGTTTGCATCATGCTATGTGAGACCCAGGGGCAAGGGAACTCCCTCAAAATACAACAGAACATTTTTCTCATGCTATGTGAGACCCAGGGGCAAGGGAACTCCCTCAAAATACAACAGAACATTTTTCAAATTCGGTTATAAAATAAAACCAACAAAATTTAATATGACGTAATACCATTGTTAAGATAAGTTGATTAAAATGACTGTGTAACCAACTAGGACATGCATTATATATGATCCAAATTTTGTAAACACTGCTTTTGGCCAGCCAACCAGAGTTTTTTTATGGGATATTTACTTTGTTTTCAGCCCCTGCTGCCCAGACGTTTTGTTTCCTGCTGTCTACTCGAGCTGGAGGTCTTGGTATCAACTTGGCTACAGCTGATACTGTGTTCATTTACGACTCCGACTGGAATCCCCACAATGACATTCAGGTATTTAAGGCACAGTAGTGAAGATTCAAAGAGCCAAAATTGTGTTTTGTTGAAATCCAAACTAAGGTGAAGTAGTTGAGAAAACATGAAATAGTATTGTAAAAGTACAGTCAAAGTGGACACCCTTGGAAAGCAGAAAAAGTGTATGTAACAGGAACTAGCCACTTTTGGAATTGATTCTCGTAAGAGGAGAATTCAGGCAGAGTTTCGACAAAATGGTCATAAGTAGAGCTGTCTGCTCAGAGGGCTTCGACTGTACGGTGAATCTTGGGATTAAGTTAACTGTCCAAGAGGTGACCATGTATGGGAGGTGAAAAAGTGTACTTGTAGTGTTTAAATGTTCTTGGGACTGTGACTGAGTGTTTTTCAAGAGGTTTCTGCCTATGGGAGGTGCCTGTGTCCTGTATGGAGTACTTCTGTTTGGAGCTATTATTGTCAAGGTTAACAGAGTACTTTGGACAGGATATTGTCCGAGTCCTTTTAGTCATAAACAATATTTATATGTGTCAGAATATTTTTATGTAATACCATGTCACATTCAAGCTGACCCCCTTTTTCTCTGATAAAATATCAAAGACAATAACCCAACCTTTTGAAAGTATTTGACATACATGAACCAGTAATGGAGTTTAACATTTTTTGTTCTTTTTCTGCACCCTCCTCAGGCTTTCAGCAGAGCTCACAGAATTGGTCAGAACAATAAGGTACATAAGTCGTAGGGGTGTTTTTATTAGGTTTTTCACTGCTCTTGTAAAAATTTGATTGGAAAAGCTCCGTTATTATTTCTTAGGGAAGTAACATGTAAGTCACCATGTAGTTTGGACATAGCAAAAACCAATGCAGCATCATTTTCATTTGCCTTGAAATCTTCTATGTAGCAAACCTTGGGGACAAGAAATAATTCCTGAGACATTCCTGGAATTTTTTAAACCATATTTATTCAGTTTTACTGTCGATTGCATCATGACAACTTTAATCTGTTATCATAACATGTCTAACTGTCTGTCTTTGTAGAGTTGACTTTTGACAGCTCACAAATACACATGATTTCTTAGTGGTCCTCCTCTTAAAATGGTTTCCTCCTGTTGTAGGTCATGATATACCGTTTTGTGACAAGGGCCAGTGTAGAAGAGCGCATTACACAGGTAACATGTATATTGGTTTATAACAAGCCTAAGTATGATATTAATGCTGTGTGACATACTACTCTTGATCAAATTATTGGAGGGGCATCGATCGTCACAGTGATTTTTCTGTGTTTTGGTCAAAATACACCAAATATTGGACCATGTTCCTTTGCTCTTATAACCCCAAGAAGAAAAACATCAGTGATTCCTTGAAGAAAGTACAAATCATGATCAGTTTTTCATGATTTTTTCAAGGCACTTGGAAAGAACTTTAAAAACCTTTAAAAAAATGGCCAATTTTTAACTCATACACAAAGCAATACACAAAGTACACAATACACAATACACAAAGCATTGAACAAGTTATAACAGACAAGAACAAAGATACAAATTTTCACTCCTTTCATCCATTGGCTGTAAACTAAAGTAAAGTAAAGTAAAACTTTATTTCAGCGGGGTGGCCCATTCAGCTCGAAGGCTGGTATCCAGAGGGGCCCTGCATTTAAAAAATACTTTGCATTATGCTAATTACAAAGGCTAAAAAATACATAGAGGACTAGGCAAATTACAATGCTAATTTAAACTTTTCTTGGTGATATCACTGACCAGTGCATAAGGCTTGCACATTTATTTTGCCCTTTCCAAATGCAAAGAAATATAGGGTAGAGAATAGTAGACCGCCAAAAAAGAGGACGTTGTGAAAGTGCTGTTCTGATGTTTCACATTAGGAATCCTTTAATGGAACATTAAAACCAATCTGCAGACTTTAAATGGTTTTTCAACTTACAAACAGGTTAAATATCGAAATATTATATTATTTAACCTTGCTAATTAGGAGATGGTTGCTCTTCACTTGTTAGGTTGCCAAGAAGAAAATGATGTTAACACATCTTGTGGTTAGACCAGGCTTGGGATCCAGCAAAACAGCTTTGATGTCCAAGAGTGAGCTGAATGACATTCTCAGATTTGGAACACAAGAACTCTTCAAGGATGATAATGCTAAGGATGGAGGTAAGTCTGATTGCTGCAACAGAAATGTTCTTACTGCACCTTTCAATAACATGTGAACTCGGAAGTTTAAAACTCAACCACCAGCTTTGTTTTTCACTGCTGCCATGATCATAGCAGACATCTTGGGAAACAAGGATGTTTAAACACGAAGTTCCGGTATAAAAGGCTTAGTTCCTTCCCAATTTCACACCTTGTGGGTGTGAAATGCAAATTAAGGCATTTTTCAGTCACAAAACATGGTTAACTTGCGCATCCTTTAAATATAATTTGCTTCAAAAATTCAGTTAAACCAGATTTTACCTAAGCAAAAAAAAAAAATGAAGAAGTTCATAAAGACTTCTGATATAACTTTCCAAATTGTGTTAGCAATGGTCTTAGTAATGACGCATGTTTTTTTGTCAGTTGTTAATGCTTCAGTGGTTGATTGACGACTGGAGGTGAGAATGGCCAGGCCAGGCTCCTTTTATACCGGAACTTCGTGTTTAACACAACTGGGTCAAGAGATCATGTTTGTGGGTTGTTAAAGTGATTGGTGGATTTCAATCCATTATGGCAGTTTCTGTTGTTAGAGTTCCAATGTTTTGTTGCCATAATTATGATTTACGCCAGTTGTTGTTTTAAACATTAGCTGGGGCTTGAACTTCAAAGTTTGCGTGTTATTGAAAGGTACAGTAAGCAGCATTATTTGATACTTATCGAGATTTTGTACTGAAATTTGACGTGTGAAAACCCCATTTGGGGTTCGCAGCCAATCAGAATGGTGAAACGACTTTCTCACGTGAAAAAGGCATTTCATCCAATCACAGATGTATAAAATAAAGAAATTACAGCATGGGCGATGCTTTGTATGGTATTTATGCACTTGTTGGTTCATATAAACTCGTGCATAAATACCATATGCCCACATTACCCATGAAGTAGTCTATATTTACATTTTTGTTAGGACAAACAAAGGGGAGCTAAAAAAAAATGAAAACATGAGATTGGAAAAACTTCTAAATTTTGGGCTTTAACAGCTGTTTAACATACTGTGTATATGAAGTCTACTGTAAGTTGCTTTGCTGTGAGCTGGACTGGAATATATTTGGCTCAGCAGACTGAGTGCAGATACTACCTTTTGCTTTATTTTTTTAAAACAAGCCTCAGTGTGAATTAAAACCACCTTTGTGTAAAGGGCTTTGCACCAGCACTAGTGTTAGAAAATAGCAGAAGGCAATTTGATTCTAGGAGAATGGATTTTGTTCTATCAGTATTAGCAAGTTAATTAAGGGAATGAATTAATGATTTTTGATATTTTATTTTGAGAGGCTGTGTAAATGGGGTAATTCCCTGGCCTTTATTGACAGCCCTGCTGTATGGTTCTTTATTCTAAAACAATTTAAACATCTTTAAAACTAGACTCGGGTGACTCTGGCCGTATAGACTATGATGAAAAAGCTATCATGTCGTTGTTGGATCGTAACAGCAGCCATGACGATGCACCTGATGAAGAGAAAGATATCATGGCCAATGAATATCTTGCTTCTTTCAAGGTAAAAAGAAAGCACTAGATCACAACAAAATGCGGTCTAAACTGCATTTGTCCAGGTTGGTTTGGTTTGTGATTGTGGGATATAGCAACAGTCATTGCTATCATAAATGGTGAATGTCACATGCATGAGCAATGCGACATTCAATGTTTTGTACTACAGTTCAAAAGTAGATCAGTTATAATGGGCCTTTAGCATGTCAAAAGAGAATGAACAAGACTACAGCACTTTGTTGCTGTAGCTTTGTAAGGACTTCTCTTCTCCTCTGTCATGGTTGTATTAATGTTTACCTGTCTACACACCACTGCTTTGACATGCAATATAAAACATAATTGAGTGATCAGGGCCTGGAGCCTTAGCATTAGGCTACTGGAGTAGTATATCACTCAAACAAGTTCATTTGAAGTAATAATTATTACAAAGCAATTAATATATAATCTAAGTTAATAACCAGCATGTTGTAATGAATTGTTCACTGCTCAACATCTGTGATCAAGACCCTTACAGATGCTTGATTTTGACATGCAAACAGTAACCCAAGATAATGAACTCACTTGGCCTGCAGACTTACTGTTAGACTGTTTCAGGTAGTATATGTTCAAACAATTTGAAACAATGTCTAGGATCCTTATGTTACTAAATGCTGTCAGTAAGTATCGTTATTATTCCAAAAAAAAAAAAACAAGTGCAAGTGCACTCTTCTGGCCACATGCTAGGAAAAACACTTTCAGAAATTTAGATTTTGGAAAAGGTGGTTGTCATATATAATAAACAACTATTTCAGTGAAAAGTTGTGTAAAATATCTGGGCATTTTTACTCATCAATTTCGCACCTAAACGCCAAACAAATAAAAACTGGGTTCATAAAAATACTCGGCCATATTACACAACTTTTCGGTGAATAACCTCTATAATTATATTAATACTTCTTTTACTGTCATTCAGCAATGTGGTTGCATCTTTTGAGTCTGTGAATGAAATACTGAGGTCTGACCATTCAAATGAAGACTTTTGAACACACTGTGTGTTTTTCATTGATTTGCAAAATATGTTCTCCACTTTTGAACTTGGGCAGTCTTGGCTGTGAATGGGTTTATTTAAAGTGCCACTATGATCAAAAATATACATTTTCTATTCTCTTCATATATTGAAAAAAAAAAAGTACTCGTTACTTACCTTGAGAAGTTTCAACTCAAAACTCGTACGGGAAGTGCCATTATTTTAACTTTACATTTCAAATTCGGCTTGCCGCTATTACTCAATTCAAAAATGACCGGGACCAAACCCTGAGAGTTGTGACGTCAGTAACTAAACACATGCCTTTTGACTTTGTTGTCTGTGACCCTCTACTAACTATGATCTAATTTATAGCAATTCACATTTGTCTTAACCTATTAGATACTTTTGCGTTAAAAAAGCGGAATAGAAATACAAAAATATTCATCGTAGTGGCACTTTAAAGTCCTGTTTGAAATAAAGTACATTTAGTACTTTATATCACAGCCTAACTTGTTGTAATTATATTTATTGTACAGGTTGCAAGCTATGTGGTCAAGCAGAAAGATGAAGATGTTGAAGTTCTCAAGGTAATGTTTTAGTTTATCATATTTCTCTGATCTAAAACAGAATAATCAGATTGATTAGTTTTAACTTCAAAAGCATTGTGGTTTTCTCTGTGTTTCTTATGAACTTTTAGGTGAGTGTCATTCCCTATTCTGGAAGTTCAGCCAGACCTCCTCCTCCTCCTCCTCCTCCTCCTCCTCCTCCTCCTCCTCCTCCTCCTCCTCCTCCTCCTCCTCCTCCCCCTCCTCCCCCTCCCCCTCCCCCTCCCCCTCCTCCCTCTCCCCCTCCCCCTCCCCCCCTCCTCCTCCCCCCCTCCTCCTCCCCCTCCTCCCCCTCCCCCTTCCCCTCCTCTCCCTCCTCTCCCTCCCCCTCCTCCCCCTCCTCTCCCTCCCCCTCCTCCCCCTCCTCCCCCTCCCCCAGTGTAATTTAACGTCATCTAGTTGTCTAGACAGTCTCGTTGCACACAATGCATATTTATGACACCACAAGATGTTTTGGTTGTTTCAAATCTGTTTTACTCTTCCATTCTTTGACTTCAAACTCAGTATGGAAATTTTAAACCCATCTGTGGACTTAACCTTGCGTTGTTTTGTATTCATGAGATGACTCTTAGAGCTCTTTGATGTTTATTTGTGCATTGTTGATCCATGGCATTTATGCTGTTATCAGAAGCTTGTCAGAGCTTCAACTGTATTACAAACACTTAAGCCGCCATATTACTAATGGAGTTTTGAATGTGTGCTAAACTTGGATTTAAACTGTACCTTGACAGCAAGATGCAGAGGCAGCAGACCCTGCCTACTGGGAAAAACTTCTTCGTCATCATTTTGAACAGTTCCAAGAAGATGAAGCAAGACATCTTGGAAAGGGGAAGAGAATCAGGAAACAGGTAACCCACCCACCCCAGTGCTATACCTAAAGATTCCAAAAAAAAAGCGTTGGTTACTCCTACATACTAGCAGTAATCACAGATTATGGAGACGCGTTCGAAGGAATTTCCGGCGGAAATGCGCCCCTGAAAAAAAAAAACAATAGGGGCGGCCATTTGGAAGACCGTCTACCAAAAAATCTCAAATTTTACTGCATGTAAACCACAGGACAACCAACATGAAATTAGGATTGCGTTTTTCGAACGCGTTTACACAAGTTAAATTATTATTTTTGGACTAACGGAAGTGTCCTTTGGGCTGGTACGGCACAAATCCAGCTTGCTTAGAATAGCAAGCTTTATTTTACTTTCTTTGTAACCTAAGGCAACCTTCTAACGTCCTGATCTAGAATTTGAGCACTTGTTTGATCCTTATGAATATAATAAGTTATTAACAGTAAGTGAACACTGAGCTCTGTGGTTTATTCACAGGTTAGCTATGTTGATGGAGGCATGGAAGATCAGGAGGAATCAGGTAACTTAATGCCCTTTCCCATGTATTGTTAATATGGGTTGTTTATGTGACATGAATGTGGAGGGGCAATGAAAGAACTTGGCTGTTGTAGAGTGGTGACATTTTAGATATAAGTAGAGGATTTACTGTTATGGTGTGTGTTTGTAGCATGGACCAATAACCTGTCAGACTATGAGGATGAAGGATACAGTGACGTTGAAGAGGAGGAATCAGATGAGGAGTTCAACCAAAAGACGGAAGGTAACAACATGTCAGTTATAAAAGGAAAGATGGTAGTCTTAAATGTGCAGCATGTCCCAAGCATAGGACAGAAAAAAAAAGAGTCGAGTCTCTGATGGGATTTGGACCAATGACTTTCCATATACTGGTCATATTCCATTCCATTCCATTTGTTTGGGACATATGAACCTTATAGTGAAGTGGCCAAGCTCACCACAAGTCTCTCTTTGGCTTTAAGAAGAGCAATTTACTGGTATAGTAGGTCAAAATGTTTGTCTCCTGATGGAGACTCAGTCTCATTGTTCTAATTTGACCCATGCTCACAGCATGTTCAATACAGTTGATTGAAATAACATGCACTGGAATGTTTTGTGCTTTGTTAATTTTGTATTCTAATTTTGCCCCTGTACTTTTCATGGCAGGTCGTCAGCGGAGAGGTGCTCGAGGTGGTTCTGATAAGGATGTTACTCCTCCTATGCTGGCTAAAGTTCTAGGGAACTTGGAGGTAAAATAGGCCATTTCCGAGTTACGTTACGCCTCGTTTGTCAAAGCGAGGCTAGGTGCACAACCTTTCGTATGAAAATGAGTTTTCATTCACATGCAAATGAAAGGTTTCGCACCTAGCGTCGCTTTGATAGAGAGGCTAAAGGCAACTCGGAAATGGTCTATTTCCTTTGTGTTCTTGTTATGAATTATTAATGAAATCAATGAATTATTAAAAGGAAAAATCAGCACATATGATAGTCTGGGTGATGCTCGATATACTTAGTCTATATTGTTGTTGTTCCATTGTGTTCTTTGTGATGTAACTCAGGACTTGGTTACACACTACCCAAAGTTTTGCTGTTTTGAAGCCTTCAATACTCGTGTTGTGCCCTCAGTTGGTTTATCACTTTCACCTTGTTTCTGATGTGACTCTTAATTATTGTTTCCAGGTGTTTGGTTTCAACTTGCGACAGAGGAAGGCATTCCTGAATGCAGTCATGAGATATGGCCTACCTTCTCCCGAGGGTTCTCGTCGATCACAGTGGTAAGGCATCCCTAGCCTGGTGTCAGTCTATTATAAAATACACTCCTCTGTGCAATTATCTATTTTCTTCTTGTAGCGGAATAATAGCCATTCCTGATCTATTAAAATTTGTACTTGTCTTCAAGGTTCAAGGGAATAAAACAAAACCAATAAAAAGATAGGTTTCCTTGCTACATGCTGGTGTTCTTTTCAACTACCTTATTCTTCTTTAGGTTTGCAAGAGATCTCCGTGGCAAATCCGAGAAAGCTTTTCAGTGAGTAAAACCTGTTTATTGACAAAGTGAAATTTGTGTTTGACTTAAAACATTTTTTTATAAAACAGCTCCTTCTAAGATAACCTTTCCTCTTGTGTATTAACACTATTTTGCATGCAGTGTAATCAGCTTTTGCATGAAGGGAATGAATTTTAAGCTTTTCGTAAAAAAAATATTGTCATGTCAACAAAAATTGTTGTTTGTCATACACATGAGGGATGCAAAATAATAATACCTTTATTTATGTGTCTTAGTAATTTAGATTTAAGCTCCATTCACACCAACGGTTAAGTTTGTGTTGTGATTGAGACTTGTTTCTAAAACATTTGGTCCCATGATGATTACGTGACCATGGGTAACAATTATTTGTTGCTTTCAAACTCAAGTGACAATATTATTTGTTGTTGACGTGCAGGGCATATGTAGCCATGTTTCTGCGTCACTTGTGTGAACCTGGAACAGACAGCAGAGAGATATTCAATGATGGAGTGCCTCGTGAGGGACTGCAAAGAACGCAAGTGCTGACCAGAATCGGTATCATGAGCCTCATACGAAAAAAGGTAAGTTTATTCCGACTCAAATTTTAACTCAACTTCATGTGCTTCAAACTTTTAGAGTCTGTGTATGGAATCCTTAAGTGTGACTATTTAAATGAAAGTTATTGAGCAGCAATTTCTGTGGTGCTGTTTATTATGCTGTACACGGTGGTTCTAACTTTTGAGCCTGTGGATGAAATCCTACCATTTGAACACTCAAATGAAAGCTATTGAACACTACTTTCCTGTGGTACTGTTTATTATGCTGTATAAGGTGGTTCTAGCTTTTGAGCCTGTGGATGAAATCCTACCATTTGAAAATTCAAATGAAAGCTATAGAGCAATACTATCCTGTGGTACTGTTTATTATGCTGTACAGGATGGTTCTAACGTTTGTGTCTGTGGATGAAATTATACTATTTTACCATACAAATGAATGCTACTGAGCATTGCTTTGTCGAGGTGAGCGCTGTTAATCATGCTGTACAATGCATTTCTATCTTTTGTGCCTGTGGATGGAATCTAATAGTGCATTACTATTAATAATATTATCCTACACATTGGGGTGGACGAAATCCTCAAGTGCGACATCAAAACCAGGAGCTGGTTGATGTTTGTTTTTGTTTTTGTCATCAGGTGGAAGAGTTTGCTCATATCAACGGTTGGGAAGCTTATCCTGACGAAGAGCTTTCAACAGATAAGTCCTCCAGTAAAACATCATCCCGTGTCTCCACACCAGTTGCAGATGTTGACAGCAAGAAGGTTGAACAGGAGCCAGCTAAAACAGAGGTTAAAGAAACAAAAACTGAAAAGAAGAAAGAGGAGGAAGAAAAGAAAGCTGAGCCAATGGAAGTTGACAAAGATGAGGGAGGTATGGATTAATCAAAGAAATCATGTCATTTACTGAAGTTTATTTAACATTACTGGATATTTAATGGCTTTATAGCCTGAAAACTGGTGGCATCTTCGATGATTTGTTTACTGGTCTAGTCTTTACTTGCAGCTAAAGAAAAACCAATTGGGGAAGATAAAGATGATGTGGAACAAGAAAATGTTGAATCAACCAAAACTAGTACAGACACCGCTGGTGACAGCAATGAGGAACAAACTGATAAGGGTGGGTTTGAGCAAATATGTACCTTGAAATAGATTTAATTTATATCCTAAACCAATATATTAGAAGTGGAGTTCTGTTAACCTTGCCCCCTCAACAATCAAACCTTATTTCAATTTGATGTGGTTGCTTCTTACTTTCGGCCACCAAACTGCAACACTCTAAACCTTAATTAATTACCCAGTGACCATTTTACTAAACTAAGGTGAACACTCTAGTGGCGGTATCCAACCCTAAAAAAAGGCATTCAGAACTGAAGGGGATCTAATAAACGTTTTGTAGCTGGTAGGTCACGGGACCATGTTTTACTAACAATAACGGTATAACAGTCAAATACCCGAAATGAAAAGAGCATGAGGAAAGTAGCAATTGGTGATTTGCACAGCAGCCATGTTGGATGACAGAAACAATAGAAATCATTTCCATAAAATTAGAGTTTTATTACCAAATGATGAAAATGTCATTGTTCTGTCATCTGACTTGGCCACCATGCAATGATGCAAACCACCAATATGACCAAGTGTGAGGCCCCTCACATTAACAAGGGAATTTTTATGACAGTTGAAGCCATAGCTAAAACTCGTTCTTAAATGCCAGGGGCCTTAAGCTCGGCTAAGTTGGCAGTTCTTTTGTGCTCTTTTCATTTACTGTGGAGTTTAGTCCATATTATAAAAGGGCGTATTGAGAAATGAACTGTGTAGTTATTGTATGCTGACTAATTGGCATATCTTGTGACAGCAGATAAAAACACGGATAAAGAGTCGAAAATGGATGTAGACTTACCCAGCCAAAAAGAAGATATTGAAAAAGATAACACAGAAAAAGAAGATAAATGTGACAAATCCGACAAAACAGAGCCCATGGATGTCCAAGAAAATGGGGAAAAGCCCACTGAAAATGATAAGGCTGATGAGCAGAAGGAAGCAGTGGTTGATACGGAGGAAACAAAAGATGATAAAATGGTTGATTCTGATGATAAGAAGGATGATAGTGCAGCAAAAGATGAACAGAGTGAAGAGAAGGACACAAAAACGTTATCAGAGAGTTGTAAGGATGAAAATGAAAAGGAAGCTGTCACAGTGGATAAAAAGGAGAATGATGAAATATCAGAGTCAGTACAAGAAGTTGAAAACCCTTCTGAAAAGACTGATGAATTGAAAGAGTCAGATGAAACAGAGAAAAAGCCAGCGGAGGAAAGTGAGGAGGGCGAGAAAAAGTTAGCAGAGGAAAGGGAGGAGGGTGAGAAAAAGTCAGCGGAGGAAAGTGAAGAGGATGAGAAAAAGCCAGCAGAGGAAAGCGAGGAGGGTGAGTTGAAGTCAGCACAACCTGAAACAAATGAAAGTAGTGAGAAACCTTTAGAGAAAACAGACTCTAATCAAAAGGAGGAAAAACCTGCAGCAGATGTTGCAGATGAGAAAACACCAGAAAAGAAAACAGACGAGAAAACACCAGAAAAGAAAACAGACGAGAAAACACCAGAAAAGAAAACAGATGAGAAAACACCAGAAAAGATTGAAACAACTGTGAAAACAGAACAAGCGCCTGTAAAAACTGATGCCGCAGCAATACAGAAAGAGGAGAAATGCACTGAAAAGTCTCCTGTGTCAAGCACAGCCGCCAGTGCAGCTGGTGAACAGCGACGCTTCATGTTTAACATTGCTGATGGAGGATTTACTGAACTGCACACGCTGTGGGAGGTGGAGGAGAAGAGGAAATGCGATGACATCTGGTGGAGATGCCATGATTACTGGCTTCTGGCTGGAGTTATCATGTATCCTAAACAAATGTGTCTTTCTGGACTGTAATAATAATAATAATAATAATAATAATAATAATAATAAACTTATATAGCGCTATTTTCCAGAGGCTCAATAGCGCTTTACAATAATTTAAAATACAGGCTACAGCTAAGATCAAATAAGCTTTCAGAAAATTTCAATAAATAAATGACTGTAGCCGGCGTAGCAGCCGTCAAGGAAAGGGAAACTGGGGAGAGTGGAAAAGGACGCCTGCAATAAAGACCCCCTTTTTGTTTTCTTTTTTTTTTTTGCGGATGTTGGCAGCCGTAAAATTCCGATTGGCTAAGTTGCCCAGGGCGGTAAACATAGTAAATTCCCACATGAAGTCAGTCGTGTAAAAGCGCACACCAGTTTCTGATTTGTCAACGTATTGACAGCGGACAATATTCAATTATCAGGAAATTGGTGGGCGTAATGCAAATAGCCCAGTTCTTATAGCAGACGTTTCTTCCCTTCTCCCCTCTCGCGCCCCCTCCCCCCTCCCCCCTCCCCCCTCCTCTCCCCTCCCCATTTACGCCTGCCATGCAGGCTATCTGGATTGTTGGTTTAATCATTTTCCATCGCAGTGTCAGCGCCGCCTTCGGAATCACATGTTGCAATTGCCCCTGCATGTTTGTACAAAACACTTCTCTTTCCATCCAGCTTCTTGTTGTTGTTCAAATATTTCAGTTATGATTAACAAACGGATAAATCATATTTATTTCTATACGTTTGCTGAGTAGTTATTTATCCACTGGATACACTTCTGCACTCCCTGAACGACCATGACCGGGGTCCAGTTGTTCAAAGCATGATTAAGTTAACCCAGGGTTAGCGTCAATTTTAAATCCAACAATTGTTTTATAAATGGAGATTTTTCCAAAGTATTTCTGCTAAAAAATAAGCTTTTGAAAACATTTTAGACAAGAAGAATGAAATCCTTGATTAAGTTTTTACCCTAGGTTAGCGTTTATCGGCTTTTGAACAACCTGGCCCAGATGTATACAGGCATTGACAGGGAAACCTGACAAAAATACCGGTAATCTGGTAAGGTATGCTATCCAGTCATAACCAGTTAAGAGCTAATGATTTTATTACATGTTTTATGTGCTATTATTATTTGCTATATATTTTGTGTTGTATAAACTGTTTGATTCGTTTTTAAACTTCTCCTTGACTGTGTTGCTCTGTTAGTCATGGCTATGGTCGGTGGCAGGATATTGCTAACGATCGCAAGTTTAGGGTCATCAACGAGCCATTTAAGAATGGTAAGTTGTAATGTCAGTGTCTACAAAGATTATTAAAGACACAGTTCAACATTTCTTTAGCTACAAATGTTGAACAATGCAGTGTCTTATTAAAGGTGTGGTTGTTGTTCATCGTGGTTTGCAAGAAAAGATCACGACGTTTCGACTTAATTACTGCTAGTCTTCATCAGGCGATGAGGTCGATTATTTACGTATTGCTTTATGTAACACATTGGTTCGCTGCTATTGGTGTATTTCGATCCTCATTATTATTCCGACTTTATGTTGTTCCCTGATAGGTGCGATTTGTTATCGATCGGCTGTTGGTAGAAAATAGCCTTTTAGACATGCTTAACTTCTAGGATAGAAAGGTCCTGTTTGTGGGTTGTGATTGGTGGATTTCAATCCTTTTTGACAGTTTCTGTTTTCAGCGGTCCAGTGTTCGCCGCCATAATTATAATTGGCGCAGTGCAAGACATAAAAATTAGTTGGGCTTTCAAGCAAAGTTCATGGGTTATTTAAAGGCCCAGTTGAGTGGTGTTACAGTAACTGTAGTTTTACAAAATAACATATAATATAAATGCAGGTTTCAGTTATGTTGGTCAATGTAATGTGGGGTATATGTCACGGAGATATCAAGCTTTACCTAATCAGGGCTTGTTTTTTGTAATTCACACGAGTTTCTTTTGTTTTTCAGTTACTCTGGAGTACAAGAACAGGTTTATTGCACGGCGCTTTAAGGTTTGTGCTTTATATACTCTCTCCTAGCTCTTGTTTAGACATACATTACTTCCCCATTCTAGGTCTTGTGGCTGTTTCCTCAAACATTGTTCTGAACGAATCTCACTCCCAAAATTCTAAATAAGCTAACATTGCATAAGCCTGGTTTCCATATGATTGCTATGATCTCTGCGATCGCTGAAAAAATGTTCAGCGCTTGTAGCGAAATGGACTAAGCCACTCTCCAGCGATCGTAGCGATTATGTTATAAGTATGGAGAATGGCTTAGTCCATTTCGCTACAAGCGCTGAACGTTTTTTTCAGCGATCGTAGCGATCATATGGAAACCAGGCTTTACAGGCAACCCTTGGTAGAATTCATCTCTTCCTTTCTGGAACTGAAACCATTTTCCCTTTGGTTTTGCTTGCTGATAGGCCGTTTGGAAATGGAGTGACAGCTTAGTGCGAGTGGCCACGCATTAAACCCTTCAACTCTCAAGAGTGCCAAAACTTAAAATTCTAGTAAAATCGGCCTTAATTTCATTTTGTGAAATGTCGAAAAAGAAATGGTACCATGCAGTGGTACTGCCAAAGAGGATTCATTTGAATGGTCACACCATAGGATTTCATCAACAGACTGAAAAGTTAGAACCACCTTGCTAATAAATAAATAATTCACCTGCACTATTCATCCAGCACGTAATTTAAAATCACCTACACAAGCACCCTCCCAGTATTAGTTCTTACTAGTTGGGAGTGCACATTCTTAGTTCTAAGTACCACAGAAAAGTGCTGCTGAAGAGGTTTCGTTTCAATGGTCACACCATAGGATTTCGTCCACAGACTCAAAAGTTAGAACTATGTTACATGTCTCCATAATTGACTCCGAGAGTGAAAGGGTTAACTATGGAACAGATTATTTGAAGACTTTTTGCTGAAAATTGAACATGTTATTTCCTTTGAATTTGCCAAGAAAGACTAGGACACACCGCGGCAAAGTTTGGCACTTTTTAAGCCTCACTCCAATGCGCAGTAGCTCTCGCCCCAGGCTGCCACTCTTTTTAACCCGTGAATATGCGAAGCGTGATGAACGGGTTATCGGAGACGACGGCAAATTCGCTCGCTCGCTCGTTCCATCACTCAGCTGTAAACTTAGTGACGTAATGTTTTGTTATGAATGCGTTGCGTAACAAGAACAGCTTGAATCCAGCTATTAGATCTGGAAAATTAGTAGAATTAGTACTCGCGTGCTAAATACGTTTGACACCTAAATAAAGTGAAATTATATTATTATTATTATTTATTTATTTATTTCAATTTGTTGTAAACGAATATAAACAACAATAAGCTTAAAGAGGTTTCGCATTTGGAGTCTTATAATACAAAATTAAAACCGAGCTGCAGATTGAAATGGATTTTAATACGCGTTTTACCACATATCTATGTTGAAATAATAAAATTTTACCCTTCTAATCAATGAGGTTTTCGTGGCCTAGTGGCGTGGTTCATGTTATGGCAATTAAACAGCAGTCAGACGGCTCGAGTTCAAATCTCGCCGTGTGCTTTTTCTTTTTCTTTTTTCTTTTTGCGTTCATCAAAAGTCGTTACGTTTAATTTTTAATTTTTAATGTCAGTATAATATTTATTATGGAATATGTCATGTACTTACTTATCTGGAATCCCCTGTGCTACATGTAAGTTATCTTTCCTTGCCCGAAATTAACACCCATCTGAAAACAAACCACCAATATGACCAAGGGTGAGGCCCCTCACATTAAAAAGGGAATTTTTATGACAGTTGAAGCCATAGTTAAAACTCGCTCTAACATGTCAGGGGCCTTAAGCTCGGCTAAGTTGGCAATTCTCTATTTTCGAATTTCCCATAATACGCTTTGTTTGCCCCCCAAATTTTGCATAAACTATTGTTTGTAAATGCTCTTGGCAGTACTGCATATTCCCAAGGGCATTTTAAAACAATAGTTTATGCAAAATTTGGGGAGCAAACAAAGTGTATTATGGGCCATTTCGAAAACGGAAGTAGTGACAGTGGAGGCTATCGCTGTCTTGAACAATTTTACATTTCCGCGCAGTGATCCAGTTAGCGAGTTTATTGTTGTCATCGACGGCAATTTGCATGTGACTTGTGCTGTTGTGTTTTCAGTTACTAGAACAGGCGCTAGTGATAGAGGAGCAGCTGCGAAGAGCCGATGGCATAATGCTCAGACAAGATGCTAACCACCCTGCCATGGCTCTAAATGCACGGTAAGCTACTGCAAGGGTTCTAAATCTAAATCGAATACTGCGCAAAGCTCCCACATGGGATATATGTGCACAGGGAACAGTCAGCGGTCATTGAACCTGGGAGTGGGATTATCAGTACAGTAGTATATCTGTTGGTGACCGGCAATAGTTTGTCTAGTGTGATCGTCTGGAAGAAAGAAACACTGGCTAAATAGTAAGGAAATAAAACGAAATAAAAGGTTGAAACTGAACTAGACATCTCTGTTACGTTACTCAGCAAACTCAGTGACAGTAGCAGCCCTTTGCTCTTTCTCTAGGGGCGCAACAGAAATAATGAAATTTAGCGTTCCGCATCGTTAAGGGTGTTCTCCATTTATTTTTTTTTTTTTTGTTTGCTAGATTTGCGGAGCTGGAGTGCTTGGCGGAAAGTCACCAGCATTTGTCTAAGGAATCTTTAGCAGGAAACAAGCCTGCCAATGCTGTGCTTCACAAAGGTATACTCTATCTCCTACTTATGAATACTTTTTTTAACCCTTTTACTCCCAGAGTTAATAATTTATGGAGACTTGTCATGTGAGTTTTAACTTTTCAGTCTGTGGACGAAATCCTTTGGTGTGACAATTCAAATGAAACCTCTTCAGCAGTACTTTTGCATGGCACCATTTGTTCTAACTTTTGAGTCTGTGGATGAAATCCTATGGTGTGACCATTCAAATGAAACCTCTTCAGCAGTACTTTTGCATGGTACCATTTGTTCTAACTTTTGAGTCTGTTGATGAAATCCTATGGTGTGACCATTCAAGTGAAACCTCTTCAGCAGTACTTTTGCATGGTACCATTTGTTCTAACTTTTGAGTCTGTGGACGAAATCCTATGGTGACCATTCAAATGAAACCTCTTCGGCAGTTCTTTTGCATGGTACCATTTGTTTTTCAATATTTTAACAACGAAATTTGGGTTATTTCTTGAATTCTGATGTTTGGCACTCTTGGGAATAAAAGGGTTAACGTTATTGACAGCAACCGTAAGTTGAATGTTTATTATTTCCATGCTGCTGCCTCACAACCGCAAACATGACAGTTTTCCTGTGATGTTTATGGTTTGACGCGATAATATCAGAATGCACAAAACAGAAACGGTCGACTTTGAGTTACCATCCATCCAGCGCTGTTCCTTTGTGATTTTGTGTTTCACAAACCTACCAATATTCGACGCAGTTCAGGAGTGAAATCATTGAGTTGATCTGAAAAAGGTTAACAATCGACTTAAAGTTGCCATCCATAATGTCCGGACATTAAGGCTCTCATTGCTTAGGATCTCATTCGTGATAAGTGCTTGTTGTCAGGTCTGAATATTTTATTAGACGGAGGATAGTATATTTTCTAGCGGTGTACTGATGCCTTCACTGGCTTTAGTTTTATCTCCGCTGTCACGTTTCTCTGTGCCATTATACTGTTTTGCTTAAACCGGGCCGTATGATCTGCTGCATGCACACTACCCACTACACCACCGAGGACTAGCTGCCGGAAACTGTAATTTTTAAGGGATACAAGATAATATACTGCTATCCCAGACCATATATAAGAACTAACCCTTTCGATACACTGGAAATACTGGAATCAGTGCTTAACCCTAAATACTAAAATCAGTGCTTTAACCCTAGATACTGTAATCCGACCCTAAATAACACTGCAATATATCTAAATACATTACAATAAGGTGATACATGAAGTACTATACATTATGATCAGGGATACACCAAGTACCTAGGAACATCTTTGATTGATAACCGCAGATACGTACTCAAAATTAACATCGATTTATTCTCAGTGTTCTTAGAAATTGCAGAGCACTTTCTAAGAGCTATTGACTTGAGAATTGAACTATATAATAAACTTAAAATAAGCACATTCAAATGAGATTTGATACACATTTTTTATCATTATAATTTTTTGTGTGTGTGTTAAACAGCAAGTTTTCCACCCTATTCCTAACAACCCGGTCATTTCCTTTTCGCCGCAATCTTAAGTGACTGCAGTTACCATATATAACTTCAGTTTTCACTGAGATCAGTTTACACTTGTTCTGCAGGCAATTGGAAAAGTGTTTGATATCCCTGTAACTGAATGGAGTGTATATTTTATAGAGATTTTATATAGAGAGTCTTGTATATTCTTGACCCACACTTAAATGAAAATGGACTTTTTTTCTCTTACGTGTAACGGTCGATGGCGTACCCAAAGTGACTGTAAAATAAATGACAATAAGCTTTGGATTGTCTTTAAACATTTACCGGCATTTTTCCATAGAACTGATATTGGCCAATTATGGGTAGTTTCCACTGACGATCATCCTCCAAGCGGACTGCACCATGGTTTGCATGTATTGAGCTCGGTCTTCTTCATAGTTTATTCTTTCTTTTTTATGGCCAACTATTATGTTGCATATTAGTTCAAATCGAGCCCACATTCTGTAAACCAAAACAAAAGATTCTCTTAGATGTAGATGCAATGATGTAGCCCCCCTTAAGACCGGGTTTCCTTTTTATTACTAGAAGAAATACCTGGTCCCAAAGAAAGGAAACATTGGCGAGAGGAAGACATGATGTCGGCAATTGCCGCCGTGCAAACTACAAAGATGTCAATAAGAGATGCTGCCGCCAAATTAAATGTCCCCAAGTCTTCATTAGCGGACAGGATAAGTGGCCGAGTTATTTTCGGGAGCAAACCCGGGCCAAAGACGATGTTGACAGCTGAAGAAGAAACAAAACTCGCTGCATATCTCATCGACATAAATAAACAGGGGTATGCTAAATACAAGGAAATAACACTGTTTATGGCGACCCAGATTGCTGTTAAACACGGAAAAACTGTCAAAGGGGGGTGTCTAAGTGACATGTGGTGGAGGAAGTTTGTCAAGCGGCACCCTCATGTTTCACGCCAGATATCTGAGAACAGTGCCATGACACAGACATCCGTGAATAAGGAGGCCATTGGATTGATGTACAGAGGGTTGCTGAAGGCCATGTGCGACAATGAATATGGAAGTCTTGACAGGAAGCCTCACCTTATCTTCAGTGCAAGTGAAAGTGGGTTTGATTTGGATTCGGTGAACAACATTTTGGCTACCTCCAAAGGTCCTAAACGTGTGCCTGCATTCCAAAAGGAACAGGTCTCTATGCTTACCTGTGTCAGCGCAAACGGTGGCACCATCTCACCCATGTTTATTTGCAAGAGGCAGAGCGGTCTGGTATCATATGGTACCCATACTAGAATCCCTGGCACTAGTATCCTGTTCTCGCATCATTACCGCGGTTGGACAGATAACGATCTGTATTTGAAGTGGTTTCGGGAAGTGTTCCTTCCATCAATCCCAGCTGAACGCCCCGTGCTCCTGCTTGTTGATGGCCAAACGGCACACATGACACCAGAGTTTACTGAAACAGCAGCAGCCAACAGCGTTATTTTGTATTGTCTTCCGGGATACTCATCCCATCTCCTTCAGCCCCTCAGAAATCACTTGATAAGAACAAGGGCGACACTTCTCGATCTCCTTTGTAACGCGGCAGACAATCATAACTTTGCAAAGTACTTTAACATTGCTTGGAATACAACCATTACGCCTGAGGTGATAAGAGAAGGTTTTCGGAACTCGGGAATCGTCCCTTTCAACCCTCAGGCGTTTGATTACAGCAAATTGGAGGCAAAGAAGGCATCGGCAACAACAACAACACGGCAAAGCAAGCTGCCGTTCACTCCTACCCCGCCTGTGCCAACAAGTCATTTATCTGTGTTGCCGCCGCCGCCGCCGCCACCGCCAAGTACAACTGTACCAACAGTGGCGTTGTCACAAGTTCAACACAACTCTGTTTAGCTCGTCGTCATTCAGCTCAGTCTCCTTTACAATTGACAATCCTCATTCGTTGATAATTACAGTGGAATCGTCACAAGTTCAACACAACTCAGTTTAGCTCGTGTTCATTCACCTCAGCAAGCTTTTAGCCAGAAATTGAAAAGTGGGCGTCCTGAAGATATTTCCTATATTAAAGGATTGGGTACAATTTTCATGAATTCCTTCAAAAAGTGGGCGTATGCCTGGACACCCCGCTGGCTAAAAGCTTGCACCTCAGTCTCCTTTACAAGTCATAATCCTCATTCGCTGATAATTACAGTGGATTCGTCACAAGTTCAACACAACTCAGTTGAGCTCGTCTTTATTCAGCTTAGTCTCCTTTACAAGTTGCAGCTGCACTTCAGTGACAATCCTCATTCCTTGATGATTCATCGTTATTTCTGCGAGTTGTGTGTGATTGTCTTAAAAAACCTACTAGTGCTTGACGTGGTTCAAGAATTTTTGTTGAAACAGATGTATCAGCATGTGAACATGATTTAAATGTAACATCGTGGCTTTGTTGTATTTTATCTACAGTTTATAGAACAGTGTACGCGTCATGCCTGAGTGATAGGACAGTACGCGTCATTTCGCACGTTGTAATAGGAAAGTTGCGCATAAATGCAATATTTCTTGAAATAAAAAAAGAAATTCATACCTATTTTATGCCAAAAGTTGCAAACATTTTCCTCTTGCGTGTGGTTTTTCAAACTCGTAACAGAAATGTCCTATGTACAGATCAACCACCTTTGTTTCATACAAGGAATCAGAGAATTAACTCTGTGTGTAAATTATAGTGCTAAGGTCAACCCATAAATTTACCTGTACTGAGCGTTGACCCTAGTAAGGAAATGAGGGACCACACGAGGGAAAGAAAAAATCTTTGACCTCGGTGGGATTCGAACCCACGACCTCCGGATTAGATCTTACATCGCTCTTCCGCTTGAGCCACGAGGCCGTACGGAAGCAGATCGTGGGTAATAAGGTGGTAATTCGTAGCAATGAGAATGCGAAGGGTACAAATGAATGTTGAGCCACGTGGCACTGGTAATACAAACAAGGAATCAGAGAAATAACTCTGTGTGTAAATTATAGTGCTAAGGTCGTGGGTTCGCATCCCACCGAGTTCAAAGATTTTTTCTTTCCCTCTTGTGGTCCCTCATTTTCTCACAAGGGCTAACGCTCAGTACAGGGAAATTTATGGGTTGACCTTAGCACTATAATTTACACAGAGTTAATTCTCTGATTCCTTGTTTTTATCACCAGTGCTACGTGGCTCAGCATTTATTTGCACCTTTGTTTCATGTCGTTCGCACAACTGAAAAAATCAACACCAATATTCCAAGTGAACGTTTAATATTCTTTGTTGCGATGGATGTTTGTACAATTACTACTAACGAGGGAACATCTGACTGTAAACGTTACAGCCATGCTCCGTCACGCGTAACCAGTATTTTTGAAAATTTGAATGGATTTTTCAAGTTTACGCGTCGGTTTTGTAAATTCATTCCGAGATTCGGAATTCCCGTTAGAATTTTACCGCATTTTCGGAAACAAAGAGCAACAAAATATCATTTCATTTGAAATGTTACATATCCGAACAATATTTGTTTTTTTATACGCGTAGCGAAGTTATTTTTCCGTTAACTCGTGACTTTCAAAGTGTTTTCCAGAAAGATCTTCAAGGTTTCATTCAAATCTCGGACGTTACAAAGAAATATTCAAATGTTCATTTCAGTCTTGTGATTACTGGTCACGCGTGACGGAGCATGGCTGTAACACCGGGGAAACTGCAATTTTTAAACAAATCCGACCATGCAAGGTTAATGCTGTATTTTGGTCACAACCCACCACATAACATTTTAAACTCGTTGACAGCAGTGTAAAATGCAGTCGTTGGTTGCGTTTTCAACTCCCAAGCCAAGCTTAACAATGTTATACCCGCCAAAAATTATCAGTATTTATGCAACGTTGTATACATTTTAGTTCAATAATAAATCCCTTATTCGATTGACATTTTACTCATTGCTCGAGTTTCTTCTCGCCCCTAAAAAATGCGAGTAGTGAGTAACATGCCCGCACGTATTGTCTGTTAAACCATCGAATAAGGGATTTGTTATTCGACTAAAATTCTCCTGAAACCTGGATACTTAGGTGTAATACGGCAATCTACTGTATAATATGCTCGGATATTTTACGAGTTCTCTTTCCCTTAAATGGTAAAATGACGTCACAGTCGAATAATAAAGCCTTATTTTAGCGAACCAATCAGAGCGCACGATTACTCTGCATTAAATAGCTGTATAATAGTGCGTAAAACGTGTTACTGTATAACCCTTGTAATGGCTGTATAATAGTGCGTAAAACGTGTTACTGTATAACCTTTGTAATTGTTGATGTTTGTACTTGCAGTGCTGAACCAGTTGGAGGAATTACTGTCGGACATGAAGTCGGACGTCAATCGTCTTCCATCAACTCTTGTCCGCATGCCGCCCGTCACAGCTCGGCTGAACATGTCGGAGAGAGGAATCCTGAGCCGTTTGACCAAGCGTGGTGAAGGGCCACCGCCCAACGTTACCGCTGGACACCCAATCCAGCCTGCTCCCATCCCTGGGATGGGTACAGTTCCTATCCAACCAAAGGTACAACCCTTGGTGCTGGGTGGCGGCACCGTCGTGCCTAATGTACATATGAGGGCTAGACCTTTCCGCTTCACTACAACTGCTGTGCAATATGCATCGCCTGTAGCAGGCAGCAATGCAACCATCACAGTGCGGCCTCCTCCACCAACCACTCTGCTGCTTCCAGCCTCCACCGCAGTATCAAGTCAGGCCAAGACAGCGCTCATGCAGACTGTACCTAGACCCAGCTCTCCAATGATTAGTCATTACGTGAACTCACCCACCCCCACACAGTATGTCACCACACTTCTGACAAAGCCTGCTGTTACTGCTGCATCCGCTGTACCACTGACAGTACCAGTTCCTGCTACTGCTGCACCCGTCCTTACTCCAGTCATCAACAGCGTGTACAGTCTGAGCACTGGTAAGACCGGAACTGAGTCCCCGCACAGTGCTACTCCTCCCGTTATCCAGGGTGGAATTGGCAAGATGCTAAGCAAGTCAGCTACAGCTTTAGTGGAAAATCAGATCACCTCCATAATACGCAGCAAGGCTTCAGCCATGGGTCTCATCAGGCCAGAATCTTCCTCTACCCCCAGCTCCCCCACATCCACGGATGCACAAGTTGCCTCACCTGGGCAACCTACACCCCAGGCCCCTCAAGAAGAATCCGGCCAGACACAAATTGCGAAGACTGGGGACAAGTCGAAGGAAGACGATCCTGATGTGATTTGTCTCGATTAAAATTTTCTCTGCCGTCTGGTACAGTCCTAAAATAACACGTTTGTTTCTCTTTTATGCTGAAACATGTTTCATGACAACGAGTTTGATTGCAACGAAAAATGAACCTGGGAGTAAAACTCATCATATGCAGGTCGTCGTAGCCTTCGGTCTTCCTCAAACAGAAGCAAAGGCAATGCCTGACGTATCGCAATCCTGGTTTCGTATTTTGTTGCAGCCTTAAGAATATGAAGCATTAAGCTGTGACTGTCCTGTCATCTCCGACATTAGATATCTAAAGAATTACCCATCTTGTAAATTATCAATTCATTTTATCATTGCTTTGTGATATGCTTTGAGTGCCAAATAGTTTGCATCCAAGCGGAAGAAATGTAAAAGTAAGACTCGATGTAACTTATCCGGAAAATAGCAAATTAATGTGCGACAAAATAAAGATCCGTTTTAATACTATGTTAAAGGAATACCTTTGTTGTGGTACTTATTTGCTCTCAAAGCCTTGTTCGTTCATTCTTCTTTCTATTAAAGGTGCTGTTACATGACGAAATTACACGTGTAATTATATCTATCTATAATCCCTTACAAGCACCTATAGTATTTTTTAATTTGAATGGCTTTCATATGGATTTTCTTAAGAAAGTTGAAACTATCCAATTACTCAGAAATTGGATAGTTTCTTTCAGCCAATCAAAACTCAAGAAAAACAATAGAAATGAAATTTTAACCAATCAGCGCGCAGCTGTACAGCAAGTGTTACTCAAAATGGCGAGCGAGATTTGTTTCAAGCGATTTATTTGACGAGGTTTTTGCGGACGAACAGCCAGCAGAGAACCGGCAAGAAGAAAGCAGGTTTCCCGAGATAGCGAAGACAGGTTTAAACGCCGTGATGGAAGGAAATAAAAAACACCAAGGAAAGCACATCAACATGACGTATTTAACGGGTGGTGTTTCGCACGCAAAAAAAAAACCAGATCCTTCGAAGACATACCTGTTGAAGCTTGATGCTGTACTTTCTCAATTCGACGCAGAAGAGAGAAAAATATAATTAACAAGTAGTAATTGTCAGTGCTGTAATTAACATTAGAGAGGTGTCCGGCTTATAGAGAGTCGACACCAGTAATTCTGAGACTAAAACTGAACCTATGCACAATGAATACACGTCTGTTTAAAGTCGTTTACTTAAGCAAAACCTACAAACTGGAACAAAAATAACAAAAGTGGACTCGCATTTCCGTTTTGAAGTATTTTTCACCAAAAAAGAAGCACTTCTCAAGTGTCTGTTGCCCGTCTTAGAGAGGTGTCCGTCTTATAGAGTTTAGTTACAGTAAAATGACTGAAAAACGGTAGGGAACATCACCAGGTGTCCGTTAAGAGGGAGTTGACTGTACATGCTGTCCAATTTGGAAATAATTGAATTCAAAAAATTCCTGATTGCCAAATTGGACTCGGCCGAGTCGCCGAGTACAATTGGCCACTCCAAAAAATACCATAATACTCTTTTATGCGCAGGCTGAGCCTCACCGAGGTGTTATACACCTTATTCCAAAATGGCGGCCAATTTATTATTCTTTTATATGCATGTTAATTAGCCCTCATGGCCTCATTTTCACTTGAAAATTCTTTTGTATTTTGCACATGCTGACGAGGCCAAGAGGGCTAATTTACATGGAAATAAAAGAATAATAAAATGGCCGCCATTTTGGAATAAGGTGTATTATTAAAGACTCTCTGGCGACCACGATGCAACGCGCGCGTCTGTTATTGTTTTGGTTCATTCATTCAGAGTTATCAGTAATGGCGGCCTAAGCGGGAGGAAAGCGCGCGTTTTGACAACGTTTATTATTCGTGATCAGCACTATGTCTGACCTTGAAATTTCTGTAGATTCGATGGGAGAGCAACCACTACCAAGGTTAAATAACTACGGGAGTGTGGTAAGTTAAATGTTCGCTTCCAAAACGCCTTGAAAACCTTCATTTGACTGAATTGATTTCGTAACTTGCGACCAGATCGCAGAAGAAGAAGATCAACAAGACCCTCAGCCCAGCAGAACCTACTGCAAATGCAAGTCTGCGTGCAAAACCAAGCAAAAGAATGGAACAGGCCGTGGCTGTCCTTGCCGTACGGCCAATTTGCCTTGCGTTCCAGGGCAGTGTAAATGTGGAACTTCAAGGACACCATGTGCGAATACGGTGAGTATTGTAACGCTGTTTGTATCGTGACTTCGCAGTCATAGCATGATAAATCTAAGGCTATGAAAAGCGACCAAGTTGTTATAAAATATTGATATTACCTCTGAAATATTTGCAGAATACTCAAACTGTGTCTCGAGAACGCTTACCAGCAAGCTCATTAGAGAGACAAAGACGTGATGTTGAAAATGCTCGTGAAGAAATCCGGGTGAGAAATTTATTTTATTCACATCTTTTTAGACTTATCGATGGATCCTGTTTTATATGTTACAGCGAGCAAGTTTATTTTACCCTATTGTGACGTCTATTTTCTTCTTCTTTTCAAGGGTTTCGTTGATGCTCTGGACGAAGAACAGCGGAGCAGGTTGCTTGTAGCTGTTCTGAACAATGGCAGAGGAAGTCTTGATTACGCCCGGAGGCTACTAGAGAATGCTGAGGATAACGGGGCCGGAGATGATCCACAACCTGACCCAACTAATAATGGCCCAAGATGGTGCATCTGCCACAATTGCATCAACATGCCCAGCCCAGACGAAAATAAGTGCTGCAAGCGGAGGGAATGTATTACCTCTTATGAACTTTTCGATAATCTCTGCATTGATCGCCATGTGCTGGAGTTGTCAATTCGCGCAAGGTGTGACATTCGGGTAGAACCCCTAGATTTCAGCATGGCAAGCTTTAGGAAGGCTGCCTATAGACAGTTTACTTTGTGGGAGCACGGGTACCTGGGAAAGGGTAACCGAAGAGTCCTTCCTTCGTGCGCAGTAACAAAAATCCGTGCTCAGTACCCATCGCCTGACAATGTTTACATGGGCTTCAGAGCTGAATAAGCACTGCAAATGTGTAGTTCCTGAAAATATTCATACTTGCCCCATGGAAGGCAAACGGGGGTAAGGCTCTACAGATTCCAAATGCTAATGAAACAAAATTTGTACAGTATGTTACAAGAAACACGTTTCTGTCTCTTGTAATTCACATATTTATGTGATTTTCAGCAGTCTGTTGCAGTTGGGTTATATGTCTCGAAGCAAAATAACAGATGTTATTTTATTTATTTATATTTTATTTACACAAAACTGTTTTTCTATTTATTACAGCCTCATCGTACCCAGTCGCTATTAATCGGTTTTTGGGGTGTTTGAAGATTGGATACTAGGGTGAATTGAGGCACGTGGGACCCTTCCCATGACACTTGCGTGCCTCAATTAACCCTAGTATCCAATCTTCTCTCGCCCCAAAAACCAATTAAGAGCGATTAGGTACAAGTCTGTATTTATTGATAATTAAAGATTGTATTAGAATCACTACTGTTATTCTTGGTCTCTCCCCCCCCCCCCCCCCCCCCCCCCCCTACAACATACATGTACAATGCCTCTCCAACATGAACCATTCACGCACCATCAAAGCTCAAAGCATGAAAAATGAAACGAGAGTTTGAGGAGACTGTATAACCAAAATGCATCTTACAAGCTTAATAATATACAGTGCAGATTACAAAATCTAAAAAAAAAATTCCAAAAAAAAGATGCAAAATTTTTCATGTATAATAATAAGTATTCATACGGTTTTCTTGTTCAATTTGGGATTAATTTGCACTTGTGAGTTTTTCAAAAAGCTCGAATTGCTCAAAAGCGGCTCGTGCAATTTGAGCTTTTGAAAAACTCATTCGTGCAAATTAATCCCAAATTGAACGAGAAACCGTATGATTACCTATATAAAGTAAGTTGAACAAAATTTTTACAATGTAGACATATGCACTGTGCGTATCATGCAGATACATGTACCAATACAAAATGGACTGGAGATCTACTAATCTCCCTTTTTTGACCCAAATCTACTTCTATATTCCTTTACAAGGTCAGCCAATTCTGGGCTTTCCCGCAAGGCAATGGTAGGTGCCAGATGCCTTGGGTGCTCATCTGGAAGGGAAACAACCCTTCCAGCACTTTCTTCATCATCCACTCTTCCTTTCAGAATGCTGGCCATCAAGACAGGGATGTATTCAAAGGACTTTTCTGCTTTGACTGGTTCAGGGTGCCATCGTTTGGTGCGCTTTGAGTACTGTTTCTTCCACAATGCCTGACCATCTTTTGTGACAGCTTGTGGACGAAAACTGTGCATATTGTGGTCTAGTGCAGCAAGAAACATCCGAAGACAGAAAGCAGGAAAGCTGTGAAAATAAAGGAACTTCTTAAATCATGGTGCAGTGTAGTAATTTTTGTAGCTTAGGATACTTTAGGAATGGTGACTGTCAATGTCCCATACAAACTGGCTTTTAATTTGAAAAGGAAACTATCTTTAGTCCATAACAATTTTTGACATAGGTTCACCTAGACATATAAAATTTGACTTAGAATAATTATGTACTTACTCAAAGGAATTCCTTTTTGGGGCATACTTGAGCATCATGCTGTTGAAGTTTTCCAAAAAGCTGGTATGCCTAAAATGAAAGATGCAAAATAACTTTAAACGAGACTCGTTATGGGCAACTAAGAGGAGACTGTAATCATATTCAGAACACATGGCAGCAGTATGTTAAATTCATAAAATTATTGTAAGGATCAATTAATTTCACTCACAATTTCTGTTCAGAGAATAATTTAACCCCTTCGAACGGCTTGGGTCATACGTTCAGAAAACAAATTCGCATCCCTTTATCTTCATGTATCAATCTATACAAGACAAACTTACAACCAAGAGCAGGTATAAATAATGAACTCACTTGAACCAAACATAGAAGATCAAGCTTGCCAGCCACTTCTTGTCATAGATGACTTTTCTTAGGGCTTCCATTGCTTTAGATCCTTTCTCTAGGAGTGGTTTGTCCACCTCTGATGATACAAGTGGCCCATGAGAGCACTGGCCATCATGCCACTCGTGTTCACCGACTACATGGTGAAGTACACCAAGCCACATATCCTGCAAAAGAGTAACAACCAGCAATAAATTAGACTGTCAAACAGTCATTTTCCAGTAAGCCTCATTGGTGTGAAGCTCTAATATCCTCAGGGGAGGCACAAAAATATTTGTCAACTTCCTATACAATTAATTCATTTGCCCCTGGAGTCTAAATAATATTGACAGCTCCAATTTTATTTTAAATTTGCTCCTTTTAAACCTGAACTTTTGTGGAAAAACACATTCTGGCACATTACAAAATAACCACCTACATGTTGCATCTTTCCCCAGCCTTGCTCTCTGTTTTTAAGCTCGCTCCAGACCTTTCGTTCGTGCACTCGTTTGTTGGACTAATGCTAAAAATTTGACTGTTCCACATTCCAGCAATAAATACGACAACACATTCTGATCTTGTGAATGAACATGCGAGTAGTTTTCAGTAATAACTAATTTATAAGTACCCTTAATTGTTCCAAATCACCATTGGCTTTCTCGCAGCAGAACCAGAAGTGGTTTCGGATGGGCTCAATCCAATCACGGATGACACTACATTCCTTCAAATTGGCAGCCTGTTGAAATAATTTAGTACTGTCAAAGATAAGGGAACCTCTCTATCTTTTATGTTTATTTGAAATACATGTACAATTTGCCACCACTGTAATAATTGTTATTGCTAAAATTGTTGTTACTTGAAATCTTAACTTGTCCCCCACCCAAAATCCTGTAAAATTCATAATTGTAATTTACAATCTTTCTTCGAGCGCGACCTTGAGCTTATATTCAGAGGGGATTGTAAAAGGATGTTATTTTTGTGTTTTGAATTTGGGAGCTTATATTCTGAGGGGTTTATACATAGGGGGCTTACAGTATTTTCAGAATTTTGTGGTACTTCTGTTTACAAGTACATGTAGCTCACTACTGCACTATACTTACATCAGTCAAAGCCTTGACAAGCTTTGCAGACTTGTGCCAAATGTCAAGATCATGTATCAGGTCTTTGAGTGCATCATGTTGTTCTGCAGAGAAAAAAGAAAAGGCTGTTAATTCCGTCAAATTACATGAATTTCAAAGTAAGTTTTTTAGAATCACATTATGCCATAGACTTGTCAAAGTAGAGTGAACTTAGGAAAACTTAGTCAATTATTCTTGATTTTTCATATTTTAAATTTATGTGCTGAAATAATTATTTACATTATAGTACCTTCATTTATGCATACACAAATTGCACATGTGTTGATGCAATGCAATTGTTTGACTTTTTAAACCAATGCAAAAAAATGTGACAATTCCCCTTTAAAAAATGTATTTGAGGAAATTTCTTTTTATGGCAGCAAGTGTTAAGATGGTGAGTGTCTCCTGTACTTCAATATATGGTTTAAAATAAATACCTTTCATTTCTCGCACCAATGCCTTTACTGATGTTGATGCGTCTGTCACAAGATGCTCAATCTTGATCACATCCATCAGCCTGCGCAACAGTCTGGAAAGTGCCAGTTTCTCCATGGCTGCAGACTTCCCACCTGTCTCTCGTTTGTCGACAACCTCCAGGTCCACCACCACTTTGGACGACTCCTCCATAAGTGTATACACGCAGTAACGGGCAGTGTGGCCTGGCGAATCATTCCTCCCATCTCCTGACAGTGTCACTCCAGTTGATGGCAGATGATCATGAATGGCAGCTTTGACGTTGGTCCACATGGTCTTAACTGCAGGAAAGCAATACAGCTTTTGGATTCTGTAAAACAGGGTTTCCGAGATGAACTGCAAACCAAGGAACTTGGCCAGAAGAAAGATCTTTTGATAGTTATTGCCACTCAGTAACACAGCAGCTGCAAGCTGAATATTGTTAACATACACTTTCTGGTGATTTTTCTCAGTGAGGACCTCGGATGAGGCCCACGTGCCAGAATGCCCATTGCCACAGTTCCAGTGGAAAATTAAAACAGCTCCAGATTTGGTCTGTTGTACAGTGACGGGACTATTGCATCTCTTGCAAGTGTCTGAAATTAGTTCTTTAATCTTATCCACAGTTACCAAGACTTTTGTTGTGCTCGATAGTTTCAGTTCCCTTTTCACACTTGCCTCTTCTCTCTTATACACCTCTTGCAGTTTCATTTTAAGGCTTTCCTGCTGTGTGATGGTCTCCTCGTGATATGAAGTCTTATCAGCTTCAGGGTCAATCATCGTTTTAGTTGCATCCTTATCAAGGACAGGTCCCCCAGTACTAGTTGTGTCTGCATCCGAAAAGTCAACCACAAAATATTCCCTAAAAATCCAAGAATCAAGTAAGGATACCAGTAAACAATAATCCCTGTGTTTTTACAAACATGTATGTGTGTATTTGTACACACATACAAATTTGGCTATGCACTGTTATGCTGACACCTCAAAACAATTAAAACAGTAACAGTAAACAGTACATTTGAAACAAACTTGTGCTGTCCCTTTGATCTCACCAGTTAAAATTGAATGTGTATGTAAAAAGATGTAGTTATCATATCATTTGAAAAAAATTACATACTCATTATTGTGTGACATTTCAGTAGAAGCTGGATCTAGAGTAGGCCCATCACTCTCTTCTGCCACTTCACTTTCATCCTCACTCTCACTGCTGTCGGTGTCCTCACTTGAAGTGTCGTCATGCATATTAAGCAGTATCCTTGACAGTCTAACAATAAATGTAAAGAAATATAAGATACATATTTGTTCAAATAGCAATGGATGGTACAATGAAAAAAAAAACAGAAACTTGTTTCTGACAAGTGTTTGTAGTAACCTGCTATATCAAGCACCCGACTCTGTGTCACCATGCATGGTGTGACATGGAAAGCATGCATATAAAGCAGTTTGAGAAAAAAATTAGTATAAGAGTACTTTTCAGGAAATAATCTTTGAAACTTAAACTAACCTCTCGTTGAATTCTTGTTCATCATCACTGTCATCAGGAATGGATAATTTAGTATCAGGAACTGATAAGGAGTGACCACCAACAAATGGATTGCTTTCGTTCCCTAGTCTGGAGCGTGAAAAAGGATCTTCCACATAAACCGGCACCTCATCCACCTCCATCCTAGTCTCTTCTATAACATCTACACCAGTTATGTCTACATAGCTGAAAAATAAGCCACATGGAGAAAAAAATAACATATTTTGACGGCATTGACTTTAGCACTAGTGTCTGAAGCTTTATTATGTAAAATATAAAAAAACAGTGATGATATTTAGGTCTTTAATAGATAGGGTCCCAAAAATATATCTTGAGGTTGTCAAATTCCCCCTAAAGGGCTAGGGGAACTACATATTATTGGCAATCCAACAACAAGACTGAAGCAGTGTAATGAAAAACTATAGCCATGAAATACAGCTGGTATGTTATATGTTTCTCTCCACCCTTGGTGTCTCATAAAAATATTTCACCTGGTGGATGCATCAGGCAAGTGTCTTGCTTGGACCTCTGTTCTTTTCTTTTTGGCAGGTGTAGAGCAAAACTCTGGAGTAGCTGCAAAAGAGAATCAAAAGAATGTTCAGGAATACCCTAAATTTTGATTATTGCAACATCGATTATTTGTGTTATCGATTAACTCACGAGCCAAATAAAAAATATTTCATGTCTTGTGCAATCTGCATCATGGGCATTATAAAGCCAGTATCATATATGTAAACAAGCTTCCTCACCTAAGCTGTAGTCCAGTACAGGAAAACTACTGACATCAGCGATGGTTCCTTCCTCGGTTCTGTTAACAACACACGAGCTACAGAAACAAAACGAGAGACGTAAGAAGAGTACATAAACAAAATTAGATGTATGATTTCCATTTAGGGTTCGGAAATAAAAGATTATAACAAGTGAGATTCAAACAGAAAATTGTAAGTGTCACTTACTGTAGTAAAACTTCTGCAAATTCGCTATCCGTAAGCTTGGAATAGCCCAAAGAATTCTTCTGACTCCTCCAGTGGTCGCGAACTGATTCTCTCAAATAAATCACCTTCAAAGGCTCGGGTCTCCGAGGTCTTCCACCAGAATTTGAAGAAGCCGCCATACTCGCAGTTACATCGTTCAACCGCTCAGCCGTACAAAAATTTTTAGAATCACGATTAAAACAAAATATCCGCTTTTTAGTAAAGGACAACAATGAAACTCTTTGTACGAAACGCTAAGTGCTTGATAATCCGAAGGATTGCTCTGATTCTGAACGATTTTTGCGAGCGAACAACAGACGACGGGAAAATGGAGGTTTCGTATCATACGAAACCTCAGCTGACGCGCGCGTTGCATCGTGGTCGCCAGAGAGTCTTTAAAGTCTCCTTTGTTAGAATGGCACAATGGAATTCAGAGTACATGTAGGAACGCTAGGACGTAGCATTGTGTGTTCGCATACAAATGTGCACCGTATGCAAATTGCCACGAAGTTGAAGCATAGCACGTGCAGTTCGTGCTGAAAACAAAAGAAATTGGAAAAACCAGGCTTACATCAAGCACCACCCAAACCTGCACTTTAAAGAGTATTATGGTATTTTTAATAGTTTCTGGAGTGGGCAATTTGGCAGTCCCCGAAATTTGTTTCATCCAATTATTTCCAAATTGGATAGCATGTAGTCCTGTTACCGATACTGACACCCTCTCTTCGCAAGTTGTCTCGCAACGAAAAGTTGCGTTGCGAGTTGCAGAAAAAGTTGAACACTTTTCGCAGCGTTGCGAGCTAAGTTGCGCGCGTGTAACGTGTAATCTGCAACTTGTCTCGCAATGTTCATTGTCAGTGTTGCGAGCTAAATTGCGCGTGTGACGTAATCTGCAACTTGTCTCGCAATGTTTTTGTCACAGTTGCGAGCTAAGTTGCGCGCGTGTAACGTGTAATCTGCAACTTGTCTCACAATGTTCATTGTCAGTGTTGCGAGCTAAATTGCGCGTGTGTCGCATGTAATCTGCAACTTGCTCGCACTGTTCTTGTCAGTGTTGCGTTGCAAGTCGAAAATAAAAACTGCCTCGTGTAACACCTTTACCTTTAAAAGTGGCATACTTTTACCGTGTGAACAAAGTCAAAGAACGCGCGTGTGATAGGGAAAATTTAACTTGCAGTTTGTTATGCAACCAATCCAGCCTAATGACTTTTTTTTTCATGATGAGAATTGGTCGAGTTGGATGAAATATTATTGAATGCACTCTCACCATTTCTAACACACATAGAATTGGTCGACACATACCTCTTTTTGCAGACATGAACGCACGAAGATTGAAACAAATGAATTAGTTAACGAGTTTATGCCTATGTAATGCTATCTCAATTTTGCATATTAACAAATTCCCATCGTTCTGATATTCAAAGGCGATTTTCTTCGTTTCTGTAAGAGCTCTAGCTTTAAAATTTGCATAAAATATTAAAACGCACTAGCACTCTTTCTAACGCAGCTGGAATTGGCCGGCAAATCCCCCTAAGTTTTTGCTCATTAACAAATTTCTATTGTTTCAATAATTTATAGCTTTCACATTCGCCGTTACAGACACCGCACTATAATGGACTGAAGCTGTAGGCTCAACAAACGTTACAGATGTTTTAATAAAACGAACTTTTACAAAGAACTCTCACTATGACGCCCTTCGTTGAGTCAAGGCATATCGGAGGACTTTAAAAAACGTAAAGATTGTGAGCTAAATTACCGAAGAGTTTCGAAAGTAGCACCCCCCGTTACTTTTGGGATTAGCAGGCCGAAGGCGCCGCAACTTTTGGGTAGCCGTTACTTTCCGGCAGCTAAAATACGTGAGTAATTGAATAAAAAACATAATGGTAAACAAAAACGCGAATAAGCATAATGTCAGTTTAATTTAATCTTTCTCATCGATTCTTTGGCATTCTTGTACATGTGAAACACCTGAAACACTTCAGCTATTCCACCTGCATGGAGACGTCACTATGGTTTCAATTGGGCCGTTACTTTCGGGTGGGCCGTTACTTTCGGGTAGGCCGTTACTTTCGGGTGAGCCGTTACTTTCGGGTGGGCCGTTACTTTCGGGTGCGCCGTTACTTTCGGGTGGGCCGTTACTTTCGGGTAGGCCGTTACTTTCGGGTGGGCCGTTACTTTCGGGTAGGCCGTTACTTTCGGGTGGGCCGTTACTTTCGGGTAGGCCGTTACTTTCGGGTGGGCCGTTACTTTCGGGTAGGCCGTTACTTTCGGGTGGGCCGTTACTTTCGGGTAGGCCGTTACTTTCGGGTGGGCCGTTACTTTCGGGTGGACCGTTAATTTCGGGTGGGCCTTTACTTTTTGGGGTAGCCCGTTACTTTCGGGTGGGCCGTTAGTTTCGGTAATCACTGGAAAGGTCCGAAAATTAACGTTACTTTCGGGGAGCCGCTACTTTCGGAACTCAATGGTAAGATGGAAAATGAAAATGAATTCAAAAATCAAAATGGAAAAATTATAAAATGCAGTTATAGGTCTCTAAGTGAACACTCTCGAATTAAAGCGACAGCTCTACTAACGGCCGCCTTGACTGAAAAAGGTTAATTGAATTATATATAATCTCGTTATAATTTTTTTCTTACGAGAATTATTCCCGCAAGCGACCAGCTTCGGTTACCGACACTTTATCTCTTTCCTGAAGGTGTCCGTTTATGGAAGCTTGGACTGTATTTGGCTTGAAGTCTACAAACGCAATAGGCTATTTCCGATTTGCTTCAATGTCTGTTTCAAAGCGAAGTCAAGTGCAAAACCTTTCATATGAAAATTAACTTTTATTCGCATGCAAATACAGCTTATTTTCATATCAATGGTTTTGCACTTGGCTTCTCTTTGAAAAAAAGGCTTAAGACATCTCTCAAATGGTCTATTCAAATCCTTTTTAACGGAGCCGTTAGAACTTTCAATTTTCCAATTAGCAAGTGACACACGCAAATCAAAACCTTTATTAGGATTTGCCTGCGAAAACAGTTATTTCAATAAGTTTAACTGTCGTCTATTAATAACGGGTTCCTTCTGCATGTACCGGAACACATATTACGTAAAACAAAAGAAACAAAGAACGAGAATAATACAAATGTAAAACAAGACAAAAAATACAATGCCTCGCAAACAGTAGAAGACAATGAGTGGTTCATGGGTACCGGTACATGCAGAAAGACCCTAATAACGTGAGTTATTATTTTTGAGCGCGCGAAATGATTTTAGTGCCCAGGCTTCTCATTTGTTTTTGTCTACGTCACAAGAAAACGCGCGTTGTGATAGCAACGAAACACTTCGGAATTTTCACCTAACATTGTCGAGCGCTTGCCTTGAGCGCGGAAAAAAAGTGGATCAATCGTGGCTTTCAACCACAATCGACTTTGTATGCAAAACAGTTTCTGCCGGGGACGATAAAGAAAGCGAAGGAGCTTCATGTTATAAGGAAGTATTTCCAAACGGAGTGTGGATTAACAACCTTCCCACCAACAATTATGTTGAAGCTACATATGGAAAACAGCCCACGCCCCAGAAGGTAGGCGTTCACTTGTCTTCTGCTTTTGCTATAATTTATTAACACGATAAAAATATATCTAAAAGAACATCTTTTATAGATGTGCGTAAGAATCATTTTTCTGTTGTTCATCGTGCACTGAAATTGTCGTTTAACTGACTGAGATTCAAGTTGTCTGAAATTTTATTTTGAAATCGTATTAAATATTTCTTATAACTTAAGCCACTTTCACAACCAAGACAATGTTTTTTTATCAGTAGTGATTTAATTTGGCCCGTGCAATTGAAAATTTGTATCTTTCTCTTCGGCTGACAAACGCGCGCAAACGCTTTTTTGTCATTGTGACGCATATTGTTTTAAGCATTCCATAGAACGAAGTTTCTTCCACAATCATTAGCGCCTGCGCATTAAAAAAATATATTTAATCATCGCTGCTCGTTGTATTCTATTCTTCATTTGTGCTAAAAGAAGCAAGTCGTGTAATAGCAACATGTAGCTGATAGAAAAGTCCTTTCTGAAATAAAAAAGGAATTTGAGAAAACGTTTTAACTTTCCATGTTATTAATTTCGCTGTTAATCTTTATCACGTTAATGTGCCACTATGATCAAAAATACACATTTTCTGTTCTCTTCATATTTTGAAAATATTAGTACTCGTTACTTACCTTGCGAAGTTTCAAGTCAAAACTCATACGGGAAGTGCCATTATTTTAAAGTGCCCCTGTGATCAAATTTTTGATTTTCATTTTTTTACATTTTCGTGTACAATTAGACTTTCTTACTCATCTTGCCAAATTTCAATTCATTACGAACATCAGAAGTCATTTTATTTTAACATTTATTTCTGAGAATTTACGGCCGCCATTAATCAACCTTGTTCCAAGGCTTGGTTGCGAATGGGATAAAGTGACGTCAAAGGCTCAAACATACCTCACGGGTTGAAATTATAAGAACAATAAGTATTAAAAATCACGCGAAAAGCAACAAAAACTTTGGACTTGTTCTTCTTGCAATTTTCTAATTTTTAATTTTCTTTTCTTAGGACTAACGTATATGAAGGGGGTCACTGAGTCCGTGTGGGAATTCGTCTCCCTCTTTAAAAGGCCGTTTTAATGTCGAAAGCATGATAAGCAGAGTGACAACTTGGTCCTCACCGGGTGGTAGGCGCAATAAAAATGGCAGGTTGACAAAATTGAACGTGTCCTTCCCTGTGGGGTTTGATTTTACTTTGGTACCCAGTGTTGACCGCGCATCCGTGGTCTATTCTGTTCTTCACGCCTTTCTGGCGCCTATTTTGTAGTGCTATGTGATTCTGTGGAGCGGCTTATTCGTCATAATAACAAGGGATGTTCAAGTTGTTCAAAGAAATGCAATTTAACGTTATTCTACTGTGAGGACGACCAGTCAGAATGGGAGCAGCACCTATTTTAGCGCGAAAAATGAGCCATTTGTGGACACGTGTCAAACGCCGAAAGCTACCGAACTCTCCTTCCTTTCAGTTATATTATACAAGGTAAGATAAATGGACTAAATAGCGTAGAAACACTGTATAAAGATAGAATACAACACCAATAAATGTTTCAACGATTTTATTCAGCAACTTTGATTAAATACATTGCTTTAAACGTTCGATTCGAAATTCCATACAATGTCATATTTTCAAATATTATTAATATGCAAACATTATGCTTGGGTTTCCTGTGATTCGGATTGCCGCCATTACTCAATTCAAAAATGACAGGGCCGAACCCTGAGAGCTGGATCGAGTTGGCCTAAAGATTTTGTGACGTCAATGACTCAACACGTGCCTTTTGGCTTTGTTGTCTGTGACCCGGAGGGAACCGCGTTGAGTCATTGACGTCACAAATCCAGTCACGTGCACCAGATCGCAAACCAGTAGAACGTGGGCTCGGATTTATGAACGGAGGGTGGGTTTTCGGCCAGCTATTTCTGGGCTGTGTAAGAATATATCAATCTAATTTATAGCAATTCGCATTTGTCTAACCCTATTAGATACATTTGAGTTAACAAGAGCGGAAAAGAAATACAAAAATTTTCGTTGTAGTGGCACTTAATGTACATTAACCAGCTGCTCAATCTATTTACTCAAAGCGTAACTAGATTTCCGCACTGGGGGGGGGGGGGGGGGGGGGGGGGGGGGGGAGTGGGGAAGTGGTTTGCGCTCCGCTACGCTTATTAGAATTAACGTAAAAAATTTGGTAAAAAAAAGTGTTGATTAACCCCCTAGGGAAGATCTGAACTATATAAGAACGCTAGAAAGCCCTCAACATGGTAAAATAACAGAATTGTGAGTATAGCATTGTATATTTAATTTTTTATTTTTTTTGACGTTGTACATAATACCATATTCTTTATTTTTTAAGTTTGACTCTATACAAGGATTAAAAGATTATGGGTGCAAAAACTGGTGTCTACTCTTCGTCCCGGATACGACATACATTCAATTCAAAGAATATGATATCTAAAATCCCAAAGTGGTCTGAAATCGGGTAGAGATTGTACGAGAGGGGAACCACAAAACCATATAAACGTGAAAATGATATCAATCTGTCAAAAGACTAACCAAGGGTACGAAATGCCATGTTATGCCTGTCATTGTAAACATAAACTGGGCTTATCAGCAACTTTCTTTTCAGAATTTCAGAACGTGACATGATCTCAACTGAAAACAACAATTCCATGAAGAAAGAAATTGCAGAAAATAGAGAGAGCCTTTTAAGGCTCTCCCGTTGACCTTTTCACTTAAGTTCTTTTAAGAACTTAAATTAAAAGGTTTTCGGGAGAGGAACCTTGCTACACCATCGCGTTGATGTTGAAACTGAATACATCAAGTGACCGCTAGTAATGCAGAGTTAGGCGCGAATTCAAAAGGCAAGATGGTTTTCTTCCGTTTCAATGTTGAAAAAACTTTTTATCATCTTAGTGGGACTGGGTCGTCTGTTGAGAAACGTTTTCCTCATCAGTGACATTGCAGTTGTTGAAGCTTTAAAAAGCTTCGTGTTTGCTTCTTCTTTGTTTCATTCTAAGTACGGAAAGAAGTCTCATTTTAGAGCGGCAGTGGTTAAGTAGCGCAGCTGAATCCATCTGAATGTCGATATTTCGAATGCTGGTCTCCTCCGTTGTGTTATAGGCCTTTTATCGCGCCACGCAATTTTGTATACAGCTATTCCAATTTAGGTTGTCGGATGATAGCTTCAAGCGTACGCAACGAGTCCGCAAGGTACTTTGGGATTTTTATGAACACGATAAATAGACGAAAGCAAATTTAAATGCCTCGTCCATACAGCGAAGGCAAACATTTATGGTGCTAACATTCACCTCGCTCATCGCACTAACAAACGCAAAAACCGCGAACTTAAGCTAAGACAAATGTACAACTACCCATAGTAACTTGCGGTCTCGTTGCGGCGTACCCTTGAAGCTCTCATCCGACAACCTAAATTGAAATAGCTGTAAAAACAAAAGATTTACGTCGCTAAGCCTCGCAGTGAAAAAGTTGAAAACGAGGTTAGGCGGACAAAAACCAAGCATTTTATTCTCCGGGGAGTCAACATGGCCACTGAGTGACAAAGGCCTATTTCCTTTAACAAAACTTTATTAGTCTGTTCAATGTTATTTTAAGAAAAACGACAAAACGTTTTAGTTTGAAAAACATGTTTCGACAGCAACTTCTGTCATCTTCAGTTAATCTATTAACTGAAGATTAACTTCAGTTAACTATTAACTGAAGATTACAGAAGTTGCTGTCGAAACATGTTTTTCAAACTAAAACGTTCTGTCGTTTTTCTTAAAATTATAACCTGCCTGCTAACATCAAGATCTGTTCAATGTATAAACGACTGGTGGCGAAACGTCAGGGAAACCTAAAAAGACTAGTAATAACCCTGCGATATACATGACGTACAAGTCTGCCTTTAATGATCTTTCCTTTTCCATCCGCTCTAAGCCTACTAAAAAACTATTTAAGAAATCTCTTTTCAGTCATTACTTATCCCAATACTAAATAAATGCTCGATTGACTAAGTTCCTTTATGTACTCATACTTCATATACATATTGCTTTCATGTGTGTGTGTGTGTGTGCGCGTATGTGTTTATTTGTTTATTGTATGTTATTAGCATTTTCTCCTTTATATCCACTTAATTAAATATTCTTTATATTTTCCAACTATGAAGGCAAGGTATTAGTTTAACTATTTTTTGCCCCTTTTTCTATATTTCTTAATTATTCATTCCTGTAAACTTGTTAATCTTTGGAGAAATAAATGAATAAATAAATAGATAAATAGATAAGGGGGAGTGGTATTACTCCTAATTGTTATAGGAATACTATGGAAACCGGGTTCAGGTCTCACCGTGCGGGACATCTGTGTCTTCAACTTCAACTTTGTTATATGCGATATTCTGACGAGAAACCTAAGGCTTGTTGTGGGAGTTTAAAACAAATGTTTTACCCTTAAAAGTTATCGTATCTCAAAAAAAGAGTTACATGCGATTTTGACATGACAAATGGTTTGCATTTTCATGGGTGTCAGTAAAACGCGGGGTCGGGGTCGCGGTCGGTGTGGGATTAGGTCTAGGATTAGGTATGGGATTAGGCATTGTGTTAGGATTAGGTAAAGGGATTATATTTAATCCCATACCTAATCCTAGACCTAATGCCACCCCGATCCCGGCCCCGACCCCGCGTTTTACTGACACCCCATTTTCATAGTATGTTCAATTTAATCAATCTTAAAGTGCCTATGAAATGAAATTTTCGACTCGTTTTTATACTAAAAATTTGAAGTCCATGTTCCACTGATTCATAATTTTCCATCTTAAGTTATGGTCAAGCGCGCAATATATATATATATTTTTTCTTACCGAAAAGTTGGCCTGTTTGAGCCAAAAATATGGGACAACCAGCGTACGGTCAAAATATGCAAATTAGGACTTGTGACGTCAACAGTTGTGCAGACCTTCGTAATCAACATGGTAGTCAAAATTCACCGTCAGAGGACACTTCCAAATGACCAAAACTGCCAAAAATATAGCTAAAAAAGTTGTTTGTTTACGAGAAATACTGAAGCGTCTGAAAACGACACCGCATTTTTCGCATTTTTGCACAACTCATGACGTCACCGGATTATTTGCTTCTGCTTCAGTTTTTCTGCCATAAGGATCAGTTTTCCGTTTCTTTTGTTTTACTTCAGGTATTAATATTGATCTAAGCCTGGAAATCCAGATCCGGCCATTCTCAACGGTTTGTTGAAGTGTTCATGCATTCTAGGCCCCAGGACACGAAAAGTTCATTTTTGACCAGCTTTGAACATCCAAGAAAATACTTTTCGTTGCTTGACCATAACTTTAATTTGAAAATTATGAATCAGAAATGGACTTCATTTTTTTAGTACAAAAAGGTGGTTGAAAATTTCATTTCATAGGCACTTTAAGGGTAGTGAAACGATTTTCAGAGTTTGTTTCATTTTCACCATTTTCAAAATCCACAAATTTTATCTTTAGCAAGGCTTCTTTGATAACCGACACATGCATCACTACATTAAGATGGCACAGGAAATCATTTAAACGGAGGATGGGTGGCCTGTGGTGAAAATAGACTTGGAGATAGGCTAAATATTAAAATGGTCATGCCCCTTATTCTCTTCACATCTGTTCACACATGGATCCAGGATACAGGTTGACAGAATTTAGTTTTTACATAAATTGTAGTAAATATCTCTAAGCTATTTTTAAGAAAGAAAGAAAGAAGAAAGAACACACTTTATTACCATACTTTACAAAAAAACATTTTGATTCACATTCATGTAAAAATGCAACAACAAAATAGTTGCCTCTTTTTTGTATAAAGAGTAATTTTTCCTCAGACCGTTGATTGAAGAAAACTTTTTGTTTGTAGCGATCGACAAAGCTGCAAAAGTGATACAATAAATGTTTTCTTCATGTTTGAAATATAAGCGGTCAAAATATTCCATCTCTCTTACAAATTATTGTTAAATTACCACAGAAAGTTTCCTCAGACTTAAATTATTACTCCCTGCAAATAGCTTTGACTAACTACTCGGCAATTAAGAGATCGAGCTTTTTATTTAAATGTGGTTTTAAGAGTGAAAACGTCAAGCAAAACTGTATTTAAATAAAAAGCTCGATCCCTTTATTGCCGAGGAGTTAGTCAGAGCTATTTGTAGGGTGTAATAATTTAATGAAAAAACTTTTTTAAATGTTATTTTAAAGTGCCAAAGTTTTTGAATAAGTTCCAAACGTTTCGGGCTTTGCCCTTCTTCAGTGATGAAACTTTCTTTGGTAATTTATTGATAATTTGCGAGACCTATGGAATGTTTTGACCGCTTATATTTCATACATGAAAACACTGTTAATATATATATATAGATAGGCTGAGCCTATAACAGCGTCGCTCTCTGAACAGAAAGCCGATAATAAACTTATAAACTAAGGTGAAAGGTCGGAAACACAAGAATTAAGATTGAAGACAGGGCTATTTTTCAATTTTAGCAATTCTCAAAAACAGACTTACGCGACCGTCTGCACAGTACATTTAGACCGTACAAAAGTTCACAAAAACAACTTTTTCTCCGTCTAGATACTAGTAAGACTAATTTCCAAACAAAATACATCTGTTGCTTATCAAACATTGTCCGAGAAACTGATTTGGAAATCAAAATTGCAAAAAATACACAAACATATTTGCATAAGGCCACGCGAGTGAAGTTTGCGCTTTTCAACCTATGTAATGAATGAACAAACACATAAAAATGGACAACACAATCTTCTTTCGAAAAATTTTATTCAAATCTCCATAAGTTTATGTTTAAAAGCAAAACGCGAACCATTCATAGCTCATCAAGGCCGAGCTGTCTTCGCTGAAAGAAATCAAAACGACTGAATTTAAGCACGTTTATAAACAATTCTCCAAAACTAGCGAGAAGACAAAGAAAACGTCAATCACAGATTGATATCAACTTCTCAAACTCATTAATAATTCATGACGAAAATACAAAGGAAATTAATGTTTAATGAGTGTTTGGATATCAGTTCAAACACTCCTCATTTTTGCATCCTTAATTTCTCCTTCTAAAATCATTTTGTTTGAGAAGTAATATCAAACATTCGACACAGTATTTCATCACATTTCCAAACACCTTGAAGTGGGTTAAAAAAAACTCGGCTGCGCCTCGTTTTTCAACCCACTTCGCGGTGTTTGGAAATCTGATGAAACACTGTGTCTCATGTTTGATATATTACATAAATTCCCAACGAAAATGTGATCTGTTTTACCTTTAAGTCCCTCGCTTGCTTGGAAATTCTTTAAATCTCCGCTTTTAATTCTTTGGTTGTGAAATCCGTAATGAAAACAAACATCTCGGATGTTGTGTGGCGTCATACGCGCATGTTTTGCGACGTAATACGCGCCCGCGAACTAACCCTGTCCAACACCACGGAGTCCTGACCGTGAAAAATGACGGGCATAGGTTCTATGAGTATCGGACTGCGCAGCCAGGCCTTCGGCCCGGCGAATGCTCCGCTAAAAATGTTTCCGCGATTTATTCAAACTCGAACAGTTTAATTTGTTTGAAATTTCCCTATTTAGTGTGCTAGCCTCAAAATCGAAAGATATTTAGGAAAAACTGTTTTTCGCCATGTACCGTTGCTATGGAAACGTTGATTAGCATAAAAGAGAATCGTCCAAAACTTTCACCCAAACCTAACATCTGGTACCAAATTCTGAATCATTAAACTAAAGTAAGATTATGTATAAGCGCATTTAAAAAAGGGAAGCGTGACCTCAAAAAAGCTACTTGGAGCCACTTTAACCACGTGCTCTTACTTTAAAAAACTTTCAGGCTCTTAAGAAATCCTCATAACTTTTGATGTCAACTGAGGCTGCGTTTTTAGAAAAATCCGAATCCGTATTCTTAAAAACGTAACACGGCTTAACAAATCAACTTGAAGCGCTTTTTATCTTATGGATAATACTGTTGTTTTAATATTCATAGGGGATATTATGCATTGCTATAAGAGCTCTAGCTTTTCCTTTTGCACAAATTTTTCACGCACTCAAACTCTTTCTAACGCATTTGTGTCACAAATTAGAACTTTTGCGCTAGGAGATTCTGACACGTTATGAACGTATGAATATTGAAACAAAAATAAATTGGTTAATGACTTTTCGAGACCCGACTCAAATTTGCTCATTAAGAAATGTTTAGTAGTATTTCAATATTCGTAGGCGATTTTCTCCGTTACTAAAAAAAAACGCTTGCCGAGTGGTTGCCAAAACTTAACGAATGCTGGCGCTATTTATGAATCGAACGCAGCGTTCTGCAAGCTTTGTCCACAAAATATGAGTAGAAACGACCAGAAAAGACACAGGACTACTGACATGCGAGTAATTTACGTTTATTTCAGGTAAATTAAACTTTATTTAGTCGAAATGCACTTTTCCTATAGTTCATGCTCTAGCTTTGACATTTGCACAAATTATTCATGCACTCAAACTCTTTCCTACGGGCGGCATATCCCCTTTTCCTAGAAATATGAGCGCATGAATATTGAAACAAAAGAAACTTATCAATGAGCTTGAAAGTTACCTCCTCGACTTTCTGAACTGACTAAATTTTTGTTCATTGACAAATTTCCATTGTGTCAATATTCACAGCAGATTTTATCCGTTGCTATAAGAGTTCTAGTTTTGACATTTTTCACAAAGAATTCACTCACTCACACCCTTTCTAATGCACGTAGAATTGACTGAGAAGACCCCTTTACGCATAGATACGAACCAGTAATCGGCTCCTGTATGAACGGATGAATAACGAAACAAAAGAACTTTGTTAATAAGCTTAAAAGCGACCTTTTCGACTTTTGGAAAATCGACTCAACGTTTGCGCACCAACAAATTTGTTGTTGCAGTATTCGTAGGCGATTTTCTCCGCATCTATACGAGATGTAGCTTTGACAATATTCACGCCCTCATTCTGGTAAATGAGCTTGAAAGCGGCTTCAACTTTTCGAAACTCTACTCTATTTCGTCAAATTTCTATTCTTTTAATATTCATAGGCGATTTTCACCGTTTCTATAAGAGCTCTAGTTTTGATATTTGGGCAAATTATTCAGGTGCTCTCACTCTTTCTAACACATGGCAAATCCCCTATTTCGCATACATGAAAACTGACTGAAGTTTCTTTTCTATTTCAATATTTTAAATAGGGTGCCTCCTTTGCTACAACAGCTCTAGCTAGCTTTGACATCTGCGCAAATAACTCAGGAACTTAAACTCTTTATAAACCAAGTAGAATTGGCCGGCACGTCCCCCTTTTTTCGCAGACACATAACAAAGGAAACTGGTTAATGAGATTGAAAGCTAACTTTTCGACTTTTCAGAAACACATGATTTTTGAGTATTGACATATTTCTTTTGTTTCAATATTTATTGGCGTTTCTTAGAGAGCGATACCGTTGACATTTGCACGTAATCACAAGACCAAACACTGAGAAGAGAGTTGAAAATACGACGCACAGCGGAGTATTTTTGACGAACTTCGAGGTGTTTGATCTTGTGATGAAATACTGTGTCGAATGTTTGATATTACTTCTCAAACAAAATGATTTTAGAAGGAGAAATTAAGGATGCAAAAATGAGGAGTGTTTCATCTGATTTCCAAACACTCATTAAACATTTTAAATCAAATTTCCTTTGTATTTTCTTCATGAATTATTAATGAGTTTGAGAAAACATATTCACGCTCGTGGTCAATTTTTTTGTCATTAACAAATCCAATTTCAAATCAAAGCAAACAGCCGACGATTAGGAAAAGACAAAAAACAACAACAGTAAAATTAGCCTTTATTCATCTTTTCCTAAAACGATAGAGAAAAAGTGGTGCTAGTCATTGAAAACAAATCTCCGACATAAAAAGACATTCAACAAGTGTCAAGTATTTGAGCAGCCTTTTCCAGAGGTTTGTTAACGAGGGTATTCTGTCGCCGCCACTTTATGGCGGAAATGAGCATATTTAATAGACTGGATTCAGTGGTGAAGGTCCAGGGAAGGTTCCCAGTCTAATCCCGCCAAAAACAAATACAGCTTGAGTGACCGAAAATGGTTTTCATTTTCTAACAATTTCAGTACCCCCCCCCCCCCCCCTCCCCCCCAAATAAAAAAAGTCAGTCTGGGCTCCGCTTGTTTGATTTGTTACATCTTTATGTGTACCAAAGTAGCCCAAAATGTATTCTGATGTTTTTCATGGGTATATTCACCTTCAAAGAATGAAATGAAAGACTGAAATTCTAAACTAGCTTGTGAACTTTCCAACGTTTTACGGTTGCATTAACGTAAACAAGGTCATGTGGACCAAAATAGTGAAAAATATCTGTAGTCAACATGGAAATATCAAATAAAAGGAAACGTAGATACAAAAAAGTAACTTTATTTGTTCCACTTATTGCAAACATGAACACACATTGTCACTTTGCAAAAAGTGTTTATTTATTGTGATTGTACATCGAAGTAACCCATCATCTAACAAAAGTACTGAACTAAACAAATGAGATCAATTAAGGTTACCGTGTACCTTCAGATCGAAATTTTATTGAAATTTTTTTTTGGGCGTCAAAATAAAGTTTACAGAATAAACTTTTATCCAATAAAAAAAATTATCGAAAAATAGTGAAAATTGGCGGAGAAACGACGGTATAACGTTTGTGGGTGGAGTTTGTTAATGAAGCAATATATTTTTCTAAGCGCTGTTTTCTCAAAGTTTATTTTTCGCTTGTAGGGAACACTTTAAAGAGCTACAGCTCAAAGGGAATTTGTTCGATTTTCCTCAAATTTGGACAGAAGCTAGGCGAATTCCTTATTTCCGAAAACTTTTTCGTCAAGAGCCATTTCCGTGCGATCACTCCAATTTTTTTTCTCCCTTTTTCGAAAATATTCTGTAACTTTTCACTGCAATTGAATATGGGAAATCGCCGACACGTTTTTTTAGCGCTTCGTGTCCGGAAACCCGAGAATAAATCAAATTAGCAAAATACAATAATCGCTTTGAGTTATAGCGTTTTAAAACTGATTCGGACGTTCGAATTTAGACGTCGTAAGAAATTTGACAATTCATTTTATTACCAAATGGTTTCCATATTTAGATAGCCAGCTCTATTAGCTTTAATTTGATATCTGGGTTTAGGTATATTAAGCGAAATCTTAAGACGCTAGAGCTGTTATACTGGAGACACCCCCGAAGGTACACGGTAACCTTAACAAACTAACTCATTAACTATGTATCCACCTAACCAACCGATTACGTAACTGATTACTTAACTAACTACTTAATTAACAAACAGTCAGTATGTGAGTCAGTATGTGAGTCAGTCTGAGTCTAGTCTGTCAGACTCACTGACTTACTGACTGACTCACTGACTCACTCACTGACTCACTGGCTGACTCACTGACTGACTCACTGATTGACTGACTGACTCACTCACTGACTGATTCATTCACTGACTGATTCATTAACTGAGTGACTCACTAACTGGCTTACTGACTCACTGACTGACTCATTGACTGACTGACTCACTTACTGACTGCACACTATCCTGTGACTTTCCTATAAACAACTGTACGTTTGATCTTCTGGTCCATCCACATAAACCTGTAAAATATAATCACGAATTTAATAAATTAGCTTCAAACACTCATTAATAATTCATAAGCATATAAGCCTATCATACAACGCAAATCCATCGCGTGCATGGTAGTCTATGGTCATTCAGGAAAGACTGGTGGCGGATTTGATTTCAGTTCCAGGGGAGTGCGGGGCTGATTGTATTTTACCTCATTAGTATTCTTTATACAAAAAGTTACTCTCATTAGTATTCTTTATATAAAGAATACATAAAAAACACTAATCAGAGCAACTTTTTACATAAAGAATACTAATGAGGTAAAATACTATTGCCCACTCCAGAAACTATTAAAAATACCATAATACTCTTTAAAGTGCAGGTTTGGGTGGTGCTTGATGTAAGCCTCATTTTTCCGATTTCTTTTGTTTTCAGCACGAACTGCGCGTGCTATGCTTCAACTTCGTGGCAATTTGCATACGGTGCACATTTGTATGCGAACACACAATGCTACGTCCTAGCGTTCCTGAATGTACTCTGAATTCAATTGTGCCATTCTAACAAAGGAGACTTGAATAATTACACCCCGGTGAGGCTGAGCCTGCACATAAAAGAGTATTATGGTATTTTTCGGAGTGGCCAATTCCGTCACACCAGTTTTAAAATGCAAAAACCTAAAATAAAAAGTAATGAAAAACAACAAATCAAATTGGTTAACCAAAAATTGAGCGACTCTGCCGTCATATCAGCCAGATTGGTTTCCAAGTGTTGAATTTGTGAACAGTCAACGGCAAAACTGCTTTCGTCTTCAGAAGCTTTTTTATTTCTTCTCGTTGCCTGCCACTCTGAAAAAATCTTCACCGACCACTCATTGACGGAACGTGTTGACTTTGGTACGGTATTATCTAAGATTTCTTTTTATCATCAAGTCTAAAAATTCTTGCGCTTCGCGCTCGAACTTTTAAACTTGATAAAACACTGCTGTTCGTGTTTTAAACATTACTCAAGAGGTGTACTACGGTGTTTGAAACACTCTTGCTCGTGATACGATACGATACGGTATGTAAGAGCATGAAGGTGTATATCAGCATAAAGCTATGTATCAGATTTTTGATTTTCAAGGAATTTGCCTACTGCTTTTTGTGAGCCTAGACACCTTTTATCATTGTCTGGGTTTAATTCTTCCAAATATGCAGGCCATAGCTATAGAATAGGGGCAGCTACCACTGCAGCTTCAGTAGGCCTTCCACTATGGCTAATCAAAACATTAGGGTGCTGGTCCTCAGATTGTTATGAGCGATACATTCACTGCCCCACTCTCTCCTTTCTGGGGTGTTTTACAAGTCGGCACAAGATATGGTTAATGATAGACTAAACCACTTAGTCCTTTGAGAACCTATAATGATCAACATCCAATTTCTCTCATATCAACACCTGCTTAGCCTTGGGCCTTGACAGATCAATTAAACTAGGATCGACAGTTACCGGTAATTGCAATGACACTTGAATAATGTTTTATTCAATGTGCCGTATTTCCTTCATTTATCTTCTCCAAACTATCACTGGAGAGAATTTCGGATGTCAATACTTTGGCTTATCGGGTTAAGCATCTATGCGCCTTGGTTTGTGGTTCGTCTTGGGGAATACACTGGGTGTATTTTTGGGGATGAATTGCTCCCATACAGGTCACCCTATGCCCCATAGACTCGCACATTTTACCGTTTTGGTGCTTTGTGCTCCCATACAGCTTTAATAACATTGTTTCCATAGTAACTCGGTGGAAACTCTGATAGGATAAGGACCTCTCTCAGTACCCCTGGAGAGGGTTGAGGGATTATGACCCCCTGGGAGAGGAGAAGTTTTACCTCTCCCTTAGCCGACTAACTCTGATAAGATAAGGAGCTCTCTCGGGGGGAGGGGGGGGGGGGGGAGTTGTACCCATGGAGAGGGTTTGGGGATTTGAACCACCTGGCTGGAGAGGATTGTGACCTCCATGCCATGTAGCTCTTTATTACTTTGACCTGTACGAGAATTGTAATTTACTGGGGTACTTTATCCCCTTCCGCTTTTATCCCACAAACTGTTGTTGTTGTTGTTGTGTCTTTCACGAGTCATGAGTCATGGGTTTGGAGCATTAATCTTAAGTAATTCACAGAATTTTAGCTTCTGGTTGGTTGGTCTAGTTTTCTAGTGTTGTGTACAATACAAACAATAGGTAATAACATGTTTCAAGTCCTTTAAGAGTTTCTTTTTTAGGTAAACGGGGAGATTTAATTGCACATCTCCACCAGCCTTACTAAACTGCTTAAATGTGGTCATTTATTTGATGTGTGAAAACTGATGCTTAATAATAACCAGTTGAAGCACTTATATAAATATCTACAGGACAAAAGCTAGCATGAGGCAAGAGGAGGCTCTTGCCTCGTCTTACACTTAAATAAGATCGATATTTTTTGAAGGAATACTTAATGAAAAATGCTTTAAATAGTGTTTCAGAGCTTCTAGATTTCAAAATGTCCTGAGGGGCATGCCCCCAGAACCCCTGGAGACTTGTGCCTACGGCACTCGCACACTTACTCGCACATTTGTGTTCTCTGAGGGGTCAATATGAACTGTTTGACTACACCAATAAAGCATTGTTTCTGCAATTCCATTGTGCTGTGCAGTTATGTTATCAATGTTATGTTCTTTTTTCCCAACAATGTTACTCAAGTTCATTATTATTGTTGAATAGTTGTTTCATTTTTGATGAAAGAAATAGATAAATTAAAATAACGTCACACTTGTTGATTTTTGGTATAATTGTTTTTATTGAATTGTTACAGTAAAACCTTGTGGATTTTCTCACTGAAAAGATTGGTTTAGCATAATCTGGACGCTCAAAGCAACCAGAAAATTCTCCTCACAGTTTCTTTGCAACTTTAGCATCTCTGCACTCCAAGTGCCTCACAAACCCACATGGAGAGTCATTGGTGAGAACAATTGGCTGGTGTTTGACTGATAGATACAAATCTGCTACATCTCGAACACACTCGGACAGCATAAAAGTGTCTTGGATGCCACAGTACTCTGTGGGATTAATATTTGAATTAACAAGCATTTTGCATATATATGCAAATAAAAAAATGATAATTTAAAACCATACCTTAATTCCTTTAACTTTTCTATTGTTAAAAGACAATATTATTTTTATAACATTTGTGTCTTATAGTTTCTTCTTATTTACAGTAATGCTGTTCATTACTCTTACCGTAGCTATTATTGGGGGTTGAAGAAAAAGTAATACTGGTAAGTGAATTTTTGACAGGGGTTCATGATAAAAACCTTTTGCATTTGGAATGTTGAAAACAAATTAATGGCCATGATTTTTCAGGAATAATTGCAACAATTAGATAAAACATTTTAAGTATTGAGTGGAATGGACACACATTTTTTGGCAGTGCATTATTTCTCTTCAGCCCCCAAGAACAATATGTAATCAGTGTAGTGGTGTATGGTTCAATTCCTGCTGTTACAATCCCCTCTCCCCCTTCCCCAAGCAAACCCTGGGACAAAGTTAATCATTGTGGTCCAGTGGAGGGGGCAGTTGAAATAACTACTTGCATATACTGCACAGAAAATATTTCTAAAAAAACACGAGTGGTTTTGTGAATGGGAATTCTGCTAATTCCCATGGTAAAAACGATTGATGGAAAAACCGAATTCTTCCACAAGGTGTGAAATGGGGGAAGAGCTAAGCCTTTTATACCGGAACTTCGTGTTTAATAGAGGAAATATGGTATATTCTTTACAATGTTGTGACAACATGTCTCAGAGTCAGAACAATGTAACATCAAAGCTGTCTTTTAAAAAATGTTGTGTTTGAATTTTATCCTTGGTTCGAAATTTAAGGATAAAATTAAACCATAACAATGACAAAAACGGAAATATTTTCAAGTAATGTTCAGACCACAGCTCTGACAAACAAATTATTTCTCCTTTAGAGCGGTTTTCAATTGAGTGTCGTAAAACCAAAACCAAAGTAATTACTCTGACCAATCACAGCAGTCGTAAACAATCCAATGAACCAATCAGAGCTCGAAGCAATTACATGTCGCGGGCGCCAAGCGCGGGAAAACGCGTGCGAGCAAGTCACGATTGGTTTTGGTTTTACTTCTGATTGGTCGAAAAAGTGGCGCGAGATTTTTTAGCCAATCACAAAGCGTAGCAATGCAAAACCAAAGCAATTGTGTAATTACTTTCGACACTCAATTGAAAACTGCTCTAATAATAATTTTACCCACCCCTAGTCAAAATCAGTTGGTTACACAAACATCAGTCATGCAGTCATGCATCTATTTATATCCTGACCTATTATCACAAAACTTTGGACAGATCTTATTGATTGGTGTTACAATAGGAATATTGAAATTACATCACTTTCTGATATCGATAAAATGTTTGGTTTATGTAAAAGAAAGGATGACCTCTTGTTGTTAAATCACATTGTAATTATTGCGAAACAATATATCGATTACTGCAGAAACAACACTTTAAAACCATCTTTTAATGTCCTTTTATCAAAAATCGACTCAAAAAATAAATTAGCTGTGCATATCAAGAAATGGGATAAATATATTTAAATATATATTGCACTATAATGAACATTAATCAACGAATATAAACCTTAGAAACGCACCTGTTATTTATTAATGTTACTTAACATTCTTAATCTGAAACTTTTAATTTACGACTTGTTTGTAAATGTAAATGTAAATGGTGTATGTGAAGTACAATGAAATGTACCCAAATAGATAAATAAACAATTTTTAAATAAAAAAACATCAGTCGTGATTTTCAGGCCCCCTGTCAATAGTGAACACTGTTGGTGGAGGAAGGAGTGGATTTAGTAGTGTACTCACTGTAAAGTGCACTCATTGCGGAAATTTCAACAAAGTAAATACATCTGGTCAACACAGAGCAGTTCTTGGATCCCTTTATATTGGAATTGGAGAAACACAATTGAACAATCTGCTCACTGCACTAAATGTTCCTCCAATAAGTAATGTACTTTTCAAAAGACGGGAAAGGGAAAGGCTGTGGAAAACATTGCAAGGAAAAGTTGAAATCACATTTTGGAAAAGGAAAAGAAAAATGAAGAAAAATATCCAAATCAGGGAGAAAAGGATGATCTAGTTTCGTACGACATGGGGTGGCAGAAGTGGGGCAAGGGTCATGCACAGCAATGGGGCTTGTCACAGGCAAAGTTCTATCCTATGCAACCCGATGCAAGTCCTGCAGGGTTTGTGACTCAAGTAAAAGGTCAGCGAAAGTAGCTGAGAATCATGACTGCAGAACGAATCATGCAGGTTCTTCTACGTCAATGGAGAGAGATGTAGCCTGCGAACCTTGGAGGAGTGCTCCTCCCTGGGGAAAATCCTCACAGGATCATCAAGGATCTTTGAAGACCTTCGAAGACCTGGCAAAGATCCTTAAAGATAAAGATCTTTAAAGGATCCTTACAGGATCTTTGAAAGCTCCTCAAAGATTCTTCTTCTGTAATTTATTTTATAATTTTCAACGAAGATCCTCAAGTAATTGATGAGGATCTTAAAAGGATCTCATAAGGATCTTAGCAAATATCCTAGGATCCTTTAAGATCCTCAAGGATTTTAAAAGAATCTTTCAAGGATCTTTAGAAGATCCTTTGTAGGATCTTGCACAGATCTTTTAATATCCTCAAGGATTGAATGAAGAACTTTCAAGGATCTTAAAAAGATCCTTTGAAAGATCTTGCAAAGATCCTTTCAAGGATCCTTTAAGATCCTCAAGGATTTATAAGGATTTTCCAAGGATCTTAATAAGATCTTTGAAGGCTCTTGCAAAGATCTTTGCAAGGATCCTTCAAGGTCTTCAAGGATTAAATGAGGATCTTTCAAGGATCTTTTAAAGATCCTTTAAAGGATCTTGCAAAGATCTTTGCAAGGATCCTTCACGATCCTTGAGGATTAAATGAGGATCTTTCAAGGATCGTAATAGGGCCATTTATACGAGAGAAATAAGCTGCGGCTTACATAAGCCACGACTTACATAAGCCGCGGCTTACATAAGCCACGAACTGACCGTATAAATGGTACAAAATCACCGTTCGCGTCTTACACAAGCCGCGGGTCTAGGGTTAGTCTTACATAAGCCGCGGCCTATGTAGGCCGCGAACTTGCTCGTTTAAATGGGTTGGCGGCTTATCTAAGACGGAAACACATACTGCACAAGCGTTGGTTTAACTTACGCGATCGTCTACGCGATCTCTTGTGAGCTCCCGACTTTCAGATTGCAAACAAGATGGCTCTACAATCGTCTCTCCAAGCAAAAAAAACGCCGAAAAAAACGCCAAGAAATTGTTGGCCACATGCTGAGGAGAAGCAGTTTCTCCAAATCTGCAAGGATGCCAAAGTTGCAGAAGAACTTGACAATTGCGTGACATCGGCCGGAGTAAGTTTTGTTTACTTTGAATTGCGTAAAAAGGCAATTTTCCTTAACAGCATGGTCTTCATAAGAAAAGAAGACTTCTCAAAATTGAAAAAACATCTCTGAAAAAGTATCTTCCTTCTTAAAATGACAGCATGCTTTTGCTTTTTGCTGCAGCGCGCCATCTTGTATTGTTGCAGATTTGTTGCTAATGGTAACATCGCATGGAACGAGGTTGTATCAAAAATAAGACGCAAACCATTTATACGAGCACTTCGCGTCTAATGCAAGCCGCGCTCGTATAAATAGGTCAGTTCGCGGCTTACATAAGCCACGTCTTAAAATCTCGTATAAATGGCCCTAATAAAATCCTTTGAGGGATTTTGCAAAGATCTTTAAAAGGATTCTTCAAGATCCTCAAGGATTTATAAGGATCTTTCAAGAATCTTAATAAGATCCTTTAAAGGATCTTGCAAAGATCTTTGCAAGGATCCAAGTTCAAGATCCTCGAGGATTGAATGAGGATCTTGTAAGGATCTTTCAAAGGATCAAGGAAGCAGTTGATTAGGATGTTATAAGAATCCTAATACTAGATCTAATAAATAACAACACTGATATTTGCAAAAAAAAGGACTCAGAATTGGATTATTACAGCATGTTTATTTTAAAGTTAAAAATTTACTTACAATTGACAAAACACAAAAACTGGAAATGTCAATGAGATTTAAAAGTAATATTAATGTTTGTTGATTCAAGAAAATAAACAAACTTGTAATCAAAAGGACAATAGATAACACAAAATTGTAAAGCTTATTTCTAAAGTCTATTTTCTGAAATACCATAATTAATAGTATACTTAACAAAATTACTAGATTCCAATAAATATTGTATGAGAGTTACAGTCAAACCAAGTGATGCGTACCCCCCTAGAGTACATTGATGAATTGATTATTTGAAAATTGACCCGTTACTCGTTTCAAGTATACACGACAAATGCATTCGTTTTCAAAAGGCGCGGGTCAATGTTCAAATCAATAGTCGACTTCTGATTGGACAATGCGAACAAGAGACGTTACTAATATGGACAATCGAAACACGGACTGTAATCCAAAATGGCGTCCAACATGGATGGAAAGGTGAGTTCGAGTGTGTGATGTGTAAAACGTCTTCTATAGTTTTTATCGAGGGCTCTTTTTGGCGGTTTATGTCTAGAAGAACTTGTAGCAATTCGTATTTGTCTCCATGATAGGAAACAAAAGGAGTTTACTGGCGAATCTACGATGGCCCAGAAGGGTCACAGTTCAGTTGTGATTTTTCACAGTTCAGTTGTGATTTTTGAAACAGTTCAGTTGTGATTTTTCACAGTTCAGTTGTGATTTTTGAAACAGTTCAGTTGTGATTTTTCACAGTTCAGTTGTGATTTTTGACACAGTTCAGTTGTGATTTTTTCGGTTGGACGAAAGAGACTGGAACCTAACATACGGGAACTGAGACAGGCGAGTTTTCTCCCGCCATTTTGGAAGGCGGTAAGGTCTTGATTTTCGAGGTTGTTGTGTGGCAGTGCTTGGCGTTTTAACGATGGATGCGATAATTAGGCAAACGGTACGAGAGGAAATAAGACGTCAGGATCAGAACAACAGCGAACGTGTTGAATCTGCCTCTACAAGTTCTAAAGCAGCGTCCCGTGAAGGAAACCAACGAACCGCAAGCCGACTGTCTGGATTGCTCGACCGCATCAGAGGTCAGTCAAGAGGGAAGAAAAGAAAGACCGACAAAGAACATCGAATCCAAGTGCGCTGGATTCATTACGACGAGCAGTCGAGAGTTTTGTTCCAGTTCGTCAGAAAAAAGGTGGCGGAAACCGGTTTGTTGCTTATACTGCGTCGGAGCCTCCCACAGTTCACGAACTGAAGCAAAAAGCCGCTGCTTTGTTTTTCCCTGACGGGAAAAGTGCTTTTGCTGGCTCTGTTGACGATATGCTCCTGGATATCTGCGACACAACCCAAATGGCCATTTCTCGTTTTCCTGGTGAAGGAACTATTGAAAGTTATTTGAAGGAAAATGGTCTTTATCCGTCGACAACTTACCTCTATCTAAGATCACAGCACCAAGACACATTCTTGTCACAACTAGACGAGGACACATTTGAACCGCCGCCGCCTGTCAACCTGAATGATTCTCAGGTAATGCTAAGTTTTCAATATTTTTACTTTTGTTTTTGTAAGTTTTCAATGTATTTCGGTATTAGGGTGCTATTTTGAATTTACAGTGCCCCAAGGGGGGGGGGGGGGGGGGGGGGGGGGGTGCTAGCAATATTCATGATGGGGAGGTCCTTGGTATTTTGGGGGGTCCTTGGTATTTTGGGGGGGGCAAGAGATCTGCCACATATTTTGGGGGGTTTACAAATCTTCAAGAGAAATGTATCTTCGTTGAATTGAATAAAATAAAATAAGTATTTTTTGAGAAGGAAATTTTTGTGCCAGGTACTTTTTGGGGTGTAAGTATCAGGCTCACAATATGAAACTCCATTGGACCCTCGGACCTTCTACTAGCCTCTAGACTTGTTAGTTCCATGGAAAAATAAATTCACTACACTTACTTTTTTGTAACTTGTATTTTTCAAATAGTGATTTATTTTGCTTACTAGCCCCCTGTTTAGTGTCAAAAAAGTTAGCGTCGAGCAGTGAAGTTATATAAAATCAGTATTATTATTATTATTATTTTAGGTAACATCAGATGCTGGTAGGCGTGTTGTTTGTTCAGTATGTAGCTGTACGTATTTGGAAGGTGAAGAATGACTTCGATGTGAGCAGAACAGAGAATATGAGCTTTCTAGGATCGCTGATGGAGGGAATCCATCTACTACAGAAACACCAGAAACCCCAGTCTCCCTAACTATGGATGAAATAAGATCAAGGCGTGTAGCAGTACTTTCAAATGGCGTGGCTGAAATAGACGCAGATGGATCACATAGCAATGTGGCCGATGAAACCAGTTCCCCAAGGCTTACAAATGAAGAGAATTGCAGTCTTGATCAAGGCTCAGAAGAGCAGGATTCTCCAAGTCCCTCTTCATCAAGAGATCTTCCAGATAGAGTTCTCACAGTTCACCGATCATGCATAAGAACTGAATTGATCGAACATTTTAAAGACCCAAGTGTAATGAACTGTAATATTGATTTTAAGGTGGTTAATGAAAAGGGAGATTTTGAACAGGGTGTGGGTGTTGGGGTAAGTCGTGAAGTGTACACTTTATTCTGGAGCGAATTTTCTCTCTCTATGACTATTGGAGAGAGAGAAAGGGTTCCCTTTGTTAGACATGACCACTTTGTTAAGGAGTGGGAGGCTGTGGGGAGGATTTTAGTTAAAGGGTTTTTGTCTGTATCTTATTTCCCCACCTTCTTGTCAAAGGCGTTTTTATGCTACTGCCTCTTTGGCAACCAAGTTCCAGATTCCATGTTTGTTGATTCATTCAAAAAATACCTATCCCCAGTAGAGGAAGAGTTCATTGTAGACATTATAGGAAAGAATCAGCTTCCAGATGATGAAGATGAGTTAACTGATTTTCTTGAAAGATTCAAATGTAGAAGGGTGGTTAACACTGAAAACCTTAGCCAAGTCATTCTTGAAATTTCCAAGCAGGAACTGGTTCAGAAACCGCATCTCATGATTTCATCTTTGCAACCTTTTTTACAGCAGTTGAAGCAGTATCCCCAGTTTCAAACTATTTCTGCCGTTGAGGGCTTCTATGATAGTCTTAAACCTACGACAAAAAAGGTGCTTTCTTGTCTCACCTCAAATCCACAAAATGAAGGGGAAAGAGATGCATTTAAATTTTTGCAGCGATTGGTAAGAGGTCTGGAGATGCCAAAACTGCTGCTGTTTTTGCGATTTACAACAGCTACGGATATTATGATTAGCAAGAAGATAGAAGTTACTTACATTAAGTCTGAGGGCTTGAGTGCAAGACCCATTGCCCACACCTGTGGACCCCTTTTAGAAATCCCATCTACATATGCTAACTATGCGGAGTTAAGGGAAGACTTCATGTACATTCTTAATCGGGACAACTGGGAAATGGATATTGTATGAACGAAACTTAATTGGCCAAGAAATGACCTACAATCTCACATTTTTCTGTTCTCAACAAAGTTATACTGTTGTAGTTTTAACTAATGTAGCCTCAGAACCAGAGGTCTGTGTTAGCCATGTTTTCAAGCTGGGTAGAATATTGTGTTAGTCTGTTGTATTTCAAGTATAAAGTTCTGATTTAAGGTTAAACTATAAGTTAAAAGTGTTGAGTTATAGCTTTTGCCAGTTTCAGTTCACACACCATTGTACTCTAGTTAGGTACATATTAGGCTTTTTCGGTTCTAAAATTTAGAGTAGCTTACACATAGAGCTGTAAGTAGTTATTTCAGTGTAGACAAAAACACAATTGTCGTTTGCTCAATAAAATAGTTATTGTTGAATTTGTGTCCTCATTCCATCCCTGGTCAGTGCTTATTACAGGGTGGGTGACCAGGCAAGCTGTTATAAGATGTTTTTATTGATTTTCTTCCTGTTTTATTTGTGAAAACCATGACATTACTCACATTAGACAATTCAAGATGGAAGATAATTTTTGACAACTCTTGCCTTCCCTTCTAAGAGATATGTTATTAAAGACTACATTCTCAGTGAGAGAGGTGGGATACTTAAATCAAATTTGTACATAATATAGGTGACGTGCAATTTCAAAAAGTGGCAATAGGTCGTGCTCTTGGTTACAAAACTGCTCTGGAAAAAATTATGTTAACGCTTCCACCTCTTTAAGGAGTTCCATATAGAGGTCAAGAGCAGAGCTAACATTGTGTGGCTCTGGAAGGTGATGCTCATTCATAACAGTAAGAGCAAATTCTTTAAAATCTTCACTATAGTCAGGTGGACACATTGTGGAGTGATCATAGAACTCCTGAACGTCATCCTCGTCTACATCCGTTTTGTAGTCATCTGTACTGTACAGATGCGGTAGAAAAAACATGCAATCAGGTCGTCCTCGTGGACCACTGCTGTTTCCAAATTTGCTTGATGATATTCTGTGTTGATTCCACAATTCTGCCACTTGATATAGCTCGCTCCTTAGAATAGGCATGAAGCAAAATCGAATGCATTCAACATGGACTGGATCTGAGTCAACAAATAGACCCAAGTCACGCAGATCTTTAAAAAAATTAATCCACCAACCAGGACCATCCTTAGCTAGATGGGACCAATAGGCCTCAATCCTCTGATTTGCTGTGGACCTGCCAGTGAGAAAACACCCAAGACCTGCATCCTCGTCATTGTGGCTTGACCGCAAAAATGTATGTACTGCAGCAACCATGCTGTTCTCAGTTCCGTCATCTGATCTCACTTTTCTCGGTAAACCACCGACTTGTTTTACAGCATCAAGGTAAAATTTAGTGATAACTTCAGGGTTGTTATTTGTGGGACCAACCTCGAGCCAAATAAGCCTCCTTGAAAATCCATCGATGGCTCCATGCACACAGAATCCATAGGGTTTGAGTTTATCGTAACCATCTATGTGCCAAACGTAATTTGGCCCTTTAGCTTGGTATGTTCTCCGGCGAAGTCTCTTCCTTTTTCTACTTTCAACTCCTTCTGGATCAAGCTGTCTTAAAAGTGTCATGACTGTTGATCTCTTTACAAAATATCCTTTTCTTCGGAGCCTGGCCCAAAGCCTACGGTAGCCAACAAAGCAACCACTACCACCAAGCTCTTTCTCTATGGCCTCCTTCAGCTCATCACGAGGTATATTGGCTGGTCGTCTTGAGAAGCCTAAGGTTCGAAGGCGTCTTTTCACAGTTGACAAGCTAACAGTTATTCCGTGGAGTTTTAAAAACTCTAGAATTTCTAAGTTAGTGTATCCCTGTTTAAAATAGTTAGATATCAGTTCCAATTGATCATCCCCTGCAGCACTATTTAAATTCATACAGGCTGTGTAAACTGGCAACGGCATTTTGCACTGACCTCTTCTTCTTTTAAGGAACCTCAAACTTTTCAAGATGGCCGTCTGTTATGAAATTTTCAAATTCCCGCTTTCTCTGGAATAAGAAGCCCGGATGTCAATAACAAGGACCTGGGGCAAATTGACACGTCAACAAAAAAACTACAACTGAACTATGAAAAGTCAGAACTGAACTACGTGGGAAATCACAACTGAACTGTTTCAAAAATCACAACTGAACTGTTTCAAAAATCACAACTGAACTGTTTCAAAAATCACAACTGAACTGTGAAAAATCACAACTGAACTGTGACCCTTCTGGGCCATCGTACGAATCTCCTCCATTTTTTTTCGTGAATATTTTCGATCCGGACAGCTAAGCAAATTGCTAACTTTTACTTTCAGGATTCCTCAGAAAAAAAGTTTTATTGGAATTCAAAGGCCTAAAAAAGGTTTGTGCTGCTACAGGAGAAGACAACAAAGTCTCGCTGATCGAGCGCGTTTTTCAAACACGTCTATCTTCCGCTCGGGCTGCTCTTGTGTCACTGCAGCGGTTTGATCCCGAATGACATCCTTGTTGACATCGAAGTTGATCAGATAAGAGACCGAGATAAAATAAAGGTGCTGGTAATAGACAACGGAAGAGTATCCACTCCATGTACAGCTGGAAGTTTTAAAGCTGGTCAAGAGAGAGATGTTCCTGAACATGGTGTAGAGCAATTGATCGGTAACCTGGAGGAAGAAAGAAGGGCTCTCGATTACAAATTCAGCATTGCAAAGGCCACATTGGAATCCCTGAAAGTAGCCCCCAAAGACAGGGGTCTCGCAGGGAGGCATGCAAATTTTACTTGCAGCAGTTGCCATTACAAAGGTCATCGTGTCAACAGTTGCATGCTGCATCCTTGCAGAGGTTACTTTGAGTGTGGCCAGTTATCGTTACACTGTGAACACAAGGATAACCTAAAACATGTAAGTTGACATACAATACTTTAACTTTTTGGTTGTCTACAAACAAGAGAAATGAAGGCTCCATGTATATGGTCTCGGGAACCTGAGACAACCCTCCATCCTGCTCATGAGCCAACTTAATCAAGAAAAGGAAAAAATGTTTTCCCTGCCAGTTGTTTTATAGTTAGCTCTCCTCAATTCATTCATTAAGTTATTTTATATACAGATCCCCGGTTATACTTCTTCCTTACGTTCATTCCATCACTGTGAGCCTTGCTTAGTTTGATATTAATTTTTGCCCAAAAGCCTATTAAACATTTGAGCATTATGTGACATTCATCTCCAAGGGTTATCCTATTCGCCAAGACAACAAAACCTTTCTACCCAAGCTGTCTCGCCTCCTGAGACAACTTTGGTTGATTGTGTAACAATAATTATTGTTTGACTTTCTCACCAAAAGAATGAAAAAAGTTAGCTTGCCTAGGGCACTGTAGCTTGTGTGTGTGTGTGTGTGTGTGTGTGCTCTCACCCCTGCACACTTATGGGGACATGAATATGTAAACACACCAGCACTGTGGGGACTACTCAAATAGTGGGGACATTTCTGCGTCCCCAGAAAAAAAGTCCCCTGAAACAGCCTTTTTTGCCCTCTAAACCATATAACTGGGGTCATCTAGAAGGTCCCCACAAGTTGGTATAAAAAATACACAAGTTGAGTCCCCGCAAGTCAGTAAAATTTTTAATCTATGAGAAAAGTCTTGGTTTTTGGTGTAACAGATTAATTAACCCCCCACAAACTCTAATACCACCAAGGTTGAAATTGAGAAAAAAGAAGAACCGAATACACTTGTGATTTATGTATTAATAAATACACACCTTGTACACACAGAAAATAGTTATTTACCAAATTTCACAAATTACAATTTCAGCTTTAAGCCTTGTGATCAAGACATAACAATAAGCAAAATATATACCGTATTTATTCGATTAAGCGCCCTGGGCGCTTATTAAATTTTTGGACCTTGAGAGCAGGCACTTATTCAAGGTGGGCTCTTATTCGAGGCTGGGCGCTTATTAAATTTTTACCATTTTCAACAGAAACAATATTAAATTTTTGGACCTAATGAGAGCAGGCACTTATTCAAGGTGGGCTCTTATTCGAGGCTGGGCGCTTATTAAATTTTTACCATTTTCAACAAACAATATTAAATTTTTGGACCTAATGAGAGCAGGCACTTATTCAAGGTGGGCTCTTATTCGAGGCTGGGCGCTTATTAAATTTTTACCATTTTCAACAGAAACAATAAATGGAAACAAAACCTGAAGATGTACCAAAGCAGAATTTTCACTGTTCCTTGAAAGTTTCTTTAAAATACTAAGAAAACGCAGTCTTCAGGGAAGTCTGATCTCTCTCAAGAACTTTCCAGGACCAGTGATCTTTTTCCAGGACTTATGCCACAACGAAATTCCAGGACTTTCCAGGTTTTCCAGGAACCGTACGAACCCTGAATGTAGTTTTAATTGGCTGATCATGTGGTCATGGTGACTTTGAACTGTGGTCTTCTTTTACAACTTAGCTGGAAGTCTGCATGAATGAAAAATAGAAGGCTTCAAAATGTAAGTCCAATTACTCAAGAATACCAAAGTTGAGAATGAATTGATGAGAGTGGGGGGCGGGGGGGGGGGGGACAGGGGGGTCTGAATCTCCCGCCTCCCGTACCTTTTACTCCTGCTTCCCGCCCCCTTCCATACAGGTTCCCGCCTCTTTGTTTTATTTCCATTGTAAGATGTTACGTAATATTGCAAAATTTTTCTCCTTTTCTCCCGGTTCCCACCACTTTGGGAATCCCGCTTGCCGCCCTTTCTCCTCCCGCCTCCCGTACACCTCCCGCCCCTATTCTCCCGTGCTCCCGCCCCCCTGTCCCCCTCCACATGAGAAGGTGAATGGTTGGGGTGAGGGATAAAAGAGGGAAAGGAAAAGAATGAGTAAAAAAGAAAACCCTCACTTTTTAAAAACTTATTCATCTGGCAATAGACAGAAAAGTCAAACCCGGGCAAAATGGTATGTGATAGTTAAGCACACACTATCTCTTTGCCTGAAAAACATCTCACACTTTCATCGACTATCAAAAACTATTTCACTTTGAACTTGTGACATGTTTTTCAAGTGCCCCCACCTTGTTGTCTCATGTATTTCTCTGCTGCTATTAAGAGTAATTTCTGCATGTATGGAAATGAGTTTTTAACAAAACATTTGAAAAATCAAAATTTTATCATTTCACATCTACTTTTACCAATATCAACAAGAGTAAGCTTATCATGCTGAATAAAAAAAAGTCAAAAATTCTAATAAGAAATAAAACTGTCTAGTAATTGTCTACTGATTGTTGTTTCAATTGTTCCGGATAATACTCTACTGTGCAAGCTTCCAGTCTTACATCCAAATTTTTTTTGGATTTTTTGCCCTTAATAGACAAGAATAGTGTGCTGACTCGCCAGCAATTAAATAATACACAAAATAACATTATCCCCATACTTATATGGCAGGCCAAAACTATTCAGAGAGATGTTTATAAAAATTGCATAATGCTGAACCTGCATGTTTAGCCGGGGGAGGAGGTAGGGGTGTGGAGCCGCCACACAAAACCCTTACGCTATTTATGACCAAAATCTGCGATTTTCCCTACCCTATTTCCCACAAACGTTTGATACCCTTTTTATGACCTGACCCTTAATAGCCTGTGATCAGGCTCCGCGTCTGGGAAAAATGAAAAGAAACTGGTCGTGGCAATAGAAGTGGCCGAGGGGAGCTGGGAGAAAAACGGCAGAGCCTGTTGACAATCAATTGAAGTCGCCATTCCGCTTCTTTGAACAAATCAGTCATTAATCTCTCCATCACTTGTCATTAGCTGCACTCAGATGCACTGGAATGTAAATAGATCCCACGTAAAAATGACAACCAGGCCCGGTGTTGTAACTAGGGTAGATTTTGGACATTTTTCCTTTAGAGGGAGCACTGTTAGAGCTTACAACATACCTTTCAAAACGGAATGAGCCAAAGCCAACAGTAGGAACAAAACATACAGCAGGAGACCAAGCATGGAATGGATGGGAAAAAAGCTTTTTGACACGGCTGAAAAATTTTCAACCGGACAAGGCCAAACGGATAAACGTATTGAAGAAAATCGTGCAACAGTTAAGTCGAACAGCTGAACTTTTGCAAGTAAAGGGTTGGATGTGCAGCAAAATAAACCCATTCGTTCGCCGTGCATTTCCCTCCTCAGCCCCCCTCGGCCACTTCTCTCGTCCCGACCAGTTTCTTTTCTTTTTTCCCAGCTGTGGATCCTGTTCACAAAACAGCTGACCAAAACAGCGGAAAAACCATACTCTTCGGGGCCACACATACCTATATAGCCCATAAAAGGGAGTACCCCCCAGATTTTTAATTCAATGGGAATATCCCGAAATGAAGCAAATATCGTTCAAGGGTTCTCTCATAAGCCTTTGTGGAAACCACTACTTAAGACCCCCTCCCTCCCCCTCGGATTTACTTGACCCTTAATAGGCAGGGGGGGGGGGGGGGGGGGGGGCAGATATTAAATGGAAAGGCCCATTAAAGGGGCAGTGTCACGATAATTATTCAAAAATTCAAGAGTGCAAAAACACATTTACAGCAACGGAAACCTACAAGAAGTGGTTCATTTTCATCAAAATAACAATGCCAGTGCAATGAAGCTGAAAAAGAGGTGATATCATTACGCTAACAACAGGAACTCAAGCTCTCACTTGAAAAGTTCAGGTGGAACTTTTCAAGTTTTGCCATTTTCAAATGAATAAAGTAGTTTAAAATGAATTACAGTTCCACATTCCTTCAATATTTTACTTGATATCTTTCTCTTGATGTTCGAGGTGCATTTCTTGTAAAAGCAATAGCACCTAGGCTCGGTTTTAGTCCCGCATTTTTAAAAATCAAAGAATAATTACTTCCCTACTAATATTTTAAAATGAATTTAAGACGATTTTAGGTTTTCTGCAATTTTTAACCGCGGCGAAAAGAAACAAAAGTAAACAAAAAATGGTAATTTGCATTAATTAGGTCTATCAAAAACAAATGAAATAAACAGAATACGGACCAGAGAGGGATCAGTCCTTCGTCCCACAACTTAAGCTCACCTCGAATGAAAATCGTCTTCCTTTACAAAGATTCTGCTGTGGCCTTGCAATGCCACGCACTGTGCCATCAATGAAACCAAAACAGTTATTGAGGGGAGCACCCTGCTGGTGCACAGCTTCTGCATATCTCTGCAGCTGAGCAGGCAGTAAAAAGAACTGGTCCCAACTACGCAAACGATGGCGGTGGTGTTGGTAAATGAAATCGACCGTTTGGTTAAAAATCAGGCAGAGCTCGGTTGGATTACGACCAAACCGAGGTACCATGTCAGTATACCGGCAAGGATAAGCCAGTCTCTTAAGTAATATGCAAAGTGCCTCCATATCCCCACAAACTGTTCTCTGTTCACATACAATTTTACCCGGTAAATCCAGACATCTCAACAAAGCCTCAATGTCAGTTTTTGCAAATCTTAACTCAGTTTGGCACTCAACAGCAGTCCAGGCAGTCCAGGCGTCCTCATCAAATTTTGGAAATTTCCAATACGGAAAAACAGGTTTTGACGAACAAGCGTCATACAGAAGAACAAAATCTTCATCGTCAATTATATCGTAAGCACTGGCTGTTATCAAAGCATCCCGGACAGCGCTTAAGCTAGCCATAATTTCAGATGAAATTTTTCAATGTAAAAAATCGCCAGGAACTCGCGACATGTCACGAAATGAAAAGTACACGAAAGCATGACGAGAGCAACTATTCTCGCAAAAGCTTATTTATTGACATTCGAAGTAGAAGTTTCATTCTAGTGACATACACTAAGTGAAATAATTAACTTTACAACTGGTGAAACATATAAGCTTAAGCTTCAGCGTAAAGTTTTTTATAACGCATACAATATAAGCTAAGTTAAGTTAAGCTTAATGTAGAACTGTCAAGGCTTACTTGTCAAATCCATCCTTTGCGAGTCCTAATTCTTCACACTTTCCCTCTTGCATGCAAAGAAACTAACAACGTCATTGTCGTCGCCAAAATAATACGCTTTACAGTTCATGATGACAATAAATTCTAGATTAGTTGAAACACCTAGATTAGGAAAAACACCGTGACACTGTCCCTTTACCTTAATCATGTTCGATACTCTGTGTTCGATTTTAAGAAATGATTGTTATCCTTATCGCTGCACACACAATTTTCACCTTCTTACCTTTATCGTAGCGATATACGGAATATTTGTTCTTCAAACAGCATTTTTTGAGGACCATTTTTTAACCGTTTCTCTCAGCCGGCTGGGCCTTCGCACGAGAAACGAAGGGCTCTGACCAACGGTCCTGGAATCTAGGACTTCCGGTGTTCATGTATGCAGTCCTGATGTTTCCATGTATAAATTTGTGGGAGTATTATGGCAGCCGTCGAGAGGGTTCTTTAGTATAAAATTAGCTGGAATTGGTGAATTTTCCGCTCCATGTAGAACAGAGAAAAAGGCGATAATGGAAAATTTGGTTTGAAAGACGCCATGATAAACGGAAACATCACGACTGCATACATGAAGACCGGAAGTCCTAGATTCTGGGACCGTTGGAGACCGTTGGTCATCCAATGCATTCTCGTCCCCAGAGCCCTTTCCGTTTCTCTTAGCCGGCGGGACCTTCGCACGATTCCACACTTGGTACAGACAGCATACATCATACATATATACATGAAGTAGACAATTTTAGCCAATTACATGGCTAGTTTCAGGCCCCTGCCGTAGATACTTGTCACGCATTGAAGTTTTCAATTTTCGCAATTTTGCATTTCCAACGCGGCCGTAATTTGTCCCAACGCAGCGCTAATTTGTGGCAATTTTAGCGGCCAAGAAATGCTTTCGGATTCGAATTTCGACAGCAGAAGTGTTTTCCAGTGGAAATGGAAATTATTTGGCGGATTAGAGAACGAAAACTCCACGTAAGCGAACATTTAAAATCTTAGCGTGTCGCCGCCGACTAAAATGCTATGAAATGCTTTTCAGATCAGCTTTCTAAGTTCAAAACCTTGCATATATTCATGACATCTATCTTAGAAATCATATTTCCGAGTCCAGAGAGAGAAATTTGGATGGAAAGAAGCCTTTTAGCGTCTTAGCGAAAGTAAACATTTTAGTCACGAGGGGACGCTAAGATTATGCAAATGAGTTTAGATCTATTAAATTAGCATAATCTATTCACGTTATTATGTATTTTTCGCAGATTGGCAGTCTTTTTGGACAAAATGTAAAAGAAAAAATTGTACTATTATTTTTTCCCTCAAACCAGACAGTAAATGAGAGGAAATCATTTTTTTTTTTAAATGCTTGCATAAATTATGAGAAAAAGTATCTTGTAAATTTTTGTGGTTAAATATTATGGGTTTCTAGATAGTGAAAATTTTTTTCTGAAAGCTTATTCAATTCCCTTTCAAAAGAGGTATAGCTTTACACTCCATTGTAAATACCAGCTGAGAAATTAAATAAAGAAAATATGTGGTCGATTTTCACTGTTTTTTGGTTTATACATTAAAGTAGTAAAATTTCACGCTTGTTATTACATGTATGAATGTCTCAGTGGCCAATTGCAAGTGGCAAGGGTGTTGGGCAGGCTACTTAGATGGAACCACCAGAGGTCGACGGTTCGATTCTACGCGAGAAATTTTGTGTTTTTTTCTTTTAGTTGGAAATTACTGTTTTTCTTTTCTTTTGTGTGTTTGCGTTGATTAAAAGTCGTTACATATATTTATTTATTTTTAAAACATAAAACCAATATTGGGTAACCGTTAGCATTTCGTGTCTGTTCGTATTCACGGGTTGGCTCACAGGAGCCTTTGATTTTTAGAATAAATTTTCCTAAAATCCATGCAACAGGTGGGGACCACCAAACTGTCAAAAACATAATTCTGTTGCCACACAAATCAAAATCATTTTCTCGTTGGCACTCTATCGATAGGTATCCTTAGTTAATAAAATTTTATCTCGATGCAATCAGTCTCTTCTCTACAAACAATTAGGGATTAACTGTATTTTTGAACAGATTGGTATTTTTCTTATTTATACTCTGCTCCACTCGTGGAATTGATCTCTTCACTCGCACAATTAAATCGGAATTAAACGCCGATAAACGAATTAAAGTTTTCTTGCTTGGCCATATAATATTAACCGAGCTTAGTCGGTCTGTATGGGAGAATCTTGACCAAGCTCATGAGTACAGACCGAACATAGTGAGGTCTGTACTCACGAGCTCGGTAAAGATTCTCCCATACAGACCTCCTGCTCGGTTAATAAGAGGTAATTATTAAAATTATTAATATTATTAACTCAGGAAGTGTATTATTATGAAAATATGTTTGCAGAAATACTAAAATAGTGCTTTTTTTTGCAGAGAAGGGCGATACACCGGGAAAAACGCCGGTGGAGGGGAAGTCTCGCAACCTAGGAGAAAGTGGTAGAGGATATCATCAGGCCATTGCAGAACTTTTAATGTTCTCCAAAATTCAAAGATTACGCCACAAGGATGAATCCGATGCTTTTCCCATGCTCGTCATTAACCCCTCAGATCTTGTTATTCTAATCTATCAACCAGAAAGTGATACTTTATTGATTTCCCAATGTCTAAAATGGGGAAAGACTGCGTATTTTTTTGTGTGGGCAGTTCTGCATCACAACATATTTCCTCTCCAATTGCCCAAGGGTCCCAAAAGTGGATACCAAAACGCTGCTCCACCACTCTCTGAGGATAATGTTTGGTACTTACGTAGTAGAAGCGTGTTGCATGATGACTTTCTCCATAAACAGGGTTCGTACGGTCATGGAAAAACCTGGAAAGTCATGGAATTGTAAATTTACTTTTCCAGGCCTGGAAAGTCATGGAATTTACGTGTGGGTCATGAAAAGTCATGGAAAATTATTTCATGGTACAAAATCACAAAGGCAGCATACGTTTTGGGAATATAAATCAATCAAGATGAAAACAAAAAACAATTGATAAAAAATCAGGCGACTCAGAAACGGACTTTAATTCCTCGCTTTGAAGGTGTCCTGCAGTTGCCTGGCAACAGCGCAGCGTGAGACAGCGGTGCGAACCATCGAAAGGACCTTTCAATGACCTTTTACCAACGTATTTGATTTAAAAGAAGACGAAGTGGAATGGCGAAAAGCCTCATACGCAAATCGAGACGCCTCCAAAGTTTCGACCCGCGGTGCACCCTCCCCCGAGCTTCGCGAGGTTCTGCGAGACAAGTATTTCTAGTTCAGTGGAAATAAACATCACGCTAACGCAAACGTTTTGCCAGCGCTTGACTTATGCAAATTTGTCAGCCCATATAGAATGAGCCAATCAAATGCTTTTAAGGCACGTGTGCCTTCACGCGGAACATCGTTGTGATCACTCATGTGAAACTTCCCGTGAGTGCTTTGTTTATTTGATCTTCGCTTCACTTCGTCCGTAAATATTATTAAGCTTATATAAAAGTGGATTATGCCCGGAAAATGCAAATTTCAGGAGGTTTGGTTAACCAACGCGCAATTTTCGAATTGGATTGAGAGAGGCAGGTCAAATGGTGAGGCAAGATGTAAAGTTTGTATGAAGAGTTTTGACATCCAGAACATGGGAGAAGCGGCTGTGAAAAGCCACATGAAATCGAAGAAGCATGTTGATGTTGCTGAAGGTGAGCTGTAAAAGTTTGTGAAATTGTTTCTTCTGCCACGTTCTACACTTTTTGCAGTAGATAAGCCCAACGATTTAAGCAATCTTTTTTATAGAGCGAATAAACTGACTTGAGAGTTTGCCCGCCTTTTTCTTACGCTCTGGTATATCAATATGAAACCCCCCCCCCCCCCCTCTGATACCTTGGTTATTTTCGCGCTTAAATCTTTTACTTAGCTTTGAGAAGGGAAGCCATTATGGATGTCAGACTTGTTCTCGACTTTATATGCGATGAGCGCTTGAATTTACTTGAAGAACTTAAAGAGCACGAACTAAATTTGCAAACGACAATAGAAAATCTTATTCTACCCACAGAGGAAGACTTCCAAGATTTGTTGGTGCTTATAAATTGCTTTCTTTCCTTTGAAAGAAATGCAATGGCCGTGTTATCCAACCTAGATGACATAGAGGAGAAGGCTAAGAAAGAATCTTATCACTGAATATTGAGCTTACTTCAAACAATGGCTCTTTTAAGAGCCACAACTTACACAAAAGTCTTGCCCAACGTTGCTTTGAAACTTTAGTTGATTTAATTTTTGCAGGCAAATGGTTCTCCAGCAATTAGTAGTTTTCAACAGTTTTCGGATCCATTTTTTAATCAACATTAATTTTGAATTTAGATGCCAAGGGCAACAGTAGTTTGAGGAACTTCTTGCCAGTTGCTGAGCCTGTGCAAGAACAACCTGTACCAGAAGGTGCAGCTAGGACACCTGACCAGCCATCCAAACCAAAAGACATGACATCTCATTTTTCATCAAATGAACACCTGGCTGCAGAAGTTCTATGGGCATTAAAGGTTGTATTAAGTCACTATAGTTATAAAAGTTGTGAGGATATTGCCCAACTCTTTGAACGAATGTTTCCAGATAGCGCTATTGCCAGCAAGTTTAGTTGTGGAGAGAAAAAATGTGCATATCTTGCATGTTTTGGAATTGCACCATTTTTCCATCGGCATCTGCTTGATGAGGTGAAAAAACTTGAGGATTTTGTTTTGTTATTTGATGAATCACAAAACAAAGTCACACAGACTAAACAAATGGATGTTCACATCAGATTTTGGGATAAAAAGAATGAAAGTGTGCAAACGAGATACCTGACCTCCTCGTTCATGGGACATGGAACTGCCAATGACTTGCTGGTTAAGATGACAGAATGTCTTAACAGTTGTAAAATTGACAAATCCAAGATATTACAGATATCAATGGATGGGCCAAATGGAATTGGAAGTTTCATGATTTAATGCAAGAACAGATTTGTGAGGCTGGGGAAGATGCATCGACTTTAATCAATGTTGGTTCTTGTGGGCTACATGTAGTTCACAACGCCTTCAAGACTGGTGCAAAGGCATCCGAATGGAACATAGAAGAGATCCTTTCATCTTTATACTGGCTGTTTGTGGACTCACCAGCACGGAGACAAGATTTTACAGAAATAACAGCAAGTGATGTGTTTCCTTTAAAGTTTTGCAAACACCGATGGCTTGAGAACGTACCTGTTGTGTTGCGAGCTCAGGAAATTTGGGACAAAGTCATTCAGTATGTTCGAAAAGTACAAATTGACAAAAAATACTGTGAACCAACATCAAAATCTTTCAAGATTGTAAGAGATGCTGTCCAAGATCCACTCATGCCAGCAAAGATGGCAGCTTTTGAGTCAGTTGCAAACCAGCTTCATCCCTTTCTGGCACTGTTCCAAAGTGACAACCCACTTCTGCCATTCATGGTTAGCACTCTACAAAAGATAATTGAAGGGTTAATGAAGAGATTTGTCAAGTCTGATGTACTCCAGAAAGCAACCTCAGCTTTAAAGCTTCTAAAAGTGGACCTCTCAGATAAGAATATTTACCTTGAGATTAACAAGGTAGATCCTGGATTTGTTGCTGTGGACAAGCTCAAGAAATTGCAGGCAGACAAAAAAGTTAGTGATCGCCAGGTAACTACATTGTTTTCTTTTCTTAATTTAGTTGTAAACACTTAATTACTGTGGATTTTTAAATTATTAACAATTTACTACTATTTTCTAAAGCAAGTAATGAAAAGAAATGATCATAGTTTTTAATCCCTATTAGAGTAGTAAATGTGCATTGTACAAAATTGATAAAAAATATTTCACTGAACTGTTAAAGGGTGGATAAAATATTGCTTCTTATTTAGCCTCAGTGGACGAAACCCAACCATATAAAAGGTAATATTGCATCAAAGGCTTCTCCACACTGACAGGCAACCCTGACTGAAAAACTTCATAGACTTGAAGAAAGACCCTGGGCTGGAAAGGGCCTCTGCTCTTACCAATGCCTGACCCAATATTTCTTCTTCTTTTGTATCCTATTGTCTTGACTTTCTGAACCTTTATTCTCTCACATTTTCCTTTCGAGAAGTTTCAATTGAGTTGCCTGCAGCTAGGTTTGCAATAGTATCAGTATGACCTGGTTCATAAAGATTTGTCATTTACAAACTATGCTCAACTTTTAAATTATTTATTGCTTCTTTCAGATTTACCAGTTCAAAAGTGAGTTCAAGTCCTTCTTAAGCAAAGCTGTGAGCAAACTGTTTGAGAAGACCCCCATAGCCTACTCTTTGGCAAGAAATCTGATGTGTCTGGACCCCAACTTGATTGTGCAAGACAAAGAAGCATGCTGTGCAAAGTTTAAAGTAGTGCTGAAGAAGTTGGTTGAATGCAAGAGAATGGACATGCGTGATTGTGATTCTTTAGTTTTGCAGTACTCTGAGTTTGTTGATCGAGCTATTAAGGTTGAGAGGTCAGCCTTTGAGGAATTCAGCTTCAAGATAGACAGACTGGATGTATTTCTTCAGAATCATATTACTCCTGTCAGCTCTCTGTCCAAGCTGTGGGATCTGATAAGAAAACTCTTAATTCTTTCCCATGGGCAAGCAAGTGTGGAAAGAGGTTTTTCAGTAAACCGCCAAGTCATGATTGAGAACATGAAAGAACAGACTTTTATTGCCCAGCGTATAATTCATGACCACATTCTCAGCATTGGAGGGTTGAATCAGTTGGTAGTTTGCAGGGAACTTCTCACAGCAGCTAGTGGAGGGAGACAACGTTACCTTGCCTATCTTGAAGAGCAGAAAGCAGAGAAGCAGCAAGCAGCGAAGAACAACAAGCGGAAAGCAATCCTTGAGGAAAAAGCAGAGTTAGAGAAAAAGAAAAAGCGCCTTGCAAGTTCCATTTCTGCCCTGCAATTTGATGCAGACTCTCTAGCAAAAGAAGCTGAAGAAAAAGCCAAGCTAATTCTCCTCTCTAAGTCAAATGCATTGAGAAAATCAGCAAAAGAGAAAGAGGGTGCCTTGGAAAAAATTGAAGATGAGCTCAGAGAGCTCACAAAGAAGAGTGCTAATCTCTGAACACATTTCAGCATTTTTAACTTTACTGTAAGAAAAAGAACACATTTTATACTTCATTAAAAGCGTTGCTTACTGTTTTTGTTCAACTGGGTTACAATGTCGGAAAATACCTTGAAGCAATGATTGTTTTGACAAAATTTCGAAAACAACTGCTTAACTCTAGGTCATGGAAAATTTGAAAAGGTCATGGAAAAGGTCATGGAAAGTCATGGAATTTTAAAACCTGAAAAGAGTACGAACCCTGATAAAATAACCTCGGTGTGCGAGGGTTATCCCCTTTGGACCGATTAATTTTTTAGCAGGCACAAAACAGTTTTTGTTGTGGGGACTAAAAAAAATATTAATCTTAACCCTTTAAAGGAGCTGCGTCATCGTTCGTTAATCTTGAAAAAATTAGCTAAACTTTTCAAGATCATCATTTTCAATCAGTTTCAATCTACTCCATCCTTAGCCATCCTTGTTTCTTTTTGCTTTAGAATCACTCCTTTGGTGTTTTTCTTCCTTCGCAAACTATTATTTTTAGTTTTCCCAACACTTTAACCGTAATTTAGGTCGATAATGTTATGACTCAAAATATCGTGACGTAGCCCCTTTAAGGCCCAAATTAATTTTTCACAAATGTAAACAACTTTGGATGCTGTTGTTAAATCTGCAATATCTTCAGCTATATTTAAGGTATCAGTGTCCACTTTGGATATGTGATAGAGTAAGAAATGTACTCTCGACTATAGTGAGGTAACGTTTCAGGACTGCTAAAGCTTTAGAGAATGAAGGGACCCTCAGCTGGGTGTTCTGAAATCTACTTCAACGTTTACCAGCTCTGTGCTTTTCCTCTGTATTAGATTAAATATCGACTTTTGTTTTTATTCCCGGCCTGATTAATCTATGACAATCGATCACCTGAAATTCAATTGATATCAATTGATTACCATGAATTGTCATTAACTTTTATTTACTTTTGCTTGATTACCTGAATACTGTGTATTCCATGAGTTTTCAGAAATGCAGAAGTTGGCATCGATAGCACAACTTTGTGTGCCCTTGTGCACCCATTGTTCAGCATGCACAGAATAATTGTTATTTTTGCCCTGTCTACATGGTGCACTTGCATACATTCTCATCGCCAGAGCCACTTGTCCCTCTTAGCCAGCTGGGCCTGTTGCACAAGGAACAAGTGGCTCTGGGGACACATGATTTGATTGAATATAATCTAACAATGAAAGGGAATCCAATCAGATCAGCCATTTTTAAATGCGTCTGTTCCCTTTGTTAGATTCTATCCAATCAAATCTTGTGTCCTAAAGAGCCACTTGTTCCTTGTGCACCAGACCCAGCCGGCTGAGACAAACAAGCTGCTTTGGCGATGAGAATGACTTTCATAGTCATATTTTCGCCATATAATGGCCTATGGAACTTGACTCTAAATTTCAGCATTTGTTAAAAATCAAAAAAGAAAAAAATGAATTTAATAATTTCACAGCTCAAAGGACAAAGCAAAAATATTTCAGTGTTTTATAGCAACTTGGTGATTTCTTTGCAATAATATTCTTATAGTGCTTTTCAGAAACACAAACTCTGCTCAAGTAAATGGTGACCACGAAGTTCAGTTTTCGTTGCAGTCAATCATCTAAGCGGACCTCTCAGGAAACATCAGTTCACTTCCTCAGGGTCAGAAGGTGACGTTTGTCAGTTGTGATTGGTAGATTTCGATCCATTTTGTTTGTTTCAGTTTTTTGAGGTTCGTTAACTGTCGCCATAATTATGATTGACAGCAGCGAAAAACGTACTTCTGGTTAATGTTGACTTGAGCAGAGTTCGCGTGTTTCTGAAAACCGCAATAAATGTCATTTGAATGTCCTGACCCATTTAGGAATTAGCAGACAGGTTAATATTTAGCTCTATACATTATTACAGCATTAACATTGTTCAGTACGATTGTTGCTTCATGGTGCAAGCCACTATTACCGAAAAGCAGCAAATTAATTTGAATAAATGAGAATAGGCCAATTTCGATATATTAAAATTCAACTTGAAACAAAAGACATCACTACGAGGCTTGGGGGAATAAACCATATAAATCCCTTATAGCATTCCCCTAAGCCTCGTAGTGATGTCTTTTGTTTCAAGTTGAATTTTAATATATCGAAATTGGGCTATTACTTTATCATGTTAGAGTTCGGGCTCTTGTATGTGGCTACCGTTTTGTTTCATTTCTGTTTCATCACATACATGTCACATGATCTCACATGCTATTTTGTACAGATTTGCTTTGTGAGCAGTTTTTTGGGGAGTTTGGGTTGTAAACTGTATTCCCAAACAGTCCCTTTAAATGGCACCTTTTTGATTAAAACAATGAGCTTATGCTAGCCTGTGAACAGACTTCGCGGCTGGGAAATGGTGTGCGGCGAGAGAAGTGGGGGAGGGGGAAACGGCCACTTCTCTCACCACGGCCAGTTTCTTTTCGTTTTTCCCAGCCGGGAAGCCTGTTCACAGGCTAGCTTATGCTTAGCCTAGCTACATTTTACAAACTTCATCTTGCATTTCCACCTTGGGAAAGGAGGGTGCCACTTTATTATGGTTAGCCCGAATAAATTCTTATTGCAAGGAGATATATGAGTATTTGCTAAATGTGCTCATTATTTATTTGGGTGGTGGCTACATTGAATTTTAATTATGCAGTTGGCAGGTGCAAGGTCTGAAACCAAAATAATTTAGGCTCTGGGATAGCATTTTCAAAATTCTGGCAGGTGGCCGGGGGTACTTGGGATTTCAAGTGGCGGGGATGATCGAATGGAGCCAAAAGTCAAGACCCCAAAAAATCCTTAGGGCTTCCAGCCAAACCCAAAAGCAGGGTTTCTGTTTATTGGAAAATGAAAACTTCTTAAAGTGTTTCTTAAAAATCTCTTTATTTTCTTACAATATGTAAGACAGGCTCAGCATAAATCTATGTATACTAGATGAAAGGTACACAATAATATCATTGTCTTCGAAACAAAGAGAAAGTTATTCTTCTTCCCTTAATGTATAGGTTGTTTCATGTATATTGTTACAATGATATGTATTTATATGCACCAAAATCACTGAAAGAATGTAACTTTTAAATAGAGGACCATATTATTTTTATTATAAAAAAACTAGTACCCATCTTTTAAAGTGGTTGTATGATTTCCGATAGTGTACTTAGCATTGTTATGCTTTTCAAATAGACAAACAAATAATTGAATTCAAGATTCTTTAGATTTGAAACTGTGTTGCATTAAAAACTGTTTTGTGCCTGCTAAAATTTGTATTGAGAAATGAAACACGCAAAATGGGCCAAATTTATATGGCAAGCATTTTAATTCTTTTTTGTCTTTTTGCTTATGATTACCCCCTTATCAGACATCCGTACATCATCTCTAAGTCTTCCAACAAAAGGGTGTGTCTTCTTAAAAACGGGTGAGTTAAGGCTTTCCCCAAAATAAAATTCTTCTTCACCAATGTAACGAAAATCAAGGTGAGCTCTGTCTAAGTAGCCAAATGAGGGAGTTGTATTGTCTACCTGGCCCCACATTGGTGGATAGAACACACGGTAGTGAAGTACACTCCAGATCAAAACAAGGGAATATTCAGACCATGTGCAAGCTTCGGAAATCATTATGTCTTCTTTACAGTCATAAAAAAATATAGCAACACCTTGAGGAGATATCAATAAACTCGGTATGAAAGAAGATTTCATACCAAATTTATAATGGCACAAGAAAGAAAAAACTATAGCTGTGGCATATGCTTGAGAAAACTCTGTACTTGCACCCAATAAAGACCAGTGGTTTTTTATCACTCTTTTGCCCTCTACAGCAACAGATGTTTCAGCAAAATCACCTGTCAAGTCACCTGTCAAGAAAGTAAAAATGATCATCAAAACATAAAAGTGTAGTTTTGGTATACCTATAATGGTTACAACTCTTCATCATTAGATATTAGGCTCTTTGATATTCCATGATATGGTATTAATGTGTCAAAGGTCTTGAAGTTGATATCATCTGCCAATGTCACTACTGGAGATCATCAGTTTGAATGTTTCAGTTTCTGGTTATTACATAAAGACTTCCACTTTTCAACTGCATTCTAACCAACCTCTTTTGGACTAATTTTCCCTTTTCATATACCACTTCAATGTAATATTTTATAAATAACGTGAGGTGGCTGTAGCTGCTTCACAGTATGTTGTTCTGTCACTGCCAGTAACAATACTAACCACTTGATTTTGTTAGTTTGCTTTGTTAATTTGTAAGTTGCTTTGCCTTTGAGGTAGACCAGGTAGCTGCATTATTGTACTTTGTTTAATGGCCTGCAATGTAGGCATATTTTGTGGACAAGCGAACGCTGCTTGTTGATGTTTGTAATGCCGTGGCCGCCATCTTTGATGTTATCACCGAGGAAGATTGGGGGAGAGTACAAATAGCACCCCTTGGGGAAGGTGCTAGGGCAAAGGGAGACAAGGGAGGGGGAGGGGAGAAGAACAATACACCTGTTCGAGCTCATTGTTTATTTGGGAGACTCAGTGCGCTGGCAAACGAAGTCTTTGATTGATGCTTTACACCAATAACAGACTGAGGCCTGCCAGTCGGTGTTTGGCAATTTTTCTGATCATGAATTTTCTTCCGTCTTGATGTTGTGCAATAATTTTTTTCGGGATTGTTGCATGCCTTTTTTCCTTCAGCTCTCTGTGCATTATTTTTTTCTTTTCTTTTGCTGTGCAGAATTTTTTTTGGCAATTCCCACCCTCCCTCCAACAATAAAATGGTCCGGCCCTAAGGAGTGCTTAAAGCGGGCTGTGGAATGTAAATAATGTAAGTGTGGACTGGACTGTGCATATTAATAGATTCTAGATTGTACTATATTGTGGATTACTAATATAAAACTCTAAAATGAAAACTGGGTGGAAACTAAGACCAAATGAGCCAGTTTCGAAGCCCATCGGGCTACTTGTTGTAAGTTAAGTTGATACTGTTCCTCTTAAAAGTCACGTATAAAATATGGACAGTTTTAATGATGATCTAAAGCAGTCCGACCTTCTGACAACTAACACCCTTGATCTTACGGGTCTCATTGAACAATACGAAAACACACTGACGAAAACACTTGAAAAGCATGCACCTTTAAGACAACGTACGATAACTCTCCGCCCATCAGCACCATGGTATCACGAGGGTATTAGTGACGCCAAGAGAAAACGTCGGAAACTAGAACGTCACTGGCGTGCATCGAGACTGTGCGTCGACAGACAGATGTATGTTGACCAGTGCCAGGTAGTGAATAAAATGCTCAAGGATGCTAAGGCTTCATACTATTCGTCCATTATTTCAGAGAACGCATCAGATCCAAAAATTCTCTTCAGTACAATCGACAAGCTACTACATCGCAAAGCAGAGCAACGCTTTCCGACTAACACTACAATAACCTCAAATCGTATGCAAACAGAAACGTGTACAAGTTCTACAGCTGGTGGGTCTCGCCACGTGCGGTTTCAATAGCTTAATTTTTGTAAAGAATATTTAAGTAGTTCATTTCCTTTCACTTATCGTTCAGAATCTAGGAGTTCTTTGTCTCTAGTTGTTTTCAGAAGCAAAGTCAACTCTGCTCTCGTAAATTTTTAATGTAGTTCCTTTCAAGGGGAGTGTTTTAGGATTGTCACTCATTCTAGTAACAATGTAAAATGCTGCGTGGCCTAGAAGTTTTAATTTAAGTCTTTTGTTCGCGTATGCCACGACGCGTACTTTTTATCAATAGAAATCTTGTACCCTTTGTCTTGTTGTACTATAAGTAAACGTGAATTGTACACATTTAGTGGTTAGATCCTGAGGCAGAATAAACCTATGTTGGCTGAATCTCCGTTTGATTTCTGAAGTCCTGAAGTCCTGCTAGCAGATCCCGGTACTCCAAGACCGTGACGAGTCTTATTCCCGCTGCAAGCGTAGTCACTTTGAGCTCAGTTTCCCCCGCGTAAGTTGTAAAGTCGAGTCAAGTAGGCCTTTAGTGTTATTGTCATTCTACGCCCAAGCGAAGGAAAAACCTATCGTCGCAATAGTTTTAAGAAGTCATCAATGTAGTGTGAGGATAAAGAAATTATGTTTACATCGCACATAGCTAAAATATAGTATAAGCAGCGCTTAAAGGTAAACTTCTTAAAATCATTATTAATTATAAAAAGGCGTTCTAAGAAGTTGATGATCTCTCGGTAGAACGATGGGAGAACTCATGTCTTTCGCGAGGATTCTGACATTTTCAAGGCGGCCATGAGCTCGGATCAGTCCCTACTTCTCGGGTTTGGCGATCAATTTCTCGTCGAGGCGCGATACGTCTACGTGAAGTTGACACCATTTGCGATTCCGCGTCCTTGACTTCTTGTTCTTTAAGGGAGCCTTGAGGTACAGTTCCGCGTCTCTTAACTTTAACAAAGCGATGCACATAAGCAAGGACTGTTTTAATCTTTTCATATGTGGAGCATCTTTGCAATAGGTAGTAAAAGATAGAGTTGTCCTTCTCGTTTTCTTCAGGAATGGAAATGGCATGAAACTCACTGGTATTGTCAACTTGCTTGGGTTTCGTGGTCCTCATTTCTCTCAAGGTGTATATTTTTTTTTCTGGTGAAGACTCTGCTGGTCATCGTCATAAAACTGAGGCCATTAAGTTTTCGGTAACTAAAGGAACGACGGTCATCCAGCTTTCGGGGTCATGCACCGGGCGCATCTTCTAGATTACACTTGGATTTGATGTAGCGGAATTCTGCTGTTCCCAATTTTGTTTGTATTTCAGCGACTCGTACTGACACAAATGATCTGAATTTTTGAGGTGGGGTTCTGACCCACAAAAGGACGGTTTAAGAATCTACCCAGATGGTCTAGTCGCAGTCCTTGAAATTCGCAGAGTCTAGTGCCGGTTGGCACGTGTTGTTAAGTATTGTAAGGGCTATAGGCACCCAAAGTCTAGGGATACTTTTTTGCTTCAACGGGGTAACAAATGCCGGGCTTGAGAATCACGGGGACGCACCGATGGTTTCCATCGTGCAGCTTTCATCAGAGGAAAATGACAGCTCCATACCCCAGTTCTCCTCCATCCGCGCAACTATGTACTGCATGGTGGACCGATTGCTTCAGTCGGCTTCAGTTATCCTTCCATTTTTTGCTGTGTTGCCTCTGGGAGGATGTCGTCCCAGCTGTATCCAGCACTCCACAGCTCTTGCAAGTCGATTCGAAACTTTAGTGTTACATGTGCTTCGAGGCCAATAGGGTCTCACACCCGAGCCAGCAGGGCGATGCAGGATCTCTTCGTGAAATCTTTAGTCAGTCTTACAACTGAATCTTTCTTTAGGGTGAATGTGTCTTTTTGCTTGTCCCACTTGCGACAAACCAAATCCGCGAAGCTTTCACCACTGGTTTGATCGGCTTCCTGGCTGTTTTGATGCTTTATCAGGAACTGACCTTTCCAAGCACCTCGTAAATTGTACTAGTGACATACTTGGCCTCTGCAGTGGTTGTCCTCGATCCACAAAAGTCGTCAACGTACGTGTGTTCCTGCAGTTCCTTTGTTGCTTTAGGGAACTTTTCTCGTGAAACTTTGTCCAGGATGTCGATGGCATTCGAAGCAATGTCAGGAGCTGGCTTGTTACCGATCGAAGTTTAGTCTAAGCCACTGGTACACGGTGGGTTGATCATGCAGATTCTTTCTCCTCGGGAATTTATGGTAAACCTGATCATCCGGGTGAACTAACACCTGGTTGAACATCTTGCGAACATCCCTAGAGTATGCAGCTTTATCCAAGCGCCATGCGGTCAGAACATTGGGCAGAATGTTGATGTAATTTGGTCCCTTCTCTAGATGATCATTCTAGGAGAGACCATCGTGTCCCTTCGAGAACGAACCAATCACCAGTTGTTCGTGCTCTATTCTAGAGTGAACACTGCTTGGAGTGGCATGTACCATTCTGGCTGATTATGATCACCGTGTCAGTTATGTGGTACTTTGCTCACGAAGCCTTGATGTACTAGTTTCTGGGCTTCTCCATTCACGGTCTCAAAACAATCTTTTTTCTTGAACGATTTCTCGGCTGAATATATTCTCTTCAAAGCATTGTTGTAGTTTGGGAGGCCCATGTTTTTTCATGGCATTTTTACTTGCACTTTTCTGTCAACCAATGTAGTCGAGGCTGAGAGGGCTTTTGCAAACTTGTCCTCGCGTAGGAAATTTTCCTGCAGGTACGAAAGCTCCGTCGGTCTGACTCCTAAGAAGTCTTGGTGAACAAGTTTCCTGATGTCTTCACAGTACTCACAGTTCCGACGTCTACTAATTGAATATTAGACTTGTCTTCTGAATCTGGATCTACTTGGCCCAAAACATAACCAGCCAAGTAAATTATTCTTTGTAACAGGGTCTCCAGAATCTTTGCTGGCTGTGTGGATGTCAATAAAGGTGTCGACAAAGTCCTTTCCAATGAAAAGGCGGCCGGCTTACAGCACCACCGGAAAGATGTAACTTATTTGCTGTTGATATGAGATGAGGGTAGCTTTCAATAGATTTTCGTCATACAGTCTTAGCATTGCTACAAGGCTTTCGAACTTAGTGTACATGAAGATTCTTCAGGATCGGATGTCTTCATCGGCGAGTCCTACACTCACAATCTCTATCATCTCAGAAACTTCTCCCTTCTTTTGTCCTCCAGCTAAGTTCATTGGCAAGTGTGTCTAAGGACCAGATAAAACGAAAAATTGTTGAAACTGAAATTTTAAAGAATATTGGCATGGCTGTCTAAAAACGCAAATTACTTTCTTAACCATTCAACAGAGAGCTTAACCATTGGCATTGTTTTTGTTATACGAAAACCCATAAATGCCGGCCATTTGAATGTCGAGCCTGCGGTGATTTCTCGGTCCCGCGGCCTTTCATATGGAAATGTACCAAAACAAACGAAGCCCCTGAAACAAAATAATGGCCGCCATGATGTCGGTCGCTGCGATGGCCTATAATCAGTATAATGCTTACTTTAGTGCACTGATCCTTCAAATTTTCTTTAAATCATTCTGCAAAAAGTTCAAAAAAGTAAGTAGGTGGAAAGATTCCCGCAAAAATAAAATTCCAAGCTTTCTTTGTGTAGTATATATCTCAAAGGTTACGCTCGTTGTTAATTAAGAAGTACCTCGATTGTTTCTTAAATAACAACGACCGGGGCCAGGGCATTCAGTGGGAGGGGAGGGTGAACGTCTACGTTACCACAGTTACTACAGATACTACAGGTACTACAGGTACTACAACTACAGATACTACGGATACTACATGTACTACAAATACCACAGGTACTACAGATACTACAGATACTAGTCTACAGATACTACAGGTACTACAGATACTACAGGTACTACAGTTACTACAGTTACTACAGATATACTACAGATACTACAGATACTACAGATACTACAGTTACTACAGATCCGGGCTACAGATACTACAGGCACTATAGCTACTACAGATATACTACAGATACTACACATACTACAGTTACTACAGATCCGGGCTACAGATACTACAGATACTACAGATACTACAGATACTACAGATACTACAGGCACTATAGCTACTACAGATACAAGTACCCCTTTCCCCAACTCCCAAGGATAATACATGTCATGTCTTGTTATCAGGAGTTCTCTCAGCGTTTTAAGCATGTTTAAAAAATGAGGTATCCCGATGTTTTGACTAGTAATAATCTAGACAAACAATCTTGTTTATGGGGACATTGACCAATTATTGCACCTCTTTTCGACGCTTACAAGTAAACAGAGTAAAAGTCTTCGGACCTTTTTTGTGGGAACGTCACACTTGAATGTGCAAGGCATGTCTTATATCGTGCTACATGTATCAAGGTCCCATATGAAACAACGAAATGTAGAGTATTGAACGCCGGGCAAGCTGACTTCTTTGCTGCATTGCCCTGACAAGAAATGTTTGGTGGATATGTGGACTCAACTGCCTTAATCGGGTTAGTCGATCCTTACATGTCGGTTTCACCACACAAAATTGCGCGCGAAATGTAACATTAATTATCATGATGTACTGAGGCAAATCATCGATTTAAGAGATTAAGCCTTGCCGAGAAGAGAGCACTTGTACGAGTAAACGAGTTAAGATCGAGAATGTGGTCAATGCGTGTTAGAAAGACAGTGAAAGACGGCTCCGCGGTCAAATCTCACCTGTAAACTAGCAATCAATTAGCCGCAAATAAGCGCGCGCACAGAATCTTTTCGAACGACTGCTGGCCAAATAAAATTGATCCTTCGTTCGAAGAGCTCTAGGACGAGCGCAGACAATCATGTCGAAGCTGCATGTCAAAGAAAACGTTCTTGTGCCCAGATCTCTGTTTGTCACTTCCGGTGAGGCGTGCCAAATATTTGGCATGTTTCCCTGGCAAGCATCGTCTCAAAGCAATATTTTACAATGTCGCCGCCTGGCTCTAATCCGCAACAGTATACTGTAAGACGATTCATTACAACTCCAAACTAAGCCATATTCTTGTGGTTTTAACTTCTATTTTTTTTTTTTTTTTTTCCGAAGTTCACCGAAAACTTTCGTCTTGCAGTTGACAGTAACAGACAACCAGGTGGCAGTATTCCTTGAGGAGCTGAGCTCCTATTTAGAGGGGCATTTAGCTCAAATAGATGCTGTAAGTATTCGAATAAGCCTACTGAAAGAAATGAAAAGGAAAAGATCTGATATGCATATCTGTTTAAACTGAAATGCGCGTTCAGATTTTTTTGTCACTTCGCGCCAATCAAACTAATGCCACAAGATAAACTAAAATGCTTTTCCCTTTGCTGATTTTTAGGAGACACCACAGTTAAATCATTTGGATCGATGGTGAGTATAAGTGGATGATTTTTAACCTTAAAACTTTTAAAACGACTGGTATCGAATTGACTAGAAACTCATGCAATAATCTGTCACGTCTTTTTAACAGGGACCGCATGGTGTTGCTTGCTGTGAGATTTCATCGGGAACAGCCAACTATTCAGGACATGTTACAAGCCCGGGGGGGGGGGGGGGGGTGGGGGCACTCCCATATATGAGCTATATAGGTATGTGCCGCTGTGAAGGGTATGGTTTTCAGGCAGTTTAGTCTGGGATAGGGTATAGTTATCAGACATTTTTGGTCTAGAATAGGGTATCATTTTCCGCAAAACTGATCAGTTGCGTGAAGAAATTAAGTCTAGACAAGGTTTACTGGCAAATTGCATTTAAAAATCGGTACGGCGGGAAGTATGACATTTTTACTGACCCCTGTTAACTAATAACTGTTATAGTGAACGAGTTTCTGGGAAATAGCGAGTCTGGAATAGGTCTAGGATAGGGTAAGGTTTTTCGGTGTTTAGTCTAGAATAGGGTTGCAAAATGCAGCTAAAATGATCTAGTATAGGCTAAGGGTCTCAGAGTCCCAGCGGCACACCCCCACCCAAAAATATGCAGAGTACCCCCCCCCCCCCCCTCCCCCTCCCGGGGTTACAAGCCGGTAAATGTGCGATTTTGCGCTTCGATTGTACTGAAATAGACGAAAGTTTATATGCTGTTCAGCTGTTCAGTTGCTTACTAACAGTAATATACTTCATTTGGTATTCAGTTACGGAACTTTGACTCGTAGACTGTTCACAGCCTCTCTTTTCCCGACGCTAATGCTAGCAGCGAGCGCGAAGCTCTATAGCGAGCCGAAGCGCGAGAGAGCAGCCGGAAGTTATCGGCTCGCTACTATCACGCTTCGCGCTCGCTGTTAGCATTAGCGTCGAGAAAAGAGAGGCTGTGAACAGTCTATTTGACTCGAAACCTATGTTTGCGCATTTGCATTTCCGGTCTTTAACAAATCATTATGTTCCCGAGTGATGATTATTTCGAGCCCTGCTTATAGATATTTTGATTTCTTAACAGGACCGTTTCAGGCAGGTGGCAATGCTGAGTATCAATTGCCGCAGAACTAGCTGTAAAGTTTGTAAGGGAGTCAATGTAAATAAAATCATTGTGCTTGTCCTGATGTTGTCTCCATTTAATTTGTCTGTTGATGTGAAAGAAAACAACAACTTAAGTTTCAAGTGTATTGCTCATTGCGCGTGGTTTGCGAGGGATTGCGAGTGGTTCGAGGGGTTTGAAATGATTATAAAAAGTACACAAAAATTTAAAATTGTAGGGGAATCAAGGGTTTTGAGACGATTTTAAAGAGAGTGCCGCGAATGTTTTATTAATTATTGGGCATAAGCTTTTTCTACACTTGGTGGCTTCTAAAGAAGCCGTTTTTTAGCATGACAAGCGTTTGCTCACGACGCGTTTTCTGGGAAATAGATCTCGACCTCGTTCCACCGTGCGGGAAGCTGTTTCGCGGTCTTGTTCTTCAAGGAAGGTGGGTGACTTTCCAAGAAACAGCTTCAAACTGATAGGAGTGTTCACGCGACAACCACCGCCTGTTACTGTCAAACATCTCTTCAGATAAGGGCCAAATCCTCGCTCAGCAGCTCCACTTCACTGACGAGGTATAAACTACAATAATTTGGTTTTATCGACTGAGTCGATAAGGTAAATTAGCCACCGTAAAAAGATTCGAGAAAGCTGACGTTTCGAGCGCTAGCCCTTCGTCGGAGCGAATCAAGGGATTGTGGGTAGTGTGTGGATTTATATGGTAGGTGGAGTTTCGCTATCGGTGGAAATTTGGTGACGTGAAAAACAAATGTAAATTAGTTGAATGAAAAGCGTTCGTTGATTCCGTGGGGTTTGAGAGTGCCGATTTGAAAGATGATTTTTTGTTCTAAGTTTTTACGGCTTTCTGTGTTACCCTGGTGTAGGGAAACGCCGCAGATTGTCATGTGTTGTTTGGAATGGTTTGTAAGATTGAAATGACGCGCGACTGGTTTGGATGCGTCTTTGTCATTTTTTTCAACGTCTCGGAGATGTTCACGAAAACGGTCGCCCAGTCTTCTCCCTGTTTCGCCAATGTATATCTTTTTGCAAAAAGTACAAGTTATGCAGTAAATAACATTTACGGAGGTGCATGTGAAACGATCAGTGATTTTAATAGATCGTTTGGGTCCCGTTATTTTGTCCGCGTTGTGAATGAAAGGACAAGTGTTGTTGAAATTTTTTAAAATGATGCTTTTGACTATGTGATTGTGTGGGTGGAAAGTAAGGGTGAATGGAATTCTCTCGTTCTCTTCCTTCTGTGGCGTTTGTAGTGCTGATTGCCTGTCGATCTCTGTTGTGCACGTTGTTGGCCTGTTTTAACAACAGAGTCAGGGTAACCACGTTTCTTGAAAAACTGGCACATTTCTTCTGATTTGTTGGAAAAATCGAAGTCATCACTACAAAGACGTCGAAGTCTGAGAAATTGAGAATATGGAATGGCGTTTTTAACGTGCGATGGATGTGAGGATGAATGTAACAGATAACTGTGGGAATCTTTAGGTTTGTAGTGCACACTTGTGGATAAACTGTTGCCGTTGATTGAAATATTGATGTCAAGAAAAGCGACAGAGGTTTCGGAAATTTCCCAGGTGTATTTTAAAGCTGGATGAAAAGTATTGACAGAAGTTATAAATTGATTCAGTTCCTCTTTACTGGAAGAGGTAGCGCCAATGCAGTCATCGATGTAGCGACCGTAGAGTTCGGGTTTGGTTCCGTGGTACTGATTGAAAAATTTGTTTTAGACGTAGCCTACAAAAAGGTTAGCATAGCTTGGTCCCATTTTGGTGCCCATGGCGACTCCATTTACTTGTTTGTAGTAGTTTTGGGAAAATGAAAAACAGTTAAGTGTCAAAACTAATTCGGCTAAGCGGTGCAATGTTTCTGAGCTTGGGTTTTGAATGGAGATTCAAAACAGATTCCCACAGTTATCTGTTACATTCATCCTCACATCCATCGCACGTTAAAAACGCCATTCCATATTCTCAATTTCTCAGACTTCGACGTCTTTGTAGTGATGACTCCGATTTTTCCAACAAATGATGTACGGATGTCTGATAAGGGCGTAATCATAAGCACAAAGACAAAAGACAAAAAGAATTAAAATGCTTGCCATATAAATTTGGCCCATTTTGCGTGCTTCATTTCTCAATACAAATTTTAGCAGGCACAAAACAGTTTTTAATGCAACACAGTTTCAAATCTAAAGAATCTTGAATTGAATTATTTGTTTGTCTATTTGAAAAGCATAACAATGCTAAGTACACTATCGGAAATCATACAACCACTTTAAAAGATGGGTACTAGTTTTTTATAATAATAAAAATGATATGATCCTCTATTTAAAAGTTACATTCTTTCAGTGATTTTGGTGCATATAAATACATATCATTGTAACAATATACATGAAACAACCTATACATTAAGGGAAGAAGAATAACTTTCTCTTTGTTTCGAAGACAATGATATTATTGTGTACCTTTCATCTAGTATACATAGATTTATGCTGAGCCTGTCTTACATATTGTAAGAAAATAAAGAAATTTTTAAGAAACACTTTAAGAAGTTTTCATTTTCCAATAAACAGAAACCCTGCAACTGCCAAACAAAAAACAGTATTTTTATACTGGAAGGTATTCTGAACAAGACATATCCAAAGAGGTCATCTCAACCTTTGTGTGTTTGTCCCCACAAAATAATGTGTGTGTTCACAGAGATGTAGCTGCAGTTTTTAACTGCTGGAAATATAGAACTGGCAGCCGGTTAAAAACGAGAAAAATGTAGTTCTTAATATAGCTGCACTTGGCTTATATAGCCGGAAAAATGAGCCGGGTAATTTCCCCGGTTCCCAGCTATTATCTACATCCCTGGTTTGAAAACATATTGCAAGGGGAAAAAGACAAAAAGAATTAAAATGCTTGCCATATAAATTTGGCCCATTTTGCGTGCTTCATTTCTCAACACAAATTTTAGCAGGCACAAAACATTGAAAGTTGGCCCATAACTTTCTTGGTACTCACAAAAGTGTTGCTTTAAATTATGAATTCGAAATGAACGGATATTTTTATTCTTATTTGGGTAAAGACGAGTTTCTTTGTAGGGACCCAAAGATGTCTGCACAATTCGAACCGTCCCCACAAGTAAGCCGTTTGTGTAGCCCCAAGTCCCCACAACTGTACCTTTGTCCACCCACGTGGGTGAGTTGTCCCGATGAGAGGTTTTGAGTACAACAAACTGACAGAGGACCCCATAGCATCTAAAAAAGTGAGTGACAAAAGAAAATCGCGAGGGTCTTTTTTTCTGTTAAAAAAAATTTTTTGGTGAGTGACCCGGTTAACTAAAATGTCCCCATGTTATAAATTCTGACAGAAATAATGGTTTCTCGCCGCACAAAAAAACAAATTATCAGTCACTTGGATGTTTGAGTTTGAATTATTCGGGGGAAAAATATACCATAATGTTGCATATAATCAACATTATTCCATAATTAACCTCCAAACTGTCTGTTGGTGTTCCAAAAATCATTTTCTTTCTTCTATCCCTTCTCTAAACCTCTTAAAATTTCATCGAAATTTAGGTTTAGTCCCGCCTTAAGCATGTTTATATCCCACACACAAAAAAGGAGATAAGGGCAGATCCATCCGTTTCCTGATGTTTTGGCTAGTAATAATATCTTGTTTATGGGGACATTGACCAATTATTGCACCTCAGTCTTATCGACGCTTATAACTGAGCAGACCATGAGTCTTTGCACCTTATTTGTGGGGACATGCATGACACTTGTGCGGATCGTGCTACATGTATCTACGACGAAATGTAAATTATTGAACGGTAAGCTGACTTATTAATTCCTTAAGCCTGCTTATTCTTTGCTGCATTGCCCTGTCAGGCAATGTTTGCTGAATATGTGGATTCAACTGTCTTAATCCGGTTAGTCCTCTGTTACAGTGTCGATCGGTTTCCTACACAAAATCAAGTTCTCTCGAAATGTAACATCGATTATCACGATGTAGGCAAATCATAGATTTATAAAATTAAGCCTTGTCGAGAAGAGCGCTTGTACGAGTAAACGAGTTAAGATCGAATCGAATGTGGTCCATGTGTGTTAGAAAGACGTACAGTGAAAGACGGCTCCGCGGTCAAAACTCGCGCCAAAAAAACCGCAAAAACTGATCTAGGAAAATGTTCAAAGCATATGGGGTGATTCCTGCTATATTTTCCTCCAATTTTTTTTAAATTTTAAAGTAATCTAATTTTATATAATAAATTAACTACAAATTTTTATTTAATCTATATTCGGTTTATTGTCCTGTCGGGTAATTTTTGGTGGATAATTGGACTTTTATAACTCAGAGTTCAATCAGTCCCCACAAAACTGCACAAAACGTTTAGCATAACGCGGTGACGCAATTCGTGGTAATAACATTTTTGGCAAATCATAGATTTAAGACACGAATAGTTATTAAGCCTTGCCGAGGAAAGACACAAGCGCTTGCACAAACAAGGGAGAGTGTCGCAAGAGAGAAGTGAAGTGGCGGGAAAATTGTGGGACAAAATATCTTCGGCGGAAAAACGTCTAAAACATATCTCTTTTTCACTTCTAATTATTTGATGTACCTCTTGAATACTGATTAAACTTTGCTTTTGGTCCTTCAATTCTGATATGCTCAGAACTCGGCAAAATTGTTTTGACAAGTAAGCAATTACAACTGCACTATTGGAAATGCCGCTAAGCCATCTGAAAAGAAATTCTGTTTACGAATCCAGCGAGCGGGGACTTCCGAAGGCTGTAAATGTGTGGAGCAAAGGTTATCGAGGAGAATGTAAAAAGCTAAGGTTCCATGCATGCTCCGTTTTGGCACGAAACGTGAACAATCTTTATTCATGATTATGATCATTTTATGTCATAAACCTATCAACTCGAAAATTATCTTAGTCATTGTAACCTGCGGAAAATCGTTCGTTTCGATTCTTCTCAGTTTACTACCTGGAAGACGTGCTAGTAAAAAGTGTGGGTGTAGGTGCCAATCAATATTTGGATCCGTTTTTAATTGTTCGGAAACTGCCATTGGGCTCGAGAATATTATCAGTTTTGATCATTTGCCCAGCGGTTCATTAAATAGCAAACAAGTTATCTATGCCTTGTTTACAGGAGTTCTCTCAGCGTTGGTCCTCTTAAGCATGTTTATATCCCACACACAAACAAAGGAGATAAGGGCAGATCAATGCCAAACCGTTTCCTGATGTTTTGGCTAGTAATAATATCTTGTTTATGGGGACATTGACCAATTATTGCACCTCAGTCTTATCGACGCTTATAACTGAGCAGACCATGAGTCTTTGCACCTTATTTGTGGGGACATGCATCACACTTGTGCGGATCGTGCTACATGTATCTACGACGAAATGTAAATTATTGAACGGTAAGCTGACTTATTAATTCCTTAAGCCTGCTTATTCTTTGCTGCATTGCCCTGTCAGGCAATGTTTGCTGAATATGTGGATTCAACTGTCTTAATCCGGTTAGTCCTCTGTTACAGTGTCGATCGGTTTCCTACACAAAATCAAGTTCTCTCGAAATGTAACATCGATTATCACGATGTAGGCAAATCACAGATTTATAAAATTAAGCCTTGTCGAGAAGAGCGCTTGTACGAGTAAACGAGTTAAGATTGAATCGAATGTGGTCCATGCGTGTTAGAAAGACGGCTCCGCGGTCAAAACTCGCGCCAAAAAAACAGCAAAACTGATCTAGGAAAATGTTCAAAGCATATGGGGTGATTCCTGCTATATTTTCCTCCAATTTTTTTTTAAATTTTAAAGTAATCTAATTTTATATATTAAATTAACTGCAAATTTTTATTTAATCTATATTAGGTTTATTGTCCTGTCGGGTAATTTTTGGTGGATAATTGGACTTTTATAACTCAGAGTTCAATCAGTCCCCACAAAACTGCACAAAACGTTTAGCATAACGCGGTGACGCAATTCGTGGTAATAACATTTTTGGCAAATCATAGATTTAAGACACGAATAGTTATTAAGCCTTGCCGAGGAAAGGCACAAGCGCTTGCACAAACAAGGGAGAGTGTCGCAAGAGAGAAGTGAAGTGGCGGCAAAATTTGGCGGGAAAATTGTGGGACAAAATATCTTCGGCGGAAAAACGTCTAAAACATATCTCTTTTTCACTTCTAATTATTTGATGTACCTCTTGAATACTGATTAAACTTTGCTTTTGGTCCTTCAATTCTGATATGCTCAGAACTCGGCAAAATTGTTTTGACAAATAAGCAATTACAACTGCACTATTGGAAATGCCGCTAAGCCATCTGAAAAGAAATTCTGTTTACGAATCCAGCGAGCGGGGACTTCCGAAGGCTGTAAATGTGTGGAGCAAAGGTTATCGAGGAGAATGTAAAAAGCTAAGGTTCCATGCATGCTCCTCGAATGCTCCGTTTTGGCACGAAACGTGAACAATCTTTATTCATGATTATGATCATTTTATGTCATAAACCTACCAACTCGAAAATTATCTTAGTCATTGTAACCTGCGGAAAATCGTTCGTTTCGATTCTTCTTTACTACCTGGAAGACGTGCTAGTAAAAAGTGTGGGTGTAGGTGCCAATCAATATTTGGATCCGTTTTTAATTGTTCGGAAACTGCCATTGGGCTCGAGAATATTATCAGTTTTGATCATTTGCCCAGCGGTTCATTAAATAGCAAACAAGTTATCTATGTCTTGTTTACAGGAGTTCTCTCAGCGTTGGTCCTCTTAAGCATGTTTATATCCCACACACAAAAAAAGGAGATAAGGGCAGATCAAAGCCAAACCGTTTCCTGATGTTTTGGCTGAATATCTTGTTTATGGGGACATTGACCAATTATTGCACCTCAGTCTTATCGACGCTTATAACTGAGCAGACCATGAGTCTTTGCACCTTATTTGTGGGGACATGCATCACACTTGTGCGGATCGTGCTACATGTATCTACGACGAAATGTAAATTATTGAACGGTAAGCTGACTTATTAATTCCTTAAGCTTGCTTATTCTTTGCTGCATTGCCCTGTCAGGCAATGTTTGCTGAATATGTGGATTCAACTGTCTTAATTCGGTTAGTCCTCTGTTACAGTGTCGATCGGTTTCCTACACAAAATCAAGTTCTCTCGAAATGTAACATCGATTATCACGATGTAGGCAAATCATAGATTGATAAAATTAAGTTTTGTCGAGAAGAGCGCTTGTACGAGTAAACGAGTTAAGATCGAATCGAATGTGGTCCATGCGTGTTAGAAAGACGTACAGTGAAAGACGGCTCCGCGGTCAAAACTCGCGCCAAAAAAAACGCAAAATGTTCAAAGCATATGGGGTGATTCCTGCTATATTTTCCTCCAATTTTTTTTAAATTTTAAAGTAATCTAATTTTATATAATAAATTAACTGCAAATTTTTATTTAATCTATATTCGGTTTATTGTCCTGTCGGGTAATTTTTGGTGGATAATTGGACTTTTATAACTCAGAGTTCAATCAGTCCCCACAAAACTGCACAAAACGTTTAGCATAACGCGGTGACGCAATTCGTGGTAATAACATTTTTGGCAAATCATAGATTTAAGACACGAATAGTTATTAAGCCTTGAAGCACTTGCACAAACAAGGGAGAGTGTCGCAAGAGAGAAGTGAAGTGGCGGCAAAATTTGGCGGGAAAATTGTGGGACAAAATGCAAATATCTTCGGCGGAAAACGTTTAAAACATATCTCTTTTTCACCTTCCAATTGTTTGTTGTGTCTCTTGAATATTGATTATTTTTTCGCGGAAGTTTAAGTTTATTTTATCTTAAGATTTAGTTTATAGTCTGCTTTAGCTTACGCTCGTCATTAAAACTTTGCTTTTGGTCCTTCTGATATGCTCAGAGCACGGTCAAGTAGTTTTGACAAACAATTACAGCTGCACTGTTTTGAACGCCGGTAAGCGATCTGAAAAGAAATTCTGCTTAAGAATCCAGCAAACGGGGGCTTTCGAAGGCTGTACTTTATGTGTGGAGCAAAGGTTATCGAGGAGAATCAGTAGAAAGCTAAGTTTCCATGCATGCCCCGTTTAGCTGGTTTAGGCACCCAAAGATAAGAGCAGATCGATGTCAAAGTTTCCCCAATATTGACTAATTCACTTAATCGTCATGCTGTTTTCTTTTCGAGGAAGCATTTGATCGTTTAAGTTTTGATTAAAACAATTGTAGATTTCGATAGATTAAACGGGTGAGTTGATCTGAGCCAGAAGACTCTCCGGTCTCAATTATGTGACGGGAAAAATAGTACTACATAACGTCCATTTCTGTTTCATTTAGAAACCACTGATCGAAATTTTTCGGTGATAAATCACCGAAATTTCACTGCGAAATCACCGCTAAAATGTGAAGAGAAAAAGGCTGATTTTGTAGCAAGTTTGGGGCATATGTGGCCAAGATATTGCTCTTAGAAAACAGAGGATTTTACGAGCTGAATCTCGAAGCGATTTTAACTGTTTTGAAAGCATTTTTAGAACCAAAATGCAGGCCAAAGAAATCAACAGGGCGGAATGTGTTACATGCCTTAGAATTAAGCTTAGTTTGAACTCGAACTTTAGCACAAAGGTGCTAGTATCTTCGAGTATTAATTTAACTGATTCTATGATTGCAAAATGTTAATCTCATGTTATATCTACTGCTTTCTTTCAGTACTTTTACATGATTGCGGCACTCGGGATTCGCCAGCATCAAGTTGCTACTTTGCATAAAATCTGCACTACGGCACTTTTTCCCGATGGGAATTGACCCAATAAATAAATTTACGAAATTATCAAAATCTGTATGTACATTTACTGTTTCTGTTATGTTTTACTGCCCAGCATCTGCTCGCAGCATTATCATTACAATTTGTAACCTCTAGTTATAATATATTATTTTAATTAATGTAGATGCATTATCAGTTTTGATGGAGAAGTGCACAAGTGCAGGCAATTGATGTAAATTTTTTTAAACCAAAGTACATGTAGAAATGCTTACATGTGTTTTCACTTAGCTTTATTGAAAGTCTGGCTGAAGTTGCCCCAGGTCAGTCTCACCTCCTCTAAATTTTGTTTCAACTGTTTTCAGCTCAGTTTTCCCAGAGATAAATTTGAATATGGCAGGAAGAAGCAGGCGATGGCATCAGGTGAGTAGTATAATTTCTTTATAAGCTGTGCGGCATGAAATTATGCAGGATTTAATTTTGCAAATTTTGTGGGTTTTCCAATGATCCACAAAAATAAGATCCCACAAAAATTAACTCCAGCAAAGAGAACATCCTCAAAAATTTACATTACAAGTTTGATTAGATAAATGAATTTTAAATGGTACTATTAATTATAGTATTTTATACATGTATGTTTTGCCCAGCCAAGATGGCATACAAAATCACAGCTTATGGTAGCTGTTGGATTGCAATGGTAGTCTCATGACACAAGTATTAAACACAGCATTATATTTCCCTGCTTTTGTATAGACTGATCTGCTTGAAGTACTGCAAGCGCAAAACCAAGATCCATCCAAGAAAATTTGTTCCTAGTGGTAAAGTCTAAAATGGTATTTCAAGAAAATTTGTTCTAGTGAGATGCAACAAATCTGCAATCAGCAAAATTAAACATTTGGGAAAATTTCATGCCACACAATAGGTATTGCATCAATCGATATACACACAATGTAAGTAGCGTCATTCATTACTAGGAGGAAAGCCAGGGCTGAAAATAGTGGCCGCATGGTTGCCGGTATGACCGGCGAAATATATTTTAGCTCGGACATACCTTATTTCTGGCCGGTCAAATATAAAATGTACATTGTGGTGTAATAAAGTATTATTTTCCCCTAGTACACAATATTAACCCTCCCCCCCTTTCTAAAGCAATTATAGCTAATTCTTCAATACAACACTTTTGTCAAACTGCAACTCAGAATTCATGATTTTACCGATTGAATGAACCGATTGTCACATTAATTACTCGTACAATCTTACTTGCCTGTCAACATCAGTTCAGGCAGTGATTACATTTGTACGGTCGACGCTCTTAATTTCAATAATAAGCAGATGCATTGCACTGCATCGCATACCTGTAGTGCTGCTCAGTTGTACATTGATTGATATTGTGTCTGGAGAAAGTCCATTTTTTATATGCACGGGCGGCGGAAACATTATTACAAAACATCAACAGTTATAATTAACTGCACAATATTGGTATTCACAAGATGGCTCTCAGAGTCCTTTGACTCGACCCAATATCACCGCAAAACTTTTTTTTTTCACATTTGCATGGTCGCCATTAAATTTGCATGTTCATAAAGTTCCAGAAGTTATCCAATGAAAGTAGTCTTCATTACTTAAGTTGTCTAGACAGTCATACCAAAATTACATGTAATTGCGTTCGACGAAGGAGAACGCTTTCATAAACCAGACGAAATCGAGATTTTTGGATTAGGTACACACGAATTAAGCCGCCCCGCAGAATCTTTTGTTTTTTTCAGGGGCAAGTGACGTCATCTATGTCGACCATGTGCTTGCAATCGAACGCACTTCATAATCTCTGATTACTACTAGTAATAATTAATTGTTTACACTGTCTATTGATTGCACTTTTTTTTCGAGAAGCCTTCCCTGCAGTTGTTTTAAGAGAGGTAAAAGGAAAAAGAAAACAAACTAACTAAAGGAACTTGTTACCTTTTTTTCATTGAATTATTAAATTTATAATCAAAACCAGATTATACTAATTGTTACCTATAATTATTTAATGGTTATTCAGAAAGAAATTGTGCCAGAATGTTTAAAAAATGGCATTGACCAGGATGGCCTGGAAGAAAGGTTCATCAATGATTTCATAGGTAAGGGGACTATTTAATTATTAATCGTATCAATAACAAAATTCTCGATTGTGATTGGTCATCCGCGCGCCTATTTCTTACGTAATTAGTGTGAGGTCACGTGGGTGTCCAATTACAGCGATCCAATTTCAACTCTTTTGTAATTGGATAGCTGTAATTGGACACCTATGTTGCGTGTGCGTCAATCAGGTGCACTTTAATGGGTTCTATTTTTTTGCTGCTTTCGCTGCTTTCAAACTGATAGAAAATATTCTTGATGATTTGAGAACAAAACCTCCACATAGACTTTTTAATCTCGAATATTGTTATTGATTCGATTAATTAGTAATTGAACTTCGTGTCGTACAATTCAGGGGCAATCGGGCTCGTAATTTCAAATCGACCTCGCGCTACGCGCTCGGCCGATTTGAAATTACTCGCCCGATTACTCCCTGAATTGTACTCCAATCAGTCCAATTACTATTACTAATAATCTGCTGTGCCATTTGCAGTATTATTAGCTACAGTATAGCTTACACATGTATATCAACATGAGACATTGTTTCTTTATGTGCAAGATGCAATTAATTACATGTAGTTATTGTTTTGGTTCATGTCTGTCAAAGCTACAGTATCAGTTCTGAAGCAAAAAATGTTAGTAAAATAGTCTGACCAAACACAGAGGTTAAAATTTCTGTGCTATAAGTGTAGTAACAACCATTATAACATGTAAATTTATTAAAAATAATTATTGTCAGAGTGTGGTAAGTTTGTTTCTTACAAACTTGATCACATTGTTTTACATGTGATGAAAAGAAATAGTCCATTTCCGAGTTGCTTTTTGGCTCGATATCAAAGCGAGGCTTGGTGCACAGCCTTTGATATGAAAATAGGTTTCAATTCAAATGCTAATAAAACTCATTTTCATATGAAAGGTTGTGCACCAAGCCTCGCTTTAAAAACGAGGCAAAAACCAACTCATAAATGGCCTATTGCATTGCTCAAAGAATCTCAAGGTGTCAAACAAAGACCAGGAAGACCTACTAGTTGATTAGCAAATTGAAGTTGATAAAGATAAATAAACCTAAATTAATGCATCCTCTCTCCAGTCTTTTCTCGGTTTCGGCATTGTCATTGCTGATCCAGTTCCCAGTGCTTACGAAAGTCCCTAGTAGTAACACTTAAAATAGTTTTTTGAAGCTGAATTTGTATTAAACAAAAGTTTGCACTATTGAAAGGTCAATGCTTGCAACATTATGTAGCTCTCTTAAATGTACAACAGAGTCTGTTGTACATTAAGCTTTTAATAAGCTTTTCACTTGGCTGTTTCCCACTTTCAGATAATTTAGACAACAATAATAAATTATATTAAAAAGGGATTGAGATAGAAAAGGAAAATGATATGCATGTATTTTTAAAAACTTGATACAAACTTGTGTGACTTAGCTTGTGACTCGAACTTGACTATAACAGTAATATTTAATAATATTCATGTTATTTCTTATAAATCCAAAAGATTGACTAAGCCAATATTTTGTTGCCTCCACGGTATTTTAAGTTTCACAATTAAGGTCTCAGTAAAGGAAAACGAGGTGCCCACAGAAAAAAATTCTAGTCATGCAAGTATTTTCGCTTAAAGGCAAGTTATATATCAAATTAAAGCTAAAAGACTAAATTACCTTAGATTTTATTTCATTGAAATTCAAAAGGCGCTTAAGAGTTTTGCTCTCGAACTCGGAGGTATCGAGTTTACTGCTTAAGCTCAAGCCCTTTCGCATTGTTAAATATTCACTTTCTTTTTATTGCATCTGATTGACAGATAAAAGATCTAAAAAAGGGTGTGAGGAAATTTGCATATGTCTCGTATTAGCAGAATTATTGCATTTCAAACTAAAAAGTAGAATCTCGAGCATGATTTACGGAAAGAAACTGACATAAAATGAGTTACAAGGGGAAATCCGAAATTCCTCACACCCTTTTTGAGTCTATATCATTATCCATCATATCTGAAAGTTTCAAAGCGATAGCTTAAAACGTGTCCTGACTGGAGGTCGGAGAATTTTGATTTTTGCTTCTAAAATAGAGTGAGAGAAAGTCAGCTTTAAAGATTTAGCGCGATTGGGATATCACTGTTAGTATTGTTGTTTTTTCAATTATAACAATCATGGATCCTTAAATTTGACTTGCTTGCAATAATGTAGCTGTAGATGTTACCTCCTTTTGTTTTTAATGTTCTTTTTTTTGTTAGGGAGAGGTGTGTTTACCACAAAATTGTTTTCGAAAGGAGAGTTTCTCCTCGAATACAAAGGAGAACTCGTAGGTGAGGATGAAGGATGCTTGAGAGAGGAGTCTTATGACCCAGATTTGGGAAGTTTTCTCTTCTTTTTTAAAGATGGCTCGAAGTGTTTGTGGTAAGCCACTTTAAACTATAATTATATTGAATCCAAAGCAATGCAGTGCTTTATTTGTAATTGTAAAATTTATGCTACACAGTCATGTATTTAGTGTACATTATTTTTCTCGCAAAGGGGGGTTGCTGCTTTATACCTGTGAAAATTAAGGTTCTGTTAATTTTTTCAGATCAATATTTGCACAAACAGATTTATTTATTACTGTAAGTCAAATTTACACTTATCTAAGAATACTGCATGAAACTAAAAATTAGAAATACATAATGCTAGATGTGGTCAATATGTTCTTCTCAAACAAGCCATTTTTTATTGTCTGTTGAAAAGTGCTTTTAAATAATACAGTAGAAGGGCTCAGGGCAAGAACAGTCTAGTGGCTTTTTGCAAAAATTTCACTGAAAACTTGCTTTTTTGGCCTCAAAAGGGACTTGCTTACCAAAATTAGCACAGGATCATGTAAATATGGCTGAAAGGATTTCCAAATAGGTCAATAAGTCTACTTGTAATTTGGAAGAGAATAGAATTTTACCTTCAGTGAAGAGATGTGAATTCCCCCCCCCCCCCCCCCCCCCCCCCGCATTTTGGTTGGGATCTTTTGTAAGCACTTTTAGAATAATAAGTCATGAAATGGACAAAATAATTGTGCTTTTTAAGGCCTATAACTGTTATAGGCCTTAAAAAGCATAATTATTTTGTCCATTTCATGACTAACATGCAATTTTAGAAAAATTTCCCAAAAAGTCACTCAGAACATTCTTGCCCTGTCAGCCCTTCAATTGTCAAGGGATCTGTCTGCAATGCCCTTTGAGAGGAGTTGCCTGCGCCATTTTAAATTTAATTTAAGTTAAGTTTTGTTTTGAGTATATGATGGGTATTTTAAGTTTTGTTCACTGATAGTAGTTAGCACTGTTAAGTACAGTAGTTTTTGTTGACTTTTCAGTGTTGATGCCACATTCTCCAGTGGACTTGGAAGACTCGTCAATGATGCTCCACATAACAAAGCTAATTGCAACTGTTGTATGAGAAAGATAAAAGATGGAAAAAAAATATATCTTGCTCTTTATGCACTACGAGATATCTCAGCTAACGAAGAGTTACGCTACGACTATGGTGTAAAAGATCTTCCTTGGCGCAACCAAAGAGGTACATGATTGTATTACAGTGTACTTCCTAATTTGCAGCTGAAATGAAACTGATGCTTACATTGTCCATTTTATTCTCAAGAGGTTGCAATGTAGATTGACCATAACTTCTCCACTACTTATGGCAGATCAAAACCAAACAGACCATTACTGTACATGTACCTTATTAAGTTTAAAGTATCCCACAGATGAAGTTTAAAAAGGGCTACAACCCCATGACTATTAACAATCAAAATTATGGTTTCTAACACTAACAAAAAAATTATTGAGATGTGCATTCAGTGACATTTGTATGAATTCTTTCTGTTTCATATACATGAGGGTCCCCAATAGGTTTTTCAGTATCCGGGATTTGGCGTATTTTTAGGCCGGGAATCGGGGATTTGGAGGAAAATTTGAGCGAGATTCGGGATTGTTATAATGAACGGCATGCGAGATTTAGCAATATTACGACCCGGGGTTCAGGAAGTGTCACTTTAATGAACGGAGATGTTCGGGAACTCCGGTGACGAAATTGTCGAAAATGTTGAAAAGAATATCATGCCGGTTTCCAAATGGACGTTGTGATCGCTGAAAAAATTGTGAATGAGAAAGCTATCAGGAAGGCTCCGCGTTTAACAACAATTTTAGTTAGCATTGACGGCGACGTATCGCAGTGAGGCAAAGGATCAAGATTAGATGATAAAAGCCGTCGGGATTAAGGGAAAATTTGGTTGGGACGGTGGGATTGAAGAGCCCTATTGGGTACCCTCATACATTGTATGTCTATACAAATTATATTATTTGAATGTATACATTAGGTTATAGGACTACACGCTATCCAGTTTGGAAATAATTGGATGAAAACAATTCCAGAGACTGCCAAAATACGGCCGAGTCCAATTTGGCAGTCAGAGGAATTTTTTCAGTTCAATTTAATATATCCAAATAGGCCATTTTCCGAGTTGCCTTCTGCCTCTGTTTCAAAACAAGTCTTCGTGCGAAACCATTCTTATGAAAATGAGTTTGATTTGCATGAAAATGAACGTGTAGATGAAACACATTTTCATAACAATGGTTTCCCACGAAGACTCGTGTTCACACTGAGATAATTAAGAGAGAACTTGGAAATGGTCTATTGCCTTGGACAGGCATATGTATGTATAGTCCTGTTACTTGTTAATTATATCATGCCGATCTTCCATTTTATTCATCATAAAGTGTTGTCTGTATGACTATTGTTTTTAAGATATTTGTCCAAACCAGCTTGCACAACTGCTATACTTTTGATTCACATTCCTTTTCACATCAGAATAGAACTTGCACTGGCAGTATTTTGTCCAGTTCATTGAATGGGATGTGTTCTAGGTGCCTTGCTTCTTGCGCTGCCATCTGCCGAGAGTCAAACACTTTGACTTATGTTGATGCACCTTTTTTAGTATTATTGTTGACATCTTATTCTCACATTTAAGAGTTAAATTTTTTCTGGAAATCCTGACAATAGCTTTGTGTAGTTCCTTATCATTTAAATGATCTAATTTTTGACTGAAATGTTGTCAAACAAAGATCAATCTGGCCCATGCCCAACATTTCAACACAAGGACAAACAAAGCCGGCAGCCGACTGTATAAAAGCTACGCACTGATTGGTTAAAATTTGAATTTCTATTGTTTTTGTTGAGTTTTGATTGGCTAAAAGAAACCATTTAATTTCTGAGTAGGAAATAGTTTTGATTTTCTTAAGAAAAGTCCAAAAACTATCCAAATTAGGACAGTTTGAAAAATATGAAAAAATACCATTAATAGGTTCTTTTATTGGGTATAGATAGATGATATATTTAATTAATATTACTGATCTTGCTTAGTGCTGTCTTGTCTGTCACTATTCCTCTTCTTTCCTCCAGTTTTTATTATTTATTGTTATTATTAGCTCTACTAAAATCATTGTTTTAATGACCATGATTCAGGCAATAAAGGCAACATGCAAGTCGAAGATGTCAATATTGATGGCAAAGTGCAACGCAAAATACAAGGACAAGTTGGGGTAGATGGCACAAAACACGCTGACAGTACTGCTGACTCAGAGGTATTGCAGAGCACCACAAGCCATGGTAACAGTACTGCTGACTCACAGGTATTGCAGAGCACCACAAGCTGATTTATGCATGTAATAGCTTGCCCAATTGGCAAGAAGTTTCTCATTTTTCTTAGCATCCTGCTTTTTATTACTAGTTTATTATCAGATTCTATCTTAAAACAACATTTATTATATCGGGCTGAACTGGTCCGTGATGAAAAGGAGCATTCTGATTGGTTCCCTGAGCAGTCCGAATTTTTGCATATGGACCGCTAAGATGGACCGCTCGCGAATTAATTTCGCAAAATCCATTTTATGAAATATTAAGCAAAGAAAACTATTTTATTAAGTAGAAACACTATTTCTTCATGTTGGGCGGGTTAATTTCGGTTAAATTGTTACGAAAAGGGGCCTGAAAAATGCAAAATATATGCTTAACTTTAGCGCGCGCGTTTGCTGCGAACGGGATGCATTAAATTCAGTAAAATTTTAAAAGAGCCATAATAATAAAAACTTTATTGAACTAGCTTGTTCGGTCCGTATTGGGAAATATTGGTCTCGTTCTTTTTTTGCAAGTTTATGGACCTCGCCTTCGGCTCGGTCCATAAACTTGCAAAAAAAGAACTCGACCAATATTTTCCCAATACGGACCTCACGCTAGTTCAATAACATCTATGTTTAAAAACATGGTTTGTCTGAGAAAATGCAAAGCTCATTTTTGTAGCATAATTTTATTATTTCTGTCATTTGCAGGTCAGTTTGTTAGAGAAGGCGGCTTGGATTATTCCCATTAACCATGGAGCTCATTGGAAAGTGATAGTAAGTTTATTTTTATGACTTTTTCTTAATTTTGGTCATTTATTGTTAAATTTAAAAGTCAATATACAGGGTTGTAGCCAGAAAAAAATTATGACTGAGGCAATGTCCATGGTTAAATTCTCTTCCTAGGTATTTAGGGTGTTTATGATGGCTACATTTAAACACAACACTGGGATCACAAAAACAAATGACTGAGGCAAGTGCCTCGGTTTGCCTCATACTGGCTACGGCCCTGATACACCTAATTGCAACAACGTTGTCATAGAAAAAAGGAAAATGAAAAAAGCAAAAAGGAATTAATTAGTTTATTCATCATAACTGACAGCACCTACACAAAACTTACGGGTTTATAACTACATACATATTGCTCGTAATAGCAAGATAAATTCATGTAAGGGTATTTTGAGGCGTTTTGAGGCCGCTTCTTTGGGCGAATTTTTAAACTTATCGTGTTATAGTACCTAATTAATTCCTATTTGCCTTTTTTCATTTTCCTTTTTTCTATGACAACGTTATTGCAATTAGGTGTATATGTTACATTTTGATTTGGTGATGTAGCAGCTGACAGGAAAATTGAATAATTTATACTGCTGAGAGTAGTTCTCATTGAATGTGCTCTCTGTCTATACAGATAGTGAACCTAATCACTAACTAAGTCAATATGCCTTTATGATTCCATGGATCCTGAAAGAGAAGATCCGGTAGAAGCAATGCACTTCCAGGCTGTGAGGTAAATTTATCTCTGTCAGTTTTTGCTCTAAAGTTCATGAATAATATTCAGAAGGGAAACAATTAACATGTACTAAGTTACTTGGAATTTTCAAACCCCAATTTTGTATTCTTTGTAGGCTTTTAATTTGTTTATTATGTTTATATGACCGGGCTTAAGCTTTAAATGTCCAGAAGGCTATTCTAATGAAGAATGATATGATAATGAGACTGGGATAGAGTTGTGTACGCACAATATTTTAATTTGAATTTAACTGACACTGAATCCTTCAAATAGAATCAAAATATTGTGAACACAGGAGAAAGCAAGAAAACGCAAACAAGTGTTCTTGAAACGATGTCACAACCTACTTAATGTTCATGAATCAATTGTCGATTGAATGCCTTAAAAGTGTTGGCCCAGTGACAATGTCTCAACAAAGATGGCATTGATAGAGTGTCAGTGGTACAGTACTACACTGGTGCCTAATAACTGTCAATTATTGTCTTTTGTCAAAGAAGTTATCCTTTAACTAATTGTCTTGTACTGACTCATTTTACAGAAATTTCACTGAAAAAGTTCATAACTTTTTTGGAAAAAGATGGAATTCCCATGACTGGAAGCAGTGCATCGCAAAAGAAACCCCCAAGCAATGCAATGCATTTGATTGTGGTATTTTTACTCTGAAGGTGAGATGATAGTGATAATTATAGGGTTATTGTATATGCTACATGATCAGTGATATAGTTGCAGTTTCCACTTACATGATTGTATACCTAAATTTAATGTTGTCAGTATTAATTATTATAATTATTACTACTAAGTACTGATCCCTTTGGTTCTGATATCCATTTTTGTTAATTAAAATGCTTTTTCCTTTTTTGAGCAATTCGGACATTGAAACTCGTTTACAGTTTTGTGTTGATCTGCCAAATTCTGACAGCTTGGCCACAGCAGGGAGCGGAGAGCCACAGGGAGTATTGCAGGGCGGCATTCAAGTTCGTGAGACATGGCTGCAAGCTCTCGCTCCCTGTCCCCCCCCCAAATCTCTGAGTCCGAGAAGCTTGCTCGTAGGCTATACTTCATACATCAGTCTACATATAAAATAGGAAATTTGTCTCTTTTTTTCCCTATAGTTTGTGGACTACGCTATATCTGGAAGGAGTTTGTCTTTTAGTCAGGTAAGAACTTTCTGTGAAAATCACAAATGAATAACTGTTAATGATTTGATTTAATTATCACCAATTTACTTTTGGTAGCTCAAAAAATGGAGGGCGCTTATTGGAAACTTGGTGTTGGGTGCTTATTTTTATTATTTTTTTTTGGGGGGGGGGGGGACTCTTGGTGACAGTGTATTAAAAGATAACTTTTACTGCAGAAACAGAATACTAACAATGTTACCGTAAAAACTCTATTAAGCCACCCCTCCCTAGCACGCTGTAGGTACCCCGTTTGGAAGTCGGTTTTGTACTAAGCCCCCCTCCCCTCTCTAATAACCTTCCCCCTCCTTTTGGGACATGAAATTTTGTAAGTAATCCCTCCAATTCCCTATTACAAAATCCATGTGCAGTCCAGCTGGCATTTTTTTAACAAATATACACTGAAATATCCAACACTATACTAACAGCTGTAGTTTTACTGTAGAACAATGTGGTGCACATTCTGAAACTATTTTTGGCTAAACAAGAAATCATTAAACTGCTGAATAAAGGAAACAACTAAGTCCCTCTGCCTCTCTCTAATACCCCCCCCCCCCCTCCCCTCCCCTTCTTATGACGCCTGAAATTAAATAAGCCCCAGAGCTTTTATGGTAAAACAACATAAAGGACAGTAATGGTAGGGGTTTGAATAGTCAAAATTGAACTCCCATTTATTTTAAGTCCTAAATATTAAATGTTCTCATTGTCTGTTCAGTGTTCCCCATGCTATACTATGGGGGTGCTTATTGGAATGGGGGCACTTATGAACTACATTAACTTATTAAAAGGGAGTGCTTTTTTTGTTAGGAAGGCGGTAAATTGAATGATTATTTAGGATACTAGGAATTATTTAAAATTGATTGTTTGAAAAAAATTATACAATTCTAATTTTAATCAAATCAATAACTAAATTCTTGATTATGATTGGTCATTTGCGGTCTATTTCATAATTGGCGCCCGGTCACATGGGTGTCCAATTGGAGTGACCTAGTACGTTCCGTGCGCGTCAATCAGTTGCACTTCAGTGGGTTCTTATTTGCTGTTTTCCTCCTACAGCTGTACTTTTAAACTGATAAAAAATATTCTAGATGTTTAATTGAATACAAAACTGATTCCACATAGACTTGATAATCTCGAATTTTGTTATTGCTTGAATTACAAATCGTCCACGCGCTACGCACTCAGGCAATTTGAAATTACTTGCCCAAATTACTCCCTGAATTGTACTCAACTCAGTCCAATTACTATTTTTACTTATTAATAGTTACATTTCTCTGTGAAATTCACAGAGAGGTTATCCAAAGAACTGGATTTCAATATCAGTAGGATGTGCTGGGACAAAAAGCAAAACGGCACCTAAATGGTCACTGGAGCTCTAAGACTTGCCTAAAAGGAACCGAAGAAGCAAAATTCATTGATACTCTCAACTGAAGATAATTGATTATAATTATAATTTTCTTTCCATTATGCATTTAGATGTATTAGTACAGAAAAGGAATATCCTTGCCATTTATGCATGGTTACTTTAGGTATACTGATTGCACACATAAACTAATAAATACATCTGATAGTTTAATAATTTTATTATTTAATATGTAATCTTTGGTTATATGGTATACTTATCAACACAGGATGACATGCCAAGGTTTAGAATGGAAATGGCAAGAGAAATCATAGCAATGAGATTACGGTGAGTTGAACTATAATGATGGATAATGTCTTTTTTAGTGAGGTGAATGGTTCTCCATGACAAATATTGTCTCTTAAGCAAAGCCAATTTCTTGAACCAACAGATCAGAAGATACAGAGCCTTTGACTGAACTGCAATTGCATCAACCAATTTCTGTACCAAAGGTTTCAGTTGAGTCCAAAGAGCATATGCTAGATGGTAATTCTAATATTTTTGTTTTTGTTCATCACTTGGTTATAAACCTTATTGCTTATTATACATGTATTCTATAAAGTTTTCTTCATGTAGGCAGACTAAAGCATTAAAATATAAAAGAGTTAAATATTGTTCAGCTACTTTAGCATGCATTGGGTAGCTAGAAGATGATATAAAAGATAACAAATATTTAGGTGCACATCTTTTGAGCTACTCTTTTTTACCTTTTTTCATTTTTCATTTCACACCATTGTTGAAATAAAATTTAATACGCCCAGCTCTTATAATTTATATCTTACAAATTATTGCATGTATACCGTAGTTTACGAAACAAAAACAAATTTAATTACTGCAGTACATGTATATTATTCAGCAGTGGGTTGCAAGAGTCAAGCTCCAAAAAAGAAGTATGAGGCTGCTAACTTTGACAATGATGAGGTAAAGGCAGTGTGTCAGTTCTTATAATAAATTATGAAATCAATAGATTAATGGATTGATGTAATTTGACAAAAAGGAAACAATTAATACAACATTTCATTAGAATTTCTTTTCAGTAACAAAGTATATTAAGTTATCAATGAAACACTGTACCAGGTTCCATGTTTTTTAATGGCAGCAAAAAGTAACAAAAATGTACCCACAAACTGAATAGACCCCACAGTGCTGGTGTGCTTCCATGTGCATGTACTCATATGAGCGTAACAGTCCAAGTAAACAAATATATCACATGGAATACAGATGAATAGATACATTGCTTTGCTCTTTGTTTGTGACATGATTTGTTTAATACAGTGTATATTATTGTACAAGAAAAGACTTGGCATGCATGATGTATACATACCAACCTGAATCTTATTAATTGTTGTCAATTAAGATACTGTACAAATCAGGGTTTACCTTTGGCTTAACCCTTTCACTCCCAGAGTCAATTATGGAGACCTGTAGTGAAGTTCTAACTTTTTAGTCTGTGGATAAAATCCTATGGTGTGACCATTCAAATGAAACCTCTTCAGCAGTACTCTTGCATAGTACTATTTGTTTTCCAATATTGTACAAAATGGAATTTGGAATTTCTCTTGAATTTTGATATTTGGCACTCTTGGGAGTGAAAGGGTTAAGTAAGTTAAGACTTTAGAGCAATAATTGTAACTTTTTCCTAAATAATGCAGTTTTGGTTTGAAACTGATTCTGTCTTTTCTGATAATCCTGGTTTGGGTAATTTTAAAAAGATTGTTGTTGTTGTCTGTTGTTGAAGCATCATTTTTAGAGCCTCAAGCTTTGAAGGTGACTTCATAAGTCGACAGCTCCTGACCAGTCTTTTTTAGGACTTTCTTTACCCAACGAAAATCACACAGTATTATCTGTAGCTACAAGTCCTCGTCATATCTTCATGACTCATTCATAAAATGAAACTGTAAAGCCAAGACATAGACACCTGCAGGCTAAACTATTAAGTAAACATAATAAATTCATCAGGATTACCTCCACTACATTGTATAAAATAATAAGTTTGACCCAGCTGCTCTTTCAGCAGAAGTAAGATCCAACAGAAGACTAAGTGAGAATGCTTATGCAGTGTATTGTTGTTAGGATTGTGTTTCAGACAGTACAAGTGGGGCTGAAAGTGAAGATTTCAATTCTGTTGCAAGTCAATTCCCTCCCCGTTTGCTTAGCCATTTGCCTACAGAGGCTTCAACAGGTATGGATTACAAGGTTAAGGCGAATCTAACCTGGAGTATCCATAAATTATCATGATGATCTTTTTTACAATAATTATCTGAAGATTTTCTTGTGTACTCAATGGCCAATTAAAGTCATTTTCTTTAAGAGTGTAAACAACCGACAAGAGCTATTGATCTTAAAGTATCATATAACCAATGTTTATTAGTAGAGACTGAGTAAGAAAACCCTTCGTGAGGCTGTATAAATGCTCTTCCTAAATGGCAAACTGCCTGTGAGGAATAAAAGAATCAAAGAGACCAGTTTAATCTCGCTTGGCTAAGAGGGTGACTTACCAAATTACTAGTAATAAATAGGTTCAGACCACCTAAAGTATAGTAAAGTAAAGGTTTATCATTTGATAATAATAATGATAATAATAGTCTGTAATGATTATTACTAATAATGATTACATAATGAAAATAATAACAGTGATGATGATAATGATATTTTTAATAATCATGATAACACATCTCTGACTAGAGGTAGAAAGAAGTAATTTGGGAGGTATGAAAAATTTTTAAACATAAATACATGTAACAGTTGGAGAATAGTGGTTCTTCCTACTCTGATGGTGGAATGCAGTAAATCAAACACACCATACAAACCTAATATTTTTGTGTGTAATTTTATTATTAAAATGAACATGCATGGCAGGTTGAATTGTCTATCACAATCACAACGTTTCTCACATTTACTGTAGGTGCTCTGAAATAATTATTGCAGTTCATTTCTATTGTTTATTTTTCTCTCTGTAGAGTATCAACTGCGTGCCCCAAAAAGAGAACTTAGAAACATTTCTTTTGTTGATCCGGGAAACAGTTTCAGTGAGGATGATGCAGCTTTAGCTGGTAGCATTAAAACCTCTAACAGTAAGTTAACAATTTTGTGAGACAGTATAATTTGCAGTTGTTGAATTTAAATATACCTGTACATGTTTAGGATAATGTAATTTATAAATGAACAGGTAGTTTACTGATAGACAATCAATGGGAGAAATTCACCAATGGAGTTAATTCCATCCTACTTTTAAGAAACTTTTTTTTGTTCAGAATCATAACAAAAGATTTATTGTTCTTTTGTAACATAGTTTTAATTAATCATTTTAGTTTTAAATTAATGTCACTGTTCCAATTAATTGATTCTCATGATAGTGTCTCTCAAAATGATTAATATTTCGAGCTATAACTTAGGTCGAGTAAAAAACATGAGACACATTTGGCGTAAATAGGGGGACACCGCTCGGTGATTGGCGCGACAGGCGACTTCCATTGCGTGACCTTTTAAAGCCTCACTTCTTTTGGCACTATGAGCTGCAACCTAGGCCAAAAGGCACTGCAGCGGCAGCACAACTAAAGCCAGCAACGTGCCACTCTGGGAAGAGTAATTGGCAGGTCTAAAAACTAGAGCGTTATTTGCTGAAAACCTAGGCCAGCAATGCGCTACAGCGGCAGCACTACGAGCTGAAACCTAACGCCAGCAACGCTTAAATGTAAACAATTAAGTGACCTATTGCGCCTCACCTATCTAACCAGCAGTGCTGGATTGGACTGGAATATTGGCAGGTCGATAACGTGAAAAACCGATAGAGTAAACTAGTAAAGTCGCGAGCTTGGGGAAGTCGCTGCGCAGAACTTAACCGAACAGTCCATCCCGAGAAGTGACCCCAAGTTTTATTGCATGATTTGACACAGGGAGGGAGGGAGGGGAACTTTACAAAACTTGACAGTGAGTAGATCAACTGAAGGCAAATGTGACTTTGAACCTTTTACATTGCATTTTATAGCTAGACAGTGTTCGTGGCCAAAGCCAATGGCCGAGGCTGAAAATAGTCATCAATACCTGTTATTTTTTCACTCTACTTTTCTGTTTTAGAAAATCACAACTCACAGTTATATTGTCCAGACCTTTGTCATCGAAACAGCTAGTTCCTCACAAAAATGTTTTTGTGTCATCTTTCTCAAAGGTAAACCCAATTGCTCTAAAGAGATTTCAGAGGAAAGGTCAGGTGATGACAAGCATTGTCCTGCAGATTGTAAAGAATTACCTGAAAGAAAGGATGAGGCAGTGTTGCCTGCAGAAAGAAAACCCAACAAAGGAGGTACATTGTCTCTTTAAAATTGGGAAGTGGAGCCGGAGTTTACCGGCTCAATCACACATAGGTTTTTGACCAAATTGACCAATCAGGGTCAATATCAGGCATACGTGTAGTATCTTAAGTAAGTGACTGTATAATGTCTTATACAACCTACATGTATCTTGTTTTAATGTTTAGTCTATCTCATTTTCAGAAGTGAGTTGCCAAAGTCAAATTCAAAGAAAGGATGATGAGGTATGCTAGGATTTTCTTCTTATACCTTCCAAGGAAAATGCTGCCTCTTTTATATACCTTCAGAAGGGATATCCTATCTGTTTGAAATCATAATTTTAAGCTTCAACAGCCTCTTATTGCTGGCAAGCCATAGCGAGGCAGCACACTATTTAGTACAATAGGGCGAAATCGGCAAAATTTGTCGGATGTAAGATCAGAGACATGCGCAGACGTTTCCGTTTTTGTTATCCGGGATTCTTGTGATCCGGGACTGTTCGTGTGATCCGGGACTCCTGTGAAGTGCGCGTCTTCTGAGTGCACGTGAAAATTTGAAGCCCTTTTCTTCGTCGCCGCTGCGGTCATTCAAGCTTCATCAAGGACAGCAAATTGAGGTGAGTTTTAAAAATATAGATGTCTTTAATTGAATGTGGAAGTATTCATCAAGGTCATGAACGGTTTAGTGATGATTCTCGAGGAAGACAAGAGATTTTTATGTGTCTAGCTGCTCTATTATATGAGCAATTTTTGCCGATTCGCGAATGGAGGTGCCAAGATATCGATCAAGTCTTACTTCATGGAGATCATTTTTTTCTCAGCAGTGAATTGTTAGACAAAAATACTTCTATTTGAAGTAAACTGCCGACTGCAGCCTGCTGGTCTCGGGAGATAACAGAGGAAAATTTGAAGCAAACCTGCTTTATGTCGAAAGCGAAAGCGACTTTGGTGCCACAGCTGGGAAAGCATTCACAGTATTCTTCGCACGTGGAGGCGTTGAATTTGATCGATGAGTCAAAATCTCTGCCCGTTGAGGCAAATAATTCAACCATTAAGTTACATTTGCCCGTTGAGGCGAAAGAAAAGATTGCAATGATCGATGAGTCAAAATCTCTGCCCGTTGAGGCAAATGATTCAACCATCGAGTTACATTTGCCCGTTTAATGAGGCGAAAGAAAAGATTGCAATGATCGATGAGTCAAAACCTCTGCCCGTTGAGGCAAATAATTCAACCATCGAGTTACATTTGCCCGTTGAGGCGAAAGAAAAGCTTTCAGAGTACATTGAGTTGAAATCTCTGCCCGTTGAGGTAAAAGAAAACTTTGCAATTGTAAATTCAAAATATGGATCGCTCGTGGAAGCTAACCATTCATTCCTCGAGAATCATCACTAGACAGTTCATGACCTTGATGAATACTTCCACAAGCAATTTAATAAAGACATCTATATTTTTAAAACTCACCTCAATTTGCTGTCTAAACAGAACACCTTGTAATTAATTGAAGTTTTACAAATAAACATTTCTGTTAAAAAAGTTATGGTTAAACTGTTAGCAAACTTAGGCATTTAATATAAAGGGGGAAATTGGAAAAAAAATTTATTTTTTCGATTAAAAGTCACCCCACACTTACAACAGCCCTCCCCTCTGTGCAACCTATTTAACCACTCACCCAAATTATACCGTTCATTTCAAATCGTAAAACAAGTATTTCCTTCATCAAAGTCTGTAGCCTCCTACGCAGACGTCCTTAGGGCTCGTCGTGGGGGAGGAAAGATTGCTTGACGAGCCCTAAGGACGTCTGCATAGCTGGAGGCTACAAAGTCTGAAGCCAGCACCCACTTTCACGTTGAAATTACTAGTATTATTTTAAAAAGGCTTAAGGTGGCTGAACACAGTTTATATGATACCTGCTCCCCATTTACCATTTTTCTAAAACCACTGACCTATGGGTCTCCAAAATTTGCATGATATTAGATACCCGTAATAGGATGGACTTTCGTCATTTGATAGTTAGGGTGGCATGTGTGTTGTTGCCATGGCAATGCAACTTGATAAAAAATGACTTCAAAATTGGGTTTTATTTATTTGCAGAAAATTTAGTCGTTAGATTTTCTTCATGATTTGCTGTACAGAAACTTGTTACAATGTACGCATGTCAACACTGTTACAGTTTTAACATAGGGATTTTGAGCTATCCTTTGTTTAAGGAAACTGAATTATTTACAATTTCCTCAGTCTGTTAAATTTCAATTTTTTTGCAACCATCTACTTACTTGCTTCCTGAAGTATCTTTCTGCTAAATTTTATGAAATTCTAATGAGTGGTTCTTGAGAAATCAGCTTATTTCTGCTAGGAAATCCATTTGCTTTTTTTGGCCAAACTGCACATGCACTGCATTCGAATGGCTTTTTGTATGTGTACCCCTGCACACTTATGGGGACATGAATATGGAAACACACAAGCACTGTGGGGACTGCTGAAATAGTGGGGACATTTCTGCATCCCCAGAAAAAAGGCCCTGAAATAGCCTTTTTAGGCCTCTAAACCATATACAGTAACTGGGGTCGTCTAGAAGGTCCTCACAAGTTGGTATAAAAAAATACACAAGTTGAATCCCCGCAAGTCAGTAAAATTTTTAATCTTAGAGAAAAGTTTTTGGTGTTTTTCACTTGCACTCCACTAATGTAAACCATCAAGGAAAACAAAACTGTACATGTACCAATATTTTATTAAATCATAGAAAATCAATTTAGCGACATAACATGAATGAGCTGGCTCAAAGAGGTTTTTATTGAACCCACATGAATACTGACATGATACTTTGTTATTAGAATCATGTGTCTGATAGAGTGAGTGCAAGTGTGGCTGAAAGTGGAGAAACTAATAATGCTGCAAGTCCCACCTTTCCGACTGTACAAAAAAGAGCCACAGCTGTGGAGGCTTCAGGTAGCAATAAAAAAATCCAAAATTTATTTAAGCCAAATTGATTTGTGTACACTGCACTAAAGGTGTTTTCAAGATCAAAACAATGATTATTTTGTATTTGTTTCTGAAGAGCCTAAGCTTTTACCCCAAGAGAGCATACTAATTCTGGATAACAATCGCAAAGAAGATGATGAAGCTGCAGATTTAGATGACATAATTTGCCACTCTGATAGTAAGTTGATAATGAAGTTAATTGGTGAATATAGTGGGGGGACACCATATGAAATGTAGATTGCCAAATGGGTCGTTATTAACAGATTTACAGCTGAGAGTAAGTTGGAAACAGTTTTAAATGCAAGTAATAATTAATATATAGATTTAGCCAAGCCTAAAAGCGGAGCTTCGAATTTTTAGTCTGTTCTTATAATTTGGGGAAAACTTGAGCCTGCGATCCAATGAAAATCCATGACCTGGTCAGCGGTCAACTTCATAAAAATACATGACCTTGATGAGTTCTACAATTGAGCCCGCGATGTGGTCACGTGATACTGGTCAGCGGAGTCCTTGTTTTGACAGCTGTCAATTCACCTATAAATGGTTCTCCAATATTACTTCAACGAAAGGGTAAATACATCTTTTTTCTCAAGCAATCGGCAAACTCGTACCCAGTCCTAATCAGGGCGTACGGACGGACGGACGTACGGACGGGCATACGGACGGTCACGTGTCAAACAAAATGTCTCGGCTTCATGGGTTTTCACTTTCGACTTCATCTTCTATTTTCTGCATGAACCTATGGGGCTCCGCTTGCGCGCGCTTCGCGCACGCGGAAGCTCCGCTATAATTATAATTATGTAACTGTAACTTGTAAATTAATTTCTGATTTGTGATTATAGAGATTATAGTAAATAATTATGAATGATTGTTTTAAGAGGCCAATGTTATAGAGCGTTTTCACTGACGTCATATCAAAATTCAGAAGCAGTTTTCGATTCTAAAATGTTTATGGAATTGTAGAGAGTTTAAAACTACACATCTGGGCCAAATTTTGAAGCGAAAGAGCATTTCATTCAAGAGTTATAGGCGAATGAGCATAGACATTTTTAGTAAGAAATGTATGGTGTTTCACTTAGGAACACCAACATGGCGGCCAAAAATGTAAAGACTTCAAAGTCTAAATAACACCAAAAATCTCATCACAAAATATTGTATTCACTATAAGAGGCATGAAATCGGCTTATAAGCATCTATAATTCATTAATAACTTTCAACTAGTTCCATTTTGTTTATTTTCACGGCTTATCTGAAATAGCGTGACAAATTACGTGACACATTTACAACCTTAATAAATCGAAAACGAAACATCGTTAAAACCTGAAACTTTTTGTGAAAGATTATAACACTGGTATCGACATACCATGTGAGAAACAGCTTTGTAGGATGTATACTTTAGATTTTTTAATTTTTATGACGTCATGTGAAAACGCTCTATATTGTTCTGGCCAAGAATATTGTTATCCACACATTTCACCCATGGTCTTTCAATAATTATTTTTCTTTTAGTTTAATTGTTTTAGCATTGAACTTTGTCGTAGATTTATTGCCCAAAATCCTTAAAAGAAATCACATACATGTAAGAGCTTTTTTGACCTGATCTACAGGTTGTATTCATTTTTTTCTGTAGGTACGAAGAGGCGTTCTAGATTAACCCATTCACACCTGAGGATTTTTACGTTTTTGAGTGATTTTCTGCATACACACGCCCCATAGGATTTCGTGACTGCATATTTGGAGTTACCATTGAAAGTGCTGCTGTTCTAAAACACTGAAGGCTCGAGTTTACTGGAAACGTCATTGTGACGATCTCATTTTGCTTGCTTGATTTGCAATAAAGGGTCCAATATGAATTATCTACGATTTTGGTAAGTTCACAGCCATTTTTCATCTTTAGTAGCTGCCTGGTGAGCATCATTAAGCTTGGAGGTAGTTTAGAGTCCACTTCTCAATGAAGCGAGTTAGTTGTTGTACTTCGTTTGCGAATTTGGCTCGTTGCTCGTTGAACTGGAAAAAATGGCCGCCTGGAAACGAAGCAGCTTTGGGACTCGACTCTGGATGAATTTCTCGACCTACTGCGGCATATTTTGGAAGTTGCGACCACAGGAGAACACAACAAGCGCGAAATTTCGGCGGTGGGTCGGAGTGGCTGTGGACTTAGTATAAATATGAAATGTGTGCGGAAAGAAACAAACGCTGTCAAAATTCTTGGCCATTTCCCAGCATGCAGTGCGGTGGTGATATTGAAAATTGAGGCAAGGTCAGTATGCATTAGAACGAGAGGCTAGAGCTCGGCCCGAGCAACGAATAAGAGCAAAAAAATTCACTGCTAAGCTAGGACTAGGACTGAATTTTGCTGTGAATGTTGATTTTTGGGTTTGCCATGATGATTTGAATAAAAAAAACTAAAGGCAAAAAAGTGATTTTTGTTGTTTTTCTATGACGTTAAAAACGGTAATTTTTGTTATTGTCCAAATTCAAACGCTGATATTCTGCAAAAATCGCTGACTTTTTTGTGTTTATTGGGTATCTCAATTTGAAAGACTTTCTAGTCAATGCTCACAACTGCTAGTTAAGGCAATGTTCGCACGATTGAGAAAGTTACAATTTTTTAAAGCAGTGGAGTCTTGTACGGGCGGTTACGGGCGGTTCAGGTGTCAATGGGTTAAAGAGAAAATTGATGTTTTCTAGTTCATCGGCTTCTGATGAAGATAATAGCACTTCTCTTTTCCCAGGTAATGATTAGTTTTAAAATGTTGGAGAACCAACGTTATTATTGTAAAATAAATCCTTAGCCAGAGCACATGAGAACATTACAGGATGCCACAATGGATTGTTTGGTATCCACTTTCCATATAAGAAGATGGGGTATTCAGTAAAATGCAGTTCAACCAGAAAGAAGGAATTGATGTGATAAGACAACTGTGGACCTTAAAATAGTCATCAATACCTGTTATTTTTTCACTCTACTTTTCTGTTTTAGAAAATCACAACTCACAGTTATATTGGCCAGACCTTTGTCATCAAAACAGCTATGTTCCTCACAAAAATGTTTTTGTGTCATCTTTCTCAAAGGTAAACCCACTTGCTCTAAAGAGATTTCAGAGGAAAGTTCAGGTGATGACGAGCATTGTCCTGCAGATTGTAAAGAATTACCTGAAAGAAAGGATGAGGCAGTGTTGCCTGCAGAAAGAAAACCCAACAAAGGAGGTACATTGTCTCTTTAAAATTAAGTAAAATTGATGAAAAAGTTAACCCAAAGGCAAGACTTGTGCCCCTTATTTCTTAACCACCCTAATTTCTTACAGATATTTTTTTAGGTCAAACTTACGGTAATTATGGTAATAATTATTATCATTCAATGCAAATTTTTCTTCATTTTCATTGGCCAAGACCCCATTTTGTGACCTGCAAATAACTGCCTACAAATAATGGTCCGCTGGTGCGCAATGTCGTTTGCTGTGTTAGACTGCAAATTATATCTTGCTCGTGGGAAAATAAAACCAGGCCTTTCTCCTTCTTGCGATCACTCTTGCATAATAAAATGGCAGAAATTTTTAAAAAAAAACAAACTTGTGACAGAATGATAAAACAATAATTAAACTTGGTTATCGCAAAATAATGTGATTTGTCAGTGTTTCAAAGTTCGATTATAATTGCAAATTGAATAACTGATCTGCTTGCAACTGAAGAATTATGTCATTTTGCTGAGCCTCGCCCAGTAATGGTTCATTCTTCGTCACTCGCAATTCAGGCTAGCCTCCCACGCAGAAATTCTTGGGGATTCTTCATGCGTTCCTTCTTCTCAAAAATAAAAACATCTGGCTTAATTTTCAAAAATGATGACCACTATTGTCAAAAAATGTAGGAGAGTGATCAACGATTATTTTAACTTGGGTTAGCCAGTGATTACAATATTATTTAATTTCTTCTTTACATTCTTGGGAACAACATGTTTATATATCTGGCTCAGCTTGAAACAGCTATAATCATGTACTAAAAATCACAAATATTTAGTTTTTTCTTATACAGAAGTAGAAATTGATTTAATCCTCTCCATGTGTCATTTCAGTGTTGGTATGTTGTACTCAGAAAAACGAAGATAAAGGAAGAGTTTATGACAAAAAGCAAGCATGCTTTTATTGTGGCAAATTGGTTTGTAAAATTGCAAGACACTATGAACAAAAACACAAGTCCGAAAGGAATGTGGCCATTGCCCTATCGTTCACTAAAGGTTCTCCAAGCAGAAAGAAACACCTTGAAAAACTTAGATTACTGGGTAACTATCACCACAATCTAACTGTTTTAGAAACTGGAAATGGGGAGCTTATTCTCAAGAGACGTCCCTCCTCTGTTGAGAAGTGCATTCCTGATGATTTTCTTCCATGCAGTCATTGCTTGGGCTTCTTTAAGCGACAGGAACTTTGGAAACACGTCAAAGGTTGTGGTGCTAAACCAAAAGATGAAGATACCGATGCACCAAAATATCAGAAGGTACAAGCAAAGGCGAAGTTGTTGTTGCTCAATTCTACCTCGGCTAGTTCCAGTGACAACAACTACATATTAAGCCAACTTTTCTCAACTATGAAAAGAGATGAAGTCTCCCATAGCCAGAAACGACTGGCTCATTAAGGAAGTTGGTTTGTTTTTTATTGAAAAGCATGGCGAAAAGCAACAGCACCTTACTTCTCAAAAAATGAGGGAACTTGCTAGGTTCCTGACAGAACTTCGTGCTGCAGATTTCAGTCCAAACGCCCATCTCAGTGATTTCATCAAGCCAGAAAAATTTGATGTTGTTGTCAGTGCTGTTAAAAGCCTTACAAAGTTTGAATTCCAAGAAGGTGTCCAGAGAGTTGCTACCCCCTCATTGTCTCTTAAAGTTGGTCACTCGCTAAAAAAGTGTGTTTCTATTCTTCGGGGCCAGGCCTTGCGCAGACAAGACAAAGACCTGCAAGAGGAGGCTGACAATTTTGAAAAACTTTTAGATTCTGAGTGGAGCCGTCGTGTTTCCCACCATTCTCTCAAGTACCTTGGGAACAAGTAAATTTAACAAAGTTCAAATATTACCCATTGCAGAGGATCTTGAGAAACTAAGAAGGAGTATCCTGTCAAAGATTTCATCCAGCACACAAGTCCTTGCTGAACAACCTGAGCTACAAGCCTGGAGCCAACTTGCCCAAGCTACTCTTGCCAGACTGGTAATTTTCAACAAAAGGAGGGGTGGGGAAGCATCAAAGCTGCTTTCAGAAAGTTATCATCACAGACCAGACTGGAAGCAAGTTAATAATCCAGAAATCACGGCATCACTGAATGACTTTGAAAGAGAATTATCAAAAAGGCAAGTGAGATACTAATTAAGCCCATAGGGTTAATAAATGAAGGAAGGAAGGAAAGAAGGAAGGAAGGGAGGGAGGGAGTGCCTCTCTTCACCCAGGTGTATAAATGGGTACTGGCAAATTTAATGCCGGGGGTAGCCCTGTTGATGGACTAGCATCCCATTCAGGGGGGAGTAGAAATACTCCTAGTCGCTTCATGCTTCATTTTAGTTATTATGGTTTTATTATTATGTCTAACAGATTGGACATGGTTGAGACTCGAGGTAAGAGGGGCAGGAAGGTAGCTGTTATTTTGACACCTGAGGTGAAAGCCAGCATAGATCTCCTCAACAAGACAAGGAAAGCTGTGGGAATTCCAGATGAAAACCCGTTCATTTTTCCCAGACCAACCAGACAGTCACTGGACCACATGAGAGCAAACGACTGCCTGCGGAAATTTGCAAAAGAGTGTGACCCACCTCTCTCAAATCCAGAAAATGTAACAAGTACCAAACTCAGAAAGTACATTGCAACGATTACCCAAGTGCTGTCACTCAAAGAAACTGAGGTGGACTGGCTTGCAAGACACCTTGGTCATGATATCCAAGTACACAGGGACTTCTATCGTCTACATGAATCTACCATCGAAATTGCAAAAATCAGCAAGTTACTTCTAACCGTTGATCAAGGAGAAACAAGGAAATTTGCTGGAAAATCACTTGCTGAAATCAACTTAAATGGTTAGTGCAAGATTGTGGTTAGGTAATGTAAATTTCATAACTTATTTGTCTTGTTCTTTCGTCTCTATTGTTCGTCAAAGCAACAAAATAGAACATTAGAATAAAATGCCAGTAAGGCAATTTTTGTTTTGTTTTGAGCTAATTCATAAAATAATGTTGACGATGCTATTATTATTATTATTATTATTAAAAGGTAAGGTTTTTCAAACTCGGAGCTCAAAAAAGTTAAAAATACGAGATATTTCGTCTGACTTCAACCAGACTTCATCAGTCAACCTGGAGTCTGGTTGAAGTCAGACAAAATATCTCGTATTTTTATTTTTTTTGAGCTCATGTTCCGGAAACAGGAAACAAATGTTTTTGATTGTATTATTATTATTATTATAATTATTATTATTATTATGTCTCAAGACAAGAAGATCAAGGAACAGTACAAAAAAAGTTTGCGGTTCAAAAGAGTATTTCTTTTACTGTCAATTATATTTAAAGATAGCTCAAGCATGTTAAACTTCATTCCAGGGTTTATTATACTTTCTGGGGACGTGATGAAACGGCTACTTATGGGGACCTCTTGCCACAACAATCCGCGATTACATAAAAGATGGTGCCACGCGTTGCATTCTGGGTAGGTCGACATGTCGGCCTCAAAGTTACTGTGTTTGTATGGGAATCTGTGAATTCTGAACAATTTATAAAATAGTAAAGTTTAGATACTAGGCGAAAGATTGTATTCACCAGCTGTGCCAAAAGGCGCTCAGCCGCGTTATTACTGTTTCATACATTTGCCTGCAAATTGACGGGAAAAAAATTGTAGACGGATGTATGGAAAATTTAAAACGCGATTCTGAACGCTTTCTAGCACAGCTACATCCCCCAAATTTGGTCAATACAATCTTTGGCCTATTACCTTTACTTTACTGTCCATAGATTACTCAGAATTTATTTTTTTATAAACGTTATTTGCAAATAGATTCCCATACAAACACAGTAACTTTGAGGTCAACATGTCGATTTACCCAGAATGCAATGCACGGCGCCATCTTTTATGTAATCGTGGATTATGATTACAATTACTTATTTACAGCTTCCTCAGGACAATAATAGTGGTCTGGCTAGCCGAAAGCTCATGATTTTTTAGACATTTTTCAACCAGAGAACTTCTTTTTTTACATTTTTTATTATTGTTATTGTTGTTGTTGTCATCGTCATCATCGTTGTCGTCATCATCATCATCATTATTATCTGTAAGTCCTTTTAAAAGGCTTGCTCTTTTACTTATGATGCCGAGTTCAATCCACGAGCTTAGTTACAATTACTATTATTATTATCATTATTATTAGCAGCAGCAATAGTAGTAAAATAAGAACAACAAGACGCTGTGGAAGCGTATACTTGGGCGTCGTTGTATTAGGCATATTGGAGAATAATTGTCTTGGGAATCTGCATGCACGTTATTTCACGGTTTGATGATAGGGAGTATTCGGATAGTGTGAGCAGTCTAACAAAGAAGCGCGTTAACCGTCAAAACAAGAAGACACAGTACACTTTAATAGCGTGCGAGATCGCACGTAAATTATTAAAGTAGCGTGTCAACTGTGTCAAAAGACGAGTACATGCTGAAAAATACAAATCGATGCCTACTTTGTACTTACCGTTAAAAAAAAGGCCGTATGTCAGAGTTTTCCGATGGTTGTTATTGGTTTTAGCTAAATCTTGTAACTAGCTGGTCTGTGTTTCTGACACTTTTGAAGTGAATGCAATTGCCTGGTCCGGACCCGAGATCAAAACAACTTTTCCAATTGAAAGTTTTGCTGGAAGTATTCCCGCCGTTATTATAATAAAGTTTGAATGAAACTTATAACTTTAATCAAAGTTAACGACAGAAGTGATAATTTAGGAGGAGAGAAACAAATTTAGCCCTTTGAAACATATTTTTGCAGTTGAGGTAAAAATGTTGCAATTTGCATAATGTGAAAGTAATTTGAAACCTTTCCAGTAACGCATAACGCAGCTGTTTCATAAAACATCTCGCAATCAGTCACACGAAAATATATCCAGTTTTTATTCCTCTGTATCCGAAACAGAAAAGAATATTAAATGAAAAAGTGATCGCTTTAAGGTTATTTTCGCCCGAGAAACATTCACTAGCGGAAGCAAAACTCGCAAGTAACGTCTCGCAAGACAACGCGTGCATTGTTTACATCTTCTCTCGGCGGTGAATTTTTGCACCCAAAGTTTCAGTTGGCTGTTCTGTTCCTTCAACTTCACGAAATAAAAATTAATGAAAGGCAAACAACCGAAAGAAGTGAAATTAATTGGGATTCCTACCACGCTTATATTTCTTCCTTCGCTGTCCCCTGTTCACTTCTTATTAAATAAGCGCTAGGTATGTATTCGTCTAAATTATCTTCTTCATGTTCGTTTGAACATGTTTTAGCGGGTTTCCGTCATGAAGGTATCGTAGAATTAATAGCGAGTGTCAAATACTTTCGCAGTGTCTTCTTGAGTAATTTCTTTACGCATATTGAATATGAAACTGTTAGATGCAACAGAGAAAACACGACTCGCACTTTGTGACGTTCGCCTCGCATCAACAAACAACAGGTGTACTCCACCGCGGTTAAACGAGAGAAATTTGCAAAAGTTAACCAAAGTATTTCAAAGTTAAGGTTGTCATTTTCACTGTTTATTAAAAGTTTCATATATTGACAATACACTTTCAACTCACTAAACGTTTTGAAAGTTTACTAAAAAAAGTTCTAAGCGTTTGAAAACTATGAACCGCAGAACTGTTGGCGCCATTTGCCAACACAATTGTGCTCAGGCACGAAGCGTTTTGATCAGTTTTCAACGATGGAAAAGAAGCTCGTTATTTTGAGCCGGAAAGATGAAAAGATAGTTACATAAACTAATTATTTTATACATCCTTGCCCACGTTTCCACTTAATACTAAATGAATCCCACCAAATAAAACGAAAAACGCCTCGGACGTGTGACCGCGGTGAAGGTTTGAACAATCCCGCCATCCCCAGAGTTGCGCAATACTGCACATTTGTCGACGACCAAACTGCATTTTAATACTTGGTCGCTCCGCCCAAGTAATTAATTATAACAATACTAATAATACTTATACATATTTAATAACAATATTAGTGATATTAGTATTTTCACCACTGAAGTAAATAACAAGCCAACGATGCAATTAAGCAGCAATTTTCTACTTTTTCTAGACATTGCAGACCCAGTTCTGTCAGATGATGATGATGATGATGATGATGATACTGATGCTGACATGGATGATGAAGACAGTGACAGAAATGACAGTAAAGGAATTTTCTCAGGTTTGTGTATTCCACCTGCCGAAAAAAATGAAATACCATATTACCAAGAAGAACAGGAAGTAAAAACTCCCTTTCCCCAACAAGACTTTAACTGGTCTTCATAGCCCACCCTTTCTCACGTCCAAAGGTAGACAAACTACGTTTTTGCCACACCCTGGTAAGTAGGGACAGTCATACCACCATTTATATCAGTAAAGGCGGTGAAATACGAGATACAAAAACCCTCAACTTGTCGCGCAACATTGTTGCGTTTTTCAAGCCTTTTCAAGCTGAGAAAGCTTGTTGTAAATAGAGCCTGAGTATTTTAAAGATTTTAATTTTAACGCCCTGTTGGCTTCAACAACCCGCCACACTGAGATAAAGTGATTTTGTATACAATTAGTTTTTAGTTAGTTTTATTGTTATTATATATTAGATTAACTAATAAATAGTTTTAGTTAGTAATTAATAGTACATACCTTATTGCATGAAATTTTCATTCCGCGCGTTTCAGTCGCTTTTCTGGCTTAGATTTGATGTAGCATATTACGGTGTGAGTAGCGTGTTAGCTTAAGGTGGCTCCCAACAGTTTCCAGCACTTTCCAAGACTTTGAATTTGATGGGTCGAACTCCAGCCTTTTTAAACGTAAGGCAATCACCGTACCGACTGTGCTATTTAGAATATGCTAATTAGATCCGTGAAATTTAAGTACTTAAATGTATCTAAGCGGTAAATTTGCGTGTTTGCATTCAAAAAATCCATTTCAAGTCTGCAGATCGGTTTAAATGTTCCATTTAAGGACTTTAGATACAAAACATCAGAGAAGGGCTTTCAAATTGTCCCATTTTTCGGCGATCGACGCTTCCGTTGCCACTAAAAGCGGAATTATCGAGAAAAGTTTACGGATGAGTGATGGAACGATCGAGTGAGCGAGCCAGTGAGTGAATTTCCACATCGTTTCCGATAACCCGTTCATTACGCATGCGCTTATTCACGGGTTAAAAAGAACTCGGTGACCCCTATTTTTTATTGTCGAATTTTGATCAGCAGTATAAGATGCAACTTTTGGCAAAGTTTAAAAAATTCTGTACAAAGAGTTATTAACACTTAAAGCTAAAATTAAGGGTGTTTTCAGCATGTTATACTGTTGCTAATTATTGTGTCACAAAAATGATAACAACGTGTTCACCAATCATTGGCATTCGTTTGATACCCTGATTGTAGCATCAACTTATAAAGAGTGGTTATAATGACCCATCAAAATCTTGGTCTTGGAAAGTGCTGGAAACTGTTGGGAGCCACCTTAAGGCTTCCTTTTTCTGTGTTGCCTGAAATAATCATTTCATGAACCGAGCAGTTTCAGCTGTTAGGACCTTTATCACTGACGGAAACAGGTCTTAGAAGAGACTAAAATGTCACAAATTTACAGCGTTTTATTTCCCGATAAACAACGAAAACTAGAGATTTTTTAAAACATATTAGGCTTTTATTTATTTATTCATTCGTTCGTTGATTTCATATTTAACTGATTGCAAAATCTTCAATTTAAGCCTTAGTTCGATCTTTAACCATAACCCTGAAAGAACCCATTTTCATATGAAATATACTATTAATATATATTTTGGGTTATTACATCGACGGCCTAAATTACGGTTAAAGTGTTGGGAAAAGTAAAAATAATAGTTTGCTAAGGAAGAAAAACACCCAAGGGGTGATTCTAAAACATAAAGGAACGAGGATGGACAAGATTGAAATGGATTGGAAATGATGATCTTGAAAAGTTTATCTAATTTTTTCAAGATTAACGAACAATGACGTAGCTCCTTTAAAACCCAAGTTCTTATACCTGGGCGGGCTATTACTGTAGTACAAGTTAAACATGTGGATGGTTGGAGCAGTCCAGGTTTGAGCCCTGACCGGGACACTGCGTTGTGTTCTTGGGCAAGACACTTTACTCTCACAATGCCCTCTCTCTACCTGTAGGTGTAAAAAATGGGTAAAGGCGAATTTAATGCTAGGGGTAACCCTGCAATCCAATCAAGGGGGGAGTAGCAATAATCCTAGTTGTTTCATGCTACAGAAATCGTGATAAGCGCTAGCCTGATGGGCCAGTATGCTCATAAGCAGACTTAGACTTACAAGTTAAATAAGCAAGAACGATTTCCGTGCAAATTTAATTGGAAATGACATTGTATTCTATTTAAAATGCCTGCAAGGAAGTCAAACCTGCCCCCACCCCCCTCCAAAAAAGGCAAAAAGTCACCAAATTAAAACCCAGGCAAAGCCAGAGTCAAAGAGTGAGTTGATAGCCGACATTATCAGACTTTGACTTTTTTTACTTGTCTAGCAATTAAAGTACCAGGAAAGAAGTCAACCCTCCCAAAGAAACGTGAAAATGCTGACCGGGGAATGCCAAAGTCAAAGAGTAAGTATAGAAAATGTTTATGAAAGAAAGAAGTTTTGGTTTAATGTTTTATTGTCTTGATATTAATTTTGTGTTTCATAGTTACCATTGACGACTGTAAATGAAATGCATCTCTAAGACCTGACTATTCAAACTGACTCTGTCCATGTCCCAGTTTTTGTGTAAATATGAACTATTTTGTTATTGTTAGTATGCTAATTATTCATGACTTGAGTTCTTTAAATACGTTTGCATAATTTAACTCTGACATTGATTTGTTTTTACCTATACAGCACTCAAAGTGCCTGCAAAGAATTCAGCCCCTAAAAATAAATGCAAAACTGTAAAAAAACAGCTAAGGAGAATGGTGATTGTGCAATGCCAAAGTCAAAGAGTACGTATTATGACATCGGATGTCAGTCGTTTCACATATACATGTAAGTTGATTCGCATACAAGTCATTTAGCTAGTATCCTGTGTATGCGAATCGACTTGTATGCATAACATCTTGACTTGAAATTTTGAATGTCTCTGAGAGGTGGAATCTTCAGTTGAAAGCCCACTTTTTAGTCTCAGTAAATAAAACGGTTTCAGTTTCAGTGCCTTTAAATGTAGAAATAAATTGAATAGTTTTCATGCAAAGTAAAAAATACAAATACCGTATTTACTCGATTAAACGCCCCCGGAAATGGTTTTTCTTCAATGATTTTTTCAGGCATAAATTGTTCCGTTATATCTGTAGCTTATTTTGTCTTATAAATACTTCATTGTTTTATTTAAGACTCCAGATTGGTGACCCAGCGTTTAATCGAATAAATACGGTAGTTTAAAGAATCACTAACGTCTATCTTTTCGTCTTCTGATTTAAAGTCATTTTCATGCTAATGACAACTTGTCGATTATATGGGCAAAATACTTAAAAAACATTTAATTGTTAATTTTTTGTGTTGTGAAATGTGACTTTGATGTTTGTTAAATTTGATAATTTTTCTTTGGCAGGGCGTTGTCTTTCAATAACATTCAATCCGTTAAATTTACAGCAAGCAAGGGTCATCAATAAATTTAGTTTGATATAACTTTTTCATATGTTGTAGGCTCATATCTCTCAGATTTGGAGAGTGATGACTGTAATGATGACAGTGCTTCGACTCATGGTAAGTATAAAGGAAAGAACATTTCAGGTTCTTAACCTCCAACATTCAAAGGAAAGACATTTGTTAACAAGCCTGCAGCGTTATAAAAAAAAGTCAAGAAGAACAATGTCCCCTGTTCTTATAGGGCTTCCCATCCCAGGTAACAAAAACGTGAGCAACAACATACAGCAACATACAAAATTTTTTAAAATTTGTAAATATTGTATTTTTTTATTAGTTAGTTATATTTTATACCTTGTACAGTTTGTAATTCATGCAATTCAGCTTTAGAGGCTGCAATTTAAGTTTTTTATGGAACTATCTATCTATCTAAAATAAACATAAATGTATGTCTATCTATCTATCTATCTATCTATCTATCTATCTATCTATCTATCTATCTATCTATCTATCTAGTTTACAGTGGTAATTGCAAATAATTATCTTGTACTGACAACAGCTTATACAGAAACAGCCAGTACATCTATTAGTTGGCTCCATTGTTAGCTCTGTATGCCTATTTCGGATGAGGGACGACTTGTATGTACTTGTACTTACAAGTATTCTATTCAAAATGCCTGCAAAGAAGTCAACCCCTTCCTCGCTCCCACCTCCCCCCCCCCCCCCCTCCCCTAAAGAAGGGCAAAGTCACCAAAACCCAGACAAAGAAAGAGCAGACTGTGCAAAGCCAGAGTCAAAGAGTGAGTTGAAAGTCAACATTCTCAGAATTTGCTATGTTTTGACTTGTTTAGCACTCGAAGTGCCAGGAAAGAAGCCAAACCCTCCAAAAAAACGCGTCAGTCGCAAAATCCCAGACAAGGAAAATGAAGACCAGGGAAAGCGAAAGACAAAGAGTAAGTATAGAAAATGTTTACAAAAGGAATTAGAAGCTTACTACTTGCTTACTTGCTGGCTTACTTACTACGAAGCGCGAAGAAGTTTCAACATAAAGCAAAATTAAATTCTTTTGTATTATCAGTGCTTTTGATAAGAGCTATGCACTTTTAACTAACTTATTTTGTTTGAAGGAAACCAGAGCAAAAGGTTTTTCCCTACAGTAATCACGAAAAAAATTCAACCAAGTCAACTTTATCCTAACACTTTTCTGTTGGTTGCTATGGATGACTTCTAAATGTCGTATCTTGGGCTCCCTTAGTATCCTGGGTTTAGTTTTTGGCCATGTTTTTTCTGTTAGAGGTTACCTTCAGTTTGGGTAGTCATGACCATATTTGGTAAGTCATGTGACCAAAACACAAAAACTCAATAAACTCGCACAGCTTACATCTTTCTCTGTTGAAACCAACGTCAATGGGTAGAGTGTATTGAGAAACAAAATCTGTAGCATGGATTTGCTGAAGTTCACGTTACTAAAAAAGCTATGACGCCATAAAGGTTTTGTGACGTCAGCTTCTTATGACACGAATTTCACAAATCCACGCTACAGATTTTGCACCTGAATGCACTCTACCCTCTGGCTTTTGTTTCATCGGAAAAAGTTGTTAGGTGTGTGAGTTTATACGGTTTTAGTGTTCTGATCACGTCACTTACCAAATATGGCCATAACAAGCGAAAGTGAAGACAACCTCCAATAGAACAAACATGGCCAGAAACTAAACCCAAGAAACTAAAGGAGCCCAAGATATGATATTTGGAAGTCATCTATAGCAACCATTTTAAGGGTCTCCCCCCTTAATCCTCTGTGTATCTCAATATTACGCTTATGTAGAACTCACTTAGCCTTGGTACCCAATTTGTGACGTGATGTTGAGAAATTCTAAAGCTCTTGACGCCTTTTGCAACCAGGATAATTTGTCGGGAAATACAAACGAATTTCACTGTTTTCAATTTTGAAGGAAAAGAGTTGGGTAATTTGAAATGTTATAAAATCCCACCGCACTGACCACACGGACGTCACAGAGATTAACTGTCTTCCCCAGCCCTCAAGTATCTTGGCCAAATTAGCTAAATTTGCATGACTTGGTACTTAACATTTTGAAATGATGTCAAAATATCAAATTTTTGCACTCACATTTTATTAATTTTGCTTTAGCAATTCACTGTCCAAATTTAGTTATGACCTTTATGTTCTGTTGTTTTGCAGTGCCATGGACAGAAGAAGAGAAAGGGGCGGTTTATAAGCACCTTAGTTTCTTTGTCAGACAAGGACGATTTCCAGGAAAAAGGGACTGTGAGAACTGTATTTTAAAATCTAATGGAGCACTAGAACGAAGGGACTGGCTTGCTGTAAAATATTTTGTTAAAAATCAAGTAGACAAGAGAAAGAGGGTTCTTGCACCTAAGAATAACTAATTAGAATGAACTACGAGTGAGATGAGGGAAATCCCTTGTTGCGGCTTCCCTTAATGGCAGCCCTGATACGGTGCTTAAGGTGGCTCAAAATAGTTTAGACCTTACCATCTTTGGCATTCTATTACAGCGAGCCCGATGTTGTAAATGAAAAACGTTTTGGATAATCTTGTAAAGCATTTATGAGTAAAAAGAATCCGATAAAAAGGATGACAAAATTCGTTGTTATGACAACGGCAAAAGAGGTCAAAGATACCCTATTTTTGACCTTTTTAGGCCAATAACTTAAAAACTACACGGTGAAAGTTTTTGTTTTTGATATATTTTTGTTTAATCGACAAAAGAAACATTTCTGCAAATTTTCAAAAAAATTCTGTCAATAGGGGACAGAGCCACCTTAAATTTATGAAAAAATTAGGTAGCTCTGAACCACCTTAAATTTATAAAAAAATAGGTAGCTCTGAACCCTATTGACTGATTTTTTTTTTGAAAATTTGCAAAATTGTTTCTTTTGTCGATTAAACAAAAATATATCAAAAACAAAAACTTTCACCGTGCAGTTTTAAAGTTATTAGCCTGAAAAGGTCAAAAATAGGGTATTTTACCTCCTTTGCCGTTGCCATTGCAACGAATTTTAGCGTCACATTAGTCTCAATTTGTTCATTGCTAAAAGCTTCACAAACGTGAACTAAAAGTTATTCTTCAGCGTCATTGGTATAGTTGCAATATAATGCATCAGATGGGAATGTCTAAACCATTACGATAAATGTATTAAGGTGGCTCCCAACAGTTTCCAGCACTTTCCAAGACTTTGAATTTGATGGGTCATCATAACCACTCTTTTTCAGTTGATGCTACAATCATGGTATCAAACGAATGCCCAATGATTGGTGACTACCTTGTTATCATTTTTGTGACACAATATGTTACCATAGCAACAGTATAACGTGTTGAAAACACCCTTAATTTTAGCTTAAGTGTTAATAACTCAAAAATGAACTCGGTGACCCCTATTTTTTTATTGTCGAATTTTGATCAGCAGGATAAGATGCAACTTTTGGCAAAGTTTAAAAAAATTATATTCATGGGGTTCAGAGCCACCTTAAATTTTCGATAATAGGACTACATGCTGTCCAATTTGGAAATAATTAGTTCGTGTAGTTTGATCGTCCGGGTGAGAGTAGTTCTGAAAAGAACTGTTGTTGGTGACTGACGTTCCGACATCCTGAGCGGAAGTCATCTTCAGATAGGACATAAATAGGACAGTTTCTGCATTTTTAGTCAAATTCTCTATTGAAAACTGTCCAAATATAGCTGTTCTGACAATACTGGATTAACCGACTGCTATATAATAGTCCAGTTTCGAATTCGCTATGATCGCTGAACGAAAGCACTGAAGACGCATTTTTACAGGGTTAGACTCGACCTGGTGTAAAATATTCACAAATACCGGCAGATGGTGCGTGAAATTTGAAAATTAAACAATAGACAGAGCTGTAAACAGGTCATTCTCTCGCCGGAATTTGTGAATATTTTACATCAGATCGAGTCTAACCCTGTAAAAATGCGTCTTCAGTGCTTTCGTTCAGCGACCACAGCGAATTCGAAACTGGACTATTATAATGTAAAAACAATAAGAAAACTGTGTAGCGCAAATGTCCGTAAAGATTCAGAAATAAAGTTTTGTTAAATATTGCGCTAAAAACGTTGTTAAAAGTCCAGATTCAGTAGACTCGAAACGTCTGGACTTCTAACAACGTTTTTAGCGCAATATTTAACAAAACTTTATTTTTGAATCGTTTATACCAGGACCTCTTGTAAACGAATCATCCTTTAATCTCTGCTCACAGGTTTAGTTTAAGTTTTAGTTTTAGTCTTATTGGCTAGGATGTTTGAGTTACAGTTATAAAGAATACACCATAAACGTTTGGATATAAGCCTATCCCAGAGTACCCACTCACATTATAAGGTATTTCTCTGATAGTAAGCTCTGATCGCTTTACATATCTTATTTTCCCTTTTTTAAAACTTGTGAAAATATTGGAACAGTTTACCATCCATCTGTAATATTTTCCCTCACACAATATGCTCCTGCGAAAGAAAATATGGGCCAAGGTTTTATCCAGAATGTTAACGGTTTGTACTTGATCTTTGATAATTCAAGATTTGAATTTTATCATATTTAAAAATTATAGAAATTTAGAGTGCTTCATATTAATCTTGATAGAGCTTGAGAGATTTTTTGGAGTATTGGTATAATCAATGAGAGCGTTTGGCAAAACGCAATTTAACTAAAAAACATTTTTAAAACTAAAGTCATTAAGTTGAGCTGTTATCGACAAAGCATTGTGAAACTAACATCAGAGAAAGGGTTGTGCAACTTAACTTGTTGGAAACTAGCATAACATTTTATGGCCTTTTCTCACTCAAAAGATGTCTACAACATTGGGTGCAGAACATTTGCTCTATCACTGACAATTGGCTTTGGTTGATAACAGTTCAGTGATGCAGCTGTGAAATAGTTATTGTGGCTTAAAATGAATGAGAGGTTAGTTTAAACTTGCATTAAAGTGTTACAGTTACATCAACTTCAAACTTTTCGTTTTCTCCTGTCGTGAAAGGTTAAAGGAATAGCACTTGTCTGGCTTTAGGCGATTCCCTGGAAAAAGAATCTGTCATAGATTTGTAATGAAACTTGGCACAAATATTGAACAAGTCATGAAGGTTCCAAAATTGTAACAAAAATGAGGGGTCACCGTGCACGTTTTAGTGGTATACTGCTGACGAATACAGTGTTTAAAGGCAGTTTCAGGCAATAACCGCGTGAAGCTAATATGCTCAATATTTCCACTGTATATTGATATTTCGCGTATAAGTTGACTTTATACATATGTATAATCGTCTGTATCATAGAAAACGTGTCCAAAAAGCTTCAAATTTACTGAACACTCGAACAGTAGACAGTTGCTTGGTGTGCGGTCCTCTAACCAAAATGGCTTTCTTCATAGGATTTCTATAAACTGTGCAAAATCTGATCATAGATTTTTGCTCACTTTTTAAATTTGCGTTGGGAACACTGTCCTGATTGAATTTATGCAGTATAAAATGGGGGTCACCGTGCTCGATTTTGCGCTAGCGCTCACAGAGTCCACAACGCAATCTTCTCCTAAAGGAAACCCTATTGCTTCGGAGTGCGCGCGCGCAAATGACGCAATTTATTATGCGCAGTAGTGATGCGCAATGCAAAACTAAGGAATCACCTTAAATATAAAGCAACTTCAATAGAAAATTTCCACAGCTCCAGCTGCATAATTTGAGTGCATGGGATTGATGCATTAATTTATCAGTTATTAGCAGCAGGTCTGCCATCTCCATAAATCATCGGGCAAGTAGTCCACACAAGGTTAAGGTATTAAAATGTCCCCACAAGTACCGCTTGGGAAACAGTCCCCATAAGTAGTTCTTTCAGGAGTGGCATTTTCCTTATTTCTTCCAAAAAAATATTGAGGCGAGATTACAAGCAAAAAACCCTTATGCATCTTCTGTTTTCTGCTCCAGAAGATGCAGTCCCCATAAAAGAGGTTTAGAAAGGTAGACCCCACAAGTAGCCAAGGAAGCATATGTACGCCAAGTCCCCATTATGAAGTCCCCACAAGCAAATTAGACTTTTTCCTAAATTCAAACAAGTGTATCAAGAGCTGAGGAAACAAGCAATTTAACGCTCTTAGATTTTTTGGGATATGTATTAAAGAAGACTTAGTCCTCACAAGAGGGGTGTGGGGACATGGACCTCACAAGTAGGCAAGGGTGAGTATGTGTGTGTGTGTGTGTGTGTGTGTGTGTGTGTGTGTGTGTGGGGGGGGGGGGGGGGGGGAACAGAAGGAAGATGTTTTTTGTTCCCATGGGGTTGAAGAAATCCATTAAAGAGGTATGTTCATTTTCAAGTGTTTGGGGTTCTGTGTATGTTTAAAATACCATCCCAGGGAATAACCTTGTATGTCGGTTTTCGGGGGATTCCCCCACCCTCACTCTGGAGCTTTTACAGATGCATGTATAAGTATATCTTTAAAAGACTTAATGGCAACACAATAATTATGGTTTCTATATAGTTGCTAGTTACTAGTGACATGTGTTCAATGTTTACTCTTGGCTGAAGCTGAAGTTAAAGAAATTCAAAAGCAGATTAAGAGAAACATGAATGACATGGAAAATTACAAACAGTTTAAGAGTGTATTCTTAAATTTTAACTTGTCTAGGCTTTTTAATTTAACTAACTGGTAGACTTCAGACCATGACTATGTTTGATATATTTTGGTCCAACACAACAAATTATAGCTTTTGAGGGCAAATGAATGAAGGAACCAGTGAAAAGGTGGATAAGTTATGATAATTTTGGCCTAACTGAAATCCATAAGTTTCAGTTTAAAATGCATACAAACTAGTTCATGAATCAGACACACATTTACATTGTTATTTGAAGGACCCTCAACTAACTCAACAAGATACTTTAGGCTAAAACTTGAAAGCTTACAACTTTATTAATACTTGTGCATAAATAATTATTAACCTCTTTCACTGTGTTTTTCAATTCTGAATTGGCATCTTTCAAGATTGTTATGTGGTGAAAAGTGTATAGGCCATTATGGCTTATAGACTGTTAACATATTGATTTTGGATTCTAGAGTGAATTGGAGCCTTAACTCCCTATGTAAAAGTGGAATTTGTGACAAGACAAGGCTGGGGGCTGTTACATTCTTTTAATTTATCTTTTGGCTGAATTTTCATATTTATAAGGGGAAGTCAGGGAATTTTGAGAATTGATGTCTGCGGTAGCCAAGTGTTTGTACTTTTTTTAGTTTTGATAACATTTGGATTCTTGTCCTTATTGCTAGGCAAAGAACAAGAACCAACTTTTTTACTTTAACACGAAAGAAGCTCCAGTGCTGTAACCCAATCAAGTACTCCAACAGAGCAGCACTTGATAATGATCTTTGGATTCTAGCTACAGCGTGTAAACACAGGGTTCCATCAGACACAGCAGATTTAGAGCAAATCATTGAGGACTATAGAAACAAGGCAAACAGAATGAAGCCTGTGCATTACGATGTTCCACATGATATTTATGGTGATCGCCATCATGATGTGCTCCAGAAACAAAGTGTGAGCCATTGTAAGTCACCAATAACAATCCACAACCAATGGGCACCATTTACCACGTCTCATTCACCGTCTTTCTATGGAAGTCAAAGTCCACTACCATACACAAACCACAGAACCCCAAGCCCTGGTTCCCTAACTAGGCCACCATACAGGCAGCTCACAACTTCAAGTCCACTTGCACAGAGCCCGGTGTGGAACTCTCCTCCTGGAAATGTGAATTACAGATGGCAGAATTTGTCATCTGTTAGAAATAGATCTCCACACTATTATCCTTCGCCGAGGGGAGGGTTTCACCAGAAACTACAGCACACTCGTTTCATTCAGACTACTTATAGAAGAAAGGATGTGCAGTCCACTGACACATGCCAACATGACCATGACCATTTTGCTAAGAAGAGATTGAAGTATGACAACAAAGATCGTGGCAAACAATACGGGGAATCTCTTAAGTTGTGTCTAAAAGTGCAACGGCTACATGTACCAAAATTGGGTCAGACGATGAAACACAAGATGATTCTCTTACAGAAAGCCCTACTCCTAAAACAAGCAGCACAGGAGCAGAAGCAAGTTTGGCTAGTGTGGTGGAAAATGCTGATAAATCACAGACCTTGAACGAAGAGTCACAGTCATTCGATTTTGCATCATGGGAGAAAGAGCAATTGGCTGCTTTGAGAAACATTTCTAGCACACCATAAATGTGGTTTGAGTGTCAGTAGACTAGCTTAGTCGCAAACAACTATTATAATTATAAAACAAGAATAGCCAAATTACTCTGTGACTAACTACCTTGTAAATAGGAAAGTGCAAGAATTGTAAAGGAAATTCTTGCACTTGTAAGTGCAAGAATTGTAAAGTTAATGGCTCATGTATGTCAAGAAACTCTGAGGGCCATGGGAGAGGGGGCAGGGGTAACTTTTTTCATAGTCTCTGTTATGCAGAAGTAATTTGAACACAAATGAGAGAATGTTACTTCTGCATTAAAAATGTGACAGGTTTTTTTTAAAACCTATGATGGAAAACCTTGATCTTTAAAAAGAGCAATAAATTATTGATTTGGTTAGCCACTGGTAATGGGGTGTGATGTGCATGAAAACAGTCATGTATAAAAGTTTAGTACAAGAGGTGCCAGAACTGACATACTGTACCAGTGTTATAACTGGCTGTGAAGAAAAAAAAGGAAGATGGGTTCTCAATTATTTTTTGTTAAAAAAAAAATTGTAAAGAGGCCATCCAAAAGCAGGAATTGTGATTCTTCTCTTGCCATTTGTTGTGTTTATATTTTGTTAAAAATTTATAGTTGCATCTGTAAAATAATTGCCCCCGCAGGGTTTTGGCCCAGACGGCCAAAACCCGAGGAGGCACCCTTGGACTCCCCGCGTATAGGGAGGAAAATGATACCGTTTTGCAGGAAAAATCTCGATTTTTGAGAACACAGCTCGCAAAGGATTGCCGAAAAGTACGCAAAGGATTGCCGAAACTTCGCTGGGGGTAGAATAAACATGCGAACCTGAAGTCCGAAGCTAGCTGCGCTAAGGACGGTAAGTGCGTTTTTAGCTTTGTAGATAGATACAAAATATCTGATGCTCTTAAATGGCTTACAGGTGTCAATAAATATGGGGAGCCAAATAATTTCTTGTACAAAGATGTTACGATTAGTGAGCAAAACCTTGCTGAACTACCAGAAAATGGTGTTCTCTTAAATGTGTCAAAAGTAGAATGTGGAATTGAAGATAATGATCAGTCAGATTCAAATATTGACATAGACAGTGGACCAGTTGATTTTGATGAGAATGAAAAAGTCTACAATTCACACAGTGAAATGGGAAGCTTTATACCTGCAAATATTGACACCAAAAAAGAAAGACAAATTATCGAAGACGAGTTCCTTAAGCAACCTGAAACTCACAATTGGACTATTGGCAGTGAACCTTTAAATGAATTCAATGTACAATTCTTAGCATCAATGGCTTTTCCAACTCTTTTTCCTGATGGAAAAGGTGACCTAACAAATATTGCAGTTGTTTCTGATATCACAAATAATTCAACACAATCATTTGCTGACAGGCTCAAACATCTACTCAAGTTTGCAGAATATATAGATGGGAAATGGTTATATAGGTTTGCATCTCACCCTCGATTTGCTTACTGGGCTTACAATATGCTATATCGGAAGAGAATTTTAGGACAAAGTAACTTTTTTCTAAAGCAAAATCCAACAGAAGCAAATCTTACAATTGATGACTTAAAGCAGATGATAATGTCTGAGTCCTATGAAACACTTGTATCCAAACTCTTGCATTATGCTAAAAATGTTTGTGGCACTAATGCTTACTGGAATCGGGCCAAAGATGATTTGAAAGCAATAATAACACAAGTTGGTGCTCCCACCATCTTTTGGACTCTGTCATGTGCTGAATTCCATTGGCCAGAATTTTATGATCTCTTTAACAATACCACTGAACTGTCAGATTCCCAACGCCGTGAAAATGTCATCAATAATCCTCATTTGCTCGATTGGGTTTTTACTGAAAGAACGGAACAATTTGTGAAACATTGGCTGAAAAACACACTAGGTGCCACATGGCATTGGTTTAGGTATGAATATGCTGTACAGAGAGGCTCTATTCACTGCCATGGAATAGCAAAACTTGAAAGTGACCCTGGTTTATGTGACCTATCTCAAACAGCACTCAAAGGTTATATTGCAAATCAATTAGTTAAGGATAGCAACCTTTCTCCAGAATTATTATTACAGAAGGAGGAGGAAATTAAGAAAGGCAAAAAAGCAGAAACTATTATCTGTAACTATGTGGATTATCTTATGTCAACACAAAATCCAAGAAACCCAGATGAGACTAGTTGGGTTAAGCCAGTAAATCACCTTTGTAAACTTCATTTTCAAGATATTCAAAATGAGTGGGATAATGATTATGAAAATCTACTGAATTCAGTTCAAAGGCATACCAATTGCTCTACAGCTTATTGCTTGCGTATGAAACAGGGAAGTGATGAACTGTCTTGTAGATTTGATTTTCCTAAGGAAATTTGTGAGGAAACCCATCTGGAATATGAAAGCTTCAAAACTAAAGATTTTCAAGAGCACTATAAAGTTAAAGTGGTAACAAAAAGAAATGATAGTCGCCTAAACAACAATCAACGCTTGCAATTACAAGGATGGCGAGCTAATTGTGATATTCAGGTAATCATTGATTACCACTCTTGCTTAGAATACATTGCAAAATATACCTCTAAAGGTGAGAAGATGTCATCAGTTGCCAAAGATGCCTTTACTTCTGTTCTGGCTAATTCTCAAAATGTAGACTGTGGTAGGAAAGCTATAAGAAAAGTAATGATGCATGCTGTTGGTCAAAGGGATATGAGCATTCAAGAAGTGATGCATCAGATACTTTCAATAAAACTTGTTAGATCTTCTTTTCAAGTGATTACAGCATCTCTTGATGGTTCTCGCAAAGTCTCCTTATCAGAGAATAATACATTAGAGACTGAGAACTCATTGCTAGATTTGTATGCTAAAAGAAAAATGTTTGAAACTGATCATCCTGGAATTTCCAATTGTAATTTTGTGCAATTTGCTTCAAACTACTTCAAGACTAAAATAAGTATTGCAAAACGGACTTCTCCAGTTGTGTTGAAAGCTTTTCCAAATTATTCCTCCAACCCGAAAGGTCCTAATTATGGTTTGTTTTGTCGGTACCAATTACTAAAATATAAGCCCTGGTACAATTCTCTTGATGATGCTTGGTGTAATGAAGAACCTTCTGATTCTGTCTACATTAACCAGTGGCACTCATTCTTACAAACAACTGATGCAAAATTGTTTGTACCAAACTGGTCACACCAAATCAACTTGATTTCAGCATATGTAAACCAACTCATAGAAAATGACGACTATATTGAATCTGACACCAATGAAAGAGAAGAATGGATGGTCCTTGCTGATTTAAAATTGCAAGGTAACAATGAATGCAACAACCTCATGGATTGTTCAGCTGATTTCTATGAACAGGATCGGTTAAAGTACACCATTCAGGAAATTGGAGATATTCCTCACTGGATTAATATGCAAAAGAATAGCAACACCCAGAGCAATGACCCTACTCCCAACCCTGTTGATATTAAGAAATTTAATGATGCACAAATGGTTGCTTATCAAATTGTACAAGACCACTTTACATGTATCTCTGAAAGCAAGGAACAACTATTAATGATAATAACTGGCCAAGGAGGTTCTGGCAAAAGCTTTGTTATCCAAGCATTAAGTAATCTTAATAGAAAATGCAGAGTGTGTGCATACTTTGGAATAGCAGCATTTAACATAAAAGGATATACTCTGCACTCCCTTTTGCAGCTTCCCATTAAAGGGAAAAAATGGACCATTAAACTCTTCAGCATTGGCAAAACTGCAACATGATTTAGATGGTGTTGAATATCTTATTATTGATGAGTTTTCGGTTATTGGTCAGAAAATGTTTGCCTGGATTAACAGGCGTTGTAAGCAAGCAACTGGTTACTCTACAGTTTCTTTTGGTAGTATGTCAATAATCTTAGTGGGAGATATTGCTCAGTTACCTCCAATTACAGACCAGGTTTTGTATCACAGCAAACCTAAAAGTGACTTGGCAATGGAAGGATACTGCATGCCACAGCATGAAATTGCGAATTTACGCATCCGTTTGGACGCCTTAAAGAATGCGTAAAGAACCTGTTAACGTATATTTACGGACTCCTTTACATTTTCGTAAAGAAAGGCTTTACGCATTTAAAACGATGGCGCGTAAAGAATGCGTAGTGAGACTATAATCGTGTTTTTACGCACACCGTAAAAAGTCGTAAACGAAATCTTTACGATATTTTACGTACACGGTAAAAAATCGTAAACGAAATCTCTACGATATTTTACGCACACTGTAAGAAGTCGTAAACGAAATCTTGACGATATTTTACGTACATCGTTCATTAAGTTATTTTATATACAGATCCCCGGTTATACTTCTTCCTTACGTTCATTCCATCACTGTGAGCCTTGCTTAGTTTGATATTAATTTTTGCCCAAAAGCCTATTAAACATTTGAGCATTATGTGACATTCATCTCCAAGGGTTATCCTATTCGCCAAGACAACAAAACCTTTCTACCCAAGCTGTCTCGCCTCCTGAGACAACTTTGGTTGATTGTGTAACAATAATTATTGTTTGACTTTCTCACCAAAAGAATGAAAAACGTTAGCTTGCCTAGGGCACTGTAGCTTGTGTGTGTGTGTGTGTGTGTGTGTGTGTGTGTGGGGGGGGGGGGGGGGGGGGGGGGGGAGGGGGAACAGAAGGAAGATGTTTTTTGTTCCCATGGGGTTGAAGAAATCCATTGAAGAGGGATGTTCATTTTCAAGTGTTTGGGGTTCTGTGTATGTTTAAAATACCATCCCAGGGAATAACCTTGTATGTCGGTTTTCGGGGGATTCCCCCACCCTCACTCTGGAGCTTTTACAGATGCATGTATAACTATATCTTTAAAAGACTTAATGGCAACACAATAATTATGGTTTCTATATAGTTGCTAGTTACTAGTGACATGTGTTCAATGTTTACTCTTGGCTGAAGCTGAAGTTAAAGAAATTCAAAAGCAGATTAAGAGAAACATGGATGAAATGGAAAATTACAAACAGCTCAAGTGTGTATTCTTAAATTTTAACTTGTCTAGGCTTTTTAATTTAACTAACTGGTAGACTTCAGACCATAACTATGTTTGATATATTTTGGTCCAACACAACAAATTATAGCTTTTGAGGGCAAATGAATGAAGGAACCAGTGAAAAGGTGTATAAGTTATGATAATTTTGGCCTAACTGAAATCCTAAGTTTCAGTTTAAAATGCATACAAACTAGTTCTTGAATCAGACACACATTTATATTGTTATTTGAAGGACCCTCAACTAACTCAACAAGATACTTTAGGCTAAAACTTGAAAGCTTACAACTTTATTTATACTTGTGCATAAATAATTATTAACCTCTTTCACTGTGTTTTTCAATTCAGAATTGGCATCTTTCAAGATTATGTGGTGAAAAGTGTATAGGCCATTATGGCTTTTAGACTGTTAGCATATTGATTTTAGATTCTAGAGTGAATTGGAGCCTTAACTCCCTATGTAAAAGTGGAATTTGTGACAAGACAAGGCTGGGGGCTGTTACATTCTTTTAATTTATCTTTTGGCTGAATTTTCATATTTATAAGGGGAAGTCAGGGAATTTTGAGAATTGATGTCTGCGGTAGCCAAGTGTTTGTACTTTTTTTAGTTTTGATAACATTTGGATTCTTGTCCTTATTGCCAGGCAAAGAACAAGAACCAACTTTTTTGCTTTAACACGAAAGAAGCTCCACTGCTGTAACCCAATCAAGTACTCCAACAGAGCAGCACTTGATAATGATCTTTGGATTCTAGCTACAACGTGTAAACACAGGGTTCCATCAGACACAGCAGATTTAGAGCAAATCATTGAGGACTATAGAAACAAGGCAAACAGAATGAAGCCTGTGCATTATGATGTTCCACATGATATTTATGGTGATCGCCATCATGATGTGCTCCAGAAACAAAGTGTGAGCCATTGTAAGTCACCAATAACAATCCACAACCAATGGGCACCATTTACCACGTCTCATTCACCGTCTTTCTATGGAAGTCAAAGTCCACTACCATACACGAACCACAGAACCCCAAGCCCTGGTTCCCTAACTAGGCCACCATACAGGCAGCTCACAACTTCAAGTCCACTTGCACAGAGCCCGGTGTGGAACTCTCCTCCTGGAAATGTGAATTACAGATGGCAGAATTTGTCATCTGTTAGAAATAGATCTCCACAGTATTATCCTTCGCCGAGGGGAGGGTTTCACCAGAAACTACAGCACACTCGTTTCATTCAGACTACTTATAGAAGAAAGGATGTGCAGTCCACTGACACACGCCAACATGACCATGACCATTTTGCTAAGAAGAGATTGAAGTATGACAACAAAGATCGTGGCAAACAATACGGGGAATCTCTTAAAGTTGTGTCTAAAAGTGCAACGGCTACATGTACCAAAATTGGGTCAGATGATGAAACACAAGATGATTCTCTTACAGAAAGCCCTGCTCCTAAACCAAGCAGCACAGGAGCAGAAGCAAGTTTGGCTAGTGTGGTGGAAAATGCTGATAAATCACAGACCTTGAACGAGGAGTCACAGTCATTCGATTTTGCATCATGGGAGAAAGAGCAATTGGCTGCTTTGAGAAACATTTCTAGCACACCATAAATGTGGTTTGAGTGTCAGTAGACTAGCTTAGTCGCAAACAACTATTATAATTATAAAACAAGAAAAGCCAAATTACTCTGTGACTAACTACCTTGTAAATAGGAAAGTGCAAGAATTGTAAAGGAAATTCTTGCACTTGTTAGTGCAAGAATTGTAAAGTTAATGGCTCATGTATGTCAAGAAACTCTGAGGGCCATGGGAGAGGGGGCAGGGGTAACTTTATTCATAGTCTCTGTTATGCAGAAGTAATTTGAACACAAATGAGAGAATGTTACTTCTGCATTAAAAATGTGAGACAGGTTTTTTTTAAAACCTATGATGGAAAACCTTGATCTTTAAAAAGATCAATAAATTATTGATTTGGTTAGCCACTGGTAATGGGGTGTGATGTGCATGAAAACAGTCATGTATAAAAGTTTAGTACAAGAGGTGCCAGAACTGACATACTGTACCAGTGTTATAACTGGCTGTGAAGAAAAAAAAGGAAGATGGGTTCTCAATTATTTTTTGTTAAAAAAAAAATTGTAAAGAGGCCATCCAAAAGCAGGAATTGTGATTCTTCTCTTGCCATTTGTTGTGTTTATATTTTGTTAACAATTTATAGTTGCATCTGTAAAATAATGGTATGATCTGGAAGCTAATGTATACCTTGCACTTCCAAGTGGCAGTTAATGTTTGCATGTTATTTTAAAAGCTATAACATGTTTTTTCTCTGTACCTATTAACATTCTGAGGTGTTAATACACAGTCTTCACCAGGGCTGTTTAGTACATTGGGGGTGAAGAGCCGGAATGAAAAAGAACGTCAACCAGTACAGTTGGGTTACAGATTACCGTATGTCGCAAGTTGTGTTAGAACAACAGTTACAAAGCATGTGATTAGTAATTTTTAAGATGCAATCATTACAGCTACTTGCTGTACATGTATGTCATTTTGCACCATAAACAGTGTAAATTGCTAGCAGGTGTACAAGTTTAGTTACTATGTTGGAGTTAAAGTATTGGGCCCAGCAATTGTTCAGAAGCTAAAGCTAGCCTAAGGTTGAAACTCAGCCAGGGTTTCTGCTGCTCTTGTACAAAGGTATTTGCACTGATAATTTTACATTTCAGTTTAACAGCAACCAAAGTTAAGGGAGGACTTTGGCTGCTGACTTTGGGAGGTAGTGATGATATGCAGGCATCTACATTATTTTAAAAGTCATAAAGTGGATTTCATCATTTAACCTGTGGTTAGCTTAACCCTGCTCTGATCAACTGGGCCCTGGTGAGAAAACTTGTTCATGTCATATTAGCCTCATTTTAGCTGGTGGTTAAAACACAAGAGACTTTTTGTTTGTTTCCAAAAGATGAGTTAAATAAACTTTTATTGTTGATTTGTTTACAAGAGACTACTATTTCTGCCTTATAGCACTCCATAATTAAGCAACAGGACTACTCTCCCAAGAGCTATTTCCATTTCTGCCTAGTGTACTACTGGTGCAAAGCATCCATCTCAAACTGTGTAAAACAAATTACTTTAGATAATTTTGAGAAATAGGGTTTTTCAAGTGCACAAAATGCACAGCTGAAAATGTTCTATAAAGTTTTACCATATTTAGTTTATAATCCATGATTTACAAAATTATTTCTCTTTGTGACATTCCACTGTACCACTGTCTATAAAGTATTTTTCAAGGGTATGCAACAAAATAACCATGTTTCCAGAGACAATGACCAGGCCTATGAGGTCTGATAACTACAATGAAAAACATTGCTGTTTTACTCAGCTGAAGAATCTATACTAATCTGGTTTGGTAATGTAAAGCATGGAATGCATTTTTGACATGAAAATTATTACAGCAGAGTCTATACCAAAATTTGGATCCTTCAAGTCTAGTAATGTTACCTGATTCAAAACAGTAATTTTAAAAATTGGTGGATACATGTGTTAAAGTGCAACTCAACAGAGTAAGGTAATGCATTAGTGGGGCCTGCATGTCCCAGGAGCCAGGCAACTGTATACCCATGGGTGGGGTGTCTGACATTGCAGACTGACAGTTGCTATCAATTGGCTATCAATAATGATTATGGTAACATTACATGATATATATTCTTTTTGTCTGCGAATGTCAGACGCCACCCTGGGCCAGGTTGTTCGAAAGGCAATTAGCCAGGAATAAAAGTTGATCTAGGGTTCAATATTATTTTTGCTAAAAATGTTTTTATTGCTTAATATTTTTTGTGGAATTTGAGATAGGTCTCAGTCAAAGCTGGAGGACAAAATATAAACAGAAAGCCTCACTAAAAAGTTAAAAACTGGATTGACGCTAATCCTGGATTACCGTAATCATGGTTTGAGCAACCCAGCCCAGGGCTGCCAATAGCATTGTCATTCATCAATAATTATTAAATGAGGAATTTAAAGCAGTTTTCAATTGAGTATCCCAAACCAAATTAATAACTCTGGCCAATCACAAAGAATGCAGAGCAATCCATTGTCCAATCACAACTCGAAGCAATTCCACAAACAGCTGGAAAACTTGTGCGAGCAAGTCACGATTGGTTTTGGTGTTACGTGTGATTGGTTTTGGTTTTAATTCTGATTGGTTGAGAAAGTGGCGTGACAATGCAAAACCAAAGAAAATGCAAATTACTTTCGACACTCAAGTAAAACCGCTCTATCAGGTGTTGATATTAATGTTGTAGGTTAAAATTATTTTAGGTTAAAAATAATTCAAACTAGGTTAATTTTTATTTTCCTTTGTCCCAGAATCATTAACATAATCTCAGACAAAGGAAAATAAAAATTAACCTAGCTTGAAATAATTTTAACCTACAACATTAACATATGTTTGTTGTTAAAGAACATGATGATGCAGTGGATCCACAAAACAAAGTGATTGGAATTATACAGATAAATTTGATGTGGCCTGAATTGCCTATGATAACAATGAATATAAGCCTGAGAACTAAGAAGTCAACAAATGTTTTGTACTGCATCATATTTAAACTGCTTGTTTGTTCCTATCTTGGCACATTTGCTGGGGGTTCACCTGTGTATGTTGGGGGAGCACTGTTGGAAAAGGCAGATGCATTATGCTTTCACAAAAATATCTCAGATAATACATAATATTATCTTAATCTATAGCTAGTATATGTAACCACACTGCCTGAAATATTTCACAGACTGAGTAGCTGTGATGCTGTTTAAGGAATCCATTATTGCCATTTCAGTAAACTCCTGTGAATAGTACTCATTTTGTCTCAGCCCCTCTTTCATCTGGTGAAAACAATATTCACAGGTGTTAAGATGTGGTGAATATGGAGGCTGGAATAGTAATGTGACTCCTCTTGTGCCAAGCATTGTTCTGAGTGTTCTTTCAGCAATTCTACTGTGATGAAAGCCACAATTGTCCATTATCACTGTATCTCCCTCAAGAAAGACTGGCAGACCATTGTCCCTTTCACATTCAAGTGCATAATCAAAAAAGGCTATAAGCTCCTCACTATTTGAGGCACCTGGAATAATATTATAATAATCAACACCGAAAACACTGTGTAAAAGGTTCACTGTTAGCGTTGCGTTCGATGCGTATCTTTGTACCTCCAGGGCCTTGAAGCCTCTGTAACTGCTACCATACAGGCAATTAGAAGTCGTTTTGATGACTGAGGCTTCATCAAAGAAATGTAGTGTACTGGGACTCAATCCGTGGATGATCTGAAGATAATCATCGACCTTCTGAATATTCTTTTCCCATTCTATTGGTGTTTGGCAAATCCTTTTCGGAGTCATTCCTAACTTGCCACGCAGACTCTGATTTATCGATGACAGAGACGGTAAAGAAAACCCATGACAAATTCCTTCAAGGCAGAGCTTATTTCGTATTTCACGAGCATAAGTTGTTGGCTTTTGAAGCTTCCAAATTTCTATGCACTGTAAAACATCATCCGTTATTTTCCGTGGCTCACTTCCGCCATGGGAAAAACCAGTCAAGGTTCCATACCGCTGAAAATGGCCAACCATCTTCCTGACAGTACGCGCTGTCACCTGCAAATCACGAGAAATCTGCTTATTGGAAAATCCACGATTGTACAAGTCAGGAATTTCACCTCTGAAGGAGTCGGAGAGCGGTTTTCCAGGCTCGTACATTCTCCCAAGCTGGTTACTTGCCGCTAAATACAGGAATCGATCCGACTTTACATTGGATGAGAGAACAATGGAATGAAACCTCAGCGCCTCGTTTGCGGGCTCAGCTCTCATCGGTTGAAATGAATTAATATGATCAGCCATAGTTAAGAGCGAAACTATTTATTTCCCTCCGAGTAATTGTCTTTAAAAGACTATTAGCTGAGTATGGTAGTTTATACGGTTTAATTGATCGATTGTTAAACCGCCAAGCGCAGAGAAAGAATTGAACATTTGAAGCAAGTAAACCAACAGACCCTAAACGATAGCTATATGTAAATATTAAAGTTGGAGTTTAGTTGGAGTAATTCCTTTCATAGCCACGCTTCGATTGAACGATAGAAGGAGAAATCGATCCACAATTACATAAACTGTAACACAGTTACACGTAAATAAATTCGGCAATGAGATCTATTCCTGTCTTTAGCCGCAAAGCTGTCACTTGGCTAATTACAGGAATCGATCCGACTTCCGTTGGATGTATAAAGTGAGAACGATGGGAATATTTTGCAAACACGTCAAGTAGGTCACATTGCGCATACCAGGTTTGAAAGCCGCGCGTGGGTGATTTATGTGATAGCTATAGTTGGAGTTCATTTTAAAGCCACGCTTCGATTGAACGATAGAATTAAGGAGGAATCGAGCCACAATATATGAACTGCAGCACAGTTACACGTAAATAAATTTGGCAATGAGATCGATTCCTGTCACTAGCTGCAAAGCTGTCACTTGGCTAATTACAGGAATCGATCCGACTTCCGTTGAAAGTCCAGAACGATGGAAATATTTTGCATACCAGGCTTGAAAGCAACGCGTGGATGATTTATGCGTGGGTGCCTGTCTGGGAAATAGAATTTTTTAAAACAGAGGGGTTTTTTTTTGCTGGCGATAGCTATACAAAAGACTCACAAAAATTCCGAGTACCAAAGTAAAAACGTTTGTCAATGTGACGGACAAAAAAAAGCGATTTAAATAAATGAAACATTTACTGGTCTATTGACATGCAATATTAAAAAAAATAGAGCCAGGGGTCAAGGGGTCAAGCCAGGAGAGGATGCTAAGCTGATAGCGGGAAAAGCGCGCGAAATTTATATGTTGATCATATTCAGCTCTGGAACAGCTTACTGTGGCCTCTTTACATTTTGCGTAGTCCGTCGAGTTTTAGTTACCGGTACGATCGTCCATCGATCGATTCAAAGAACAGAAGATGAGTCTGAGAACATCGAAAGGTAAGATGATCTAGCTTGAACTCTCAACCCGTCTGCAAGTTTTGTTTTTCAATGGGTTTTGTTCTACACGTCTCTCGGAACGTGTCTGTGGTTTGATATAAACGCCAAGCAAGATATAACATGAAGATTTCTTTTCTCCTTCTCAGGGAAAAAGAGATCTATCCTTACATCGAAAGCAGCCCTCAAAGAAGTAGATCCATTACTTAAGGTAAAGACCAAGGAAAAGAAAGTATTGCGTGGCAAGCTCTAGAAGGTAGAGCTCGAGAGTGAGATTGGGGATTCGAGTGCCTGCCTGGCGCGCCACGCTTCACGTGCGAAGTACTATAAGCGCGGAGGGCGAATGAGGGTATTCTTCTTCTCCTTTCCCCTTTCACTTAACATATCACAGAGCAATTTTATTAAGGTGGAAGTACGCCTGAATTTGAATGAAATTTTAAAGATTAAAAGAAGGGATATAAGAAAGAAAATAATTTTTGGAACACCAACAGACAGTTGATACCCATGCAAGAGCACCCCAGGTTGCTAGTGGACTAACTTGGTGTCCGTCTATTAATTATTAACTGCAAATTCTAATTTTAAAACTTCACTAAATCTTCAATATTTCTTATTTCTCTTAATTTTACCCATCCTAAACATACCCAAAAATCACCCAAAAATTTACAAAACACCCCATAACATAGATTCATGGGATAGGCATAAAGCTTTTGGATTGATTGAAACGCGAACAAGATATTTCCATTAAAGCCATGTCAAGTGGCGGGAAAATGGCGTTTAGGTTAGGTCTCGCCTTAAGCCTGCAATTATTCTAGACAGTGGTTACACGTGTGAGTATCTTCTTGCATGTTTACAAAAACATATTCGTTCATAATGTCATTAATCTAATTAATGTAATCTCAATAGTCCCTAAGATTACCGTGGAGCACTGAAGAGGCAGGAAATAAGCCAAATAATTTTATTTATTCATATTTTTAGAGCATTATCAACGACAAGAAGTTCTCTTCAACAAACAGGGGTGATTTAGCCAACATCTCATTCCCGATGATAGTTCAAGCCGGGATTCAAACCCTTCATCTCACCTGTCCGAAATATGTCACTGACATCAGTACAGTAACACGCATCCCTTCCAAGTCTGTTTGCGAGGCTATGCTGGGCTCTCTTAAAGAAGGAAAATACAATGCTGTCACCTGTGATGTTGGTACCTACACCAGCTCTTCAATAGAAAAATTGTTGAAAATCCACTCGCTAAGGGATATTTCACAAAGGGTGAAGCAAGAGATGAAGTGGCTGTACACAACACCTCCCCCACCGAACCATCAGTGCGCATAACCAGGATTTCTGGATGGCTTCAAGAATCTTTTATTTCAAAACGATGGTAAGGTTGTCCTTGGTAAAGCCGTATTGACGTCAGACTTGGCCACACTTACATGCAACAACTGGCTGAACATCGCCACAATACAGGAGTTTATAGACCTTCTCAATGCCAACGACTGTAACACCCAAACTACAGCATTTATCCTTAACGATTTAATTCCATTAAGCAAAACGGAGCTAGGAAGAATTGCACAGGCCGTTAGTCGCAGTAAGGAAATTAACTACATCACCTTCATCATAAATGTTGCAGGGAACATTAGTAAAACACTTGTGGCCACACCTTCGAATCCTGGATGCCACTGGTCTCTGCTCTACATAGACGCAATTGACAACAAATGGTTTTACTGCGACACTCTTTCTGGGCACCTCCAAGTGACCTTAAATCAAAAGTCGATTTCATCCTGGACGCATTTTCAAGGAAGTTTCCTCTGTTCAGAAAACCTGCAAACGGAAGATTTATTGCACACAAGCTACAGGGTAACAGCCGAGGTTTCCACAAATGCACTGACAGCTGTTTCCTAAACATCCCTTTACAGTCCCGCGGCAGCATTTGTGGCATAATCGCTGTTGCCATGGGGGCCATAAGTTGCCTTAATCGTACTTTGTGGAGATACGGCTTCCTTGACACCAAAAGTGACATTCCTCAGGAAATTTCCTGGATAAAGAATCCAACATTACATTCATGCTACTAGCGAAGAGTACTGATTCACTGGATAACTGCCAAAGATGTTGATTTGCAGTTACTTGGGATCTGCAAGCCTTCCTTGCCAGAAGGCCAGTTCAAGAGAAATTGTGGCTTCTCGTCAAAATCTGTTGATTGGTGCGACGAAGAAGCCCCTGTGCAAAAACCAAAAGTGGTGCTAACACTGGACCTAACACAAGAATCATCGAATGAACCAGCAGAAAGGGCAGATGGGGGACCAGTGCAAAAGACTTATCAGGAACCAACACAGCAACCAGCAGAGGGGGAAGATTGCGATCCATCAAAGAATGTAGATCAGAAACCGGCGGATAAAGATCAGGAACCAGCAACGGCAGATCATGAACCAGCAAAGGCAGAGCAGGAACCAGCAAATAAAGATCAGGAACCAGCAGGGGAAGATCAGGAACCAGCAAAGGCAGATCATGAACCAGCAAAGGCAGATCATGAACCAGTAAAGGCAGATCATGAACCAGCAAAGGCAGATCATGAACCAGCAAAGGCAGATCATGAACCAGCAAAGGCAGAGCAGAATCCAGCAGGGAAAGATCAGGAACCAGCAAAGGCAGATCATGAAAAGGCAGATCATGAACCAGCAAAGGCAGAGCAGAATCCAGCAGGGGAAGATCAGGAACCAGCAAAGCCAGAGCAGAATCCAGCAGAGGAAGATCAGGAACCAGCAAAGGCATATCAGAAACCAGCAGAGGAAGATCAGGAACCAGCAAAGGAAGATCAGGAACCAGCAGGGGAAGATCAGGAACCAGCAACGGAAGATCAGGAACCAGCAACGGAAGATCAGGAACCAGAAAAGGCAGAGCAGGAACCCGCTGAGGAAGATCAGGAATCAGCAAAGGAAGATCAGGAATCAGCAAAGGAAGATCAGGAATCAGCAAAGGAAGATCAGGAATCAGCAAAGGAAGATCAGGAACCAGCAAAGGAGGCAGAGCGAAAAAGTGATGGCAAAATAAAAACACCAGTTGCACCGCCCCTTTTGTAACCTGACGTGTAATGTCAAGTCAAATCTGAAACGGCACATTAAACGAAAACATGGAGATCAAGTGAGTAATCGCCCAAATCTTCAGGAGTCTGGCAAGTGTCTGTGTTTGCAGTGTGGGTTCAAGTGCCATAGGACAGCAGACCTTCGGCAGCATCTCTCTAAAACCCATGACGTTGTGTTTAAAACGGAGTCACGGAACTTCTCAACTCTTGCAGGTAGCACGAATACGTAGATAAAGATTACCACACCTAAAGCACTGCCATCAGTTGTTAAAGGGGCTATGTCACCACATTTAGTGTTACAAAAAGACATATTTATATTAGTGAAAACCCAAAAATAATGGTCCAGTTTTGTTGCAAATTATTCTACTAGTGCTGTAAGAGTGGAACTTAGTGTCTTGGGCTGCAGATGGCCAGGATGGAAATGGATTGCATCTTGCTATTTTTTTTTTTTTCAAGTGTCTTGGAAAACTCGCTAAAACTCTGATGATGGTTTATTTTCTCTTTTAAAATTCACTTGAATATCTTCCTCTTAGTGTTCTATAAGCATTTCATATACGACAAAGGTACTTAGTTTAAAATTGGGGCAGTTTGACCCAAAAACCTCAAAATCATCATGTCATAGCTGCTTTAAGTATGACGTAATATATTAAACATGAGACACAGTGTTTCATCACAAGATCAAACACTGAGAAGAGAGTTGAAAATACGACGCGCAGCGGAGTATTTTTGACGAGCGTCGAGGTGTTTGATCTTGTGATAAAATACTGTGTCGAATGTTTGATATTACTTCTCAAACAAAATGATTTTAGAAAGAGAAATGAAGGATGCAAAAATAAGGAGTGTTTCATCTGATTTCCAAACACTCATTAAACGTTAGCTCCCTTTGTATTTTCTTCATGAAATTATTAATGAGTTTGAGAAAAAAATCTTCAAATACCGCCTTACAGCCATACCAAGGCTATACATTTATTTACTACTACATTAAGCGAGTGTACGTTCGTGCTTTACCGTTGTAACTAGTTTTGGAATTATGTTTTTAATACGATTCGCTATGGCCTTTGCTGCTATTTTATAATCACAATTCAATAGTGTTATTGGGCTCCAATTTTTAACATAGTAGGGTTCTGCGTCTTTTTATGGTATTAGTTTAATTATCCCACGTCTTTGGCTTACTGAAAGTTGTCCCTTTTGATAAGCATTGTTGAAAGAGTTTAAAAAGTTGTCTGAGAGATCATTCCAAAAAACCTCGTTAGGATAAATGACTAATTTCACATTGGAAACAAATTGTAAATTTTAGATTTTGAGCAATGGAAAAGTCTTACAAAAGAAATGGATGATTGTTCCTTTTCCAAAATGACTGGAGATAAGGTGAATCCAGAGACCGGAGTAACTGTCAAGTACTTTCAGTGCAACCGAGGAAGGACTAATAGGAAAAGTGGACAAGGAATTCGAAGAGGAAGGATGCAAGGTAGGTATACAGTCGAACCTCTCTACAACAGCCATCCTCGGCAAGAATCTTCCGGTTGTTGCAGAGAGATGGCCGTTAAAGGGAGGTTTTCAATTCCCGGATTTGAGTGCATGAACTGTATTTGAAGCATAAACATCAGTCATTTTCCTCCACCCAAAAATGTAATCCAGATGTTTTCTTATATTTCAGGTTCCTGCAAGATTGAGCATAACTGTACCGCAACAATGACAGTCACCGTATCTCAAGATAAAACCGTTAAGGCAGATGCTGTCCTGACCCATTACGGGCACGAAAAAGAGCTTCAACACTTGCGCATTTCCAAACGAAAACGTCAAGAGATTACGGCAAAAATAAAGCAGGGTGTGTCCCGGGAAAAGATTCTAGACGAAGTAAGAGAGAGTGTATCAGAAAATTTAGGTAGACACCACTTAATGGCGCGAAAGGATCTTGCCAACATTGAACTATGGCCTCTGAGATGTTCAACGCCATTCCAATGACCAACAGAGCGTTCTGGCCTGGATAACAGAGTGGAAACAGAGCGAAGAAAATCCCATTCTCTATTACAAATTACAAGGCCAGGAAGCAGAAGAGGATGTCGATTTAGTAAAAGAGGATTTCTTTATTGTCATTCAAAGCCCTCTACAAAGGCAAATGTACGAAAAATTTGCGCACAAAGGTGTCTGCTGCGACTCCACCCACGGAACAAATGCATATGACTTTAGTTTAACTACCATATTAGTAATTGATGAATTCGGTCAAGGGTTCCCTGTGGCATGGTGTTTGTCAAGCCACGAGGACTTTACAACAATGACAATCTTTTTTAGCTAGATAAAAAAGAGTTGTGGTGTCATCAACGCGAAATTCTTTATGAGCGACATAGCGCCACAATTTTTCAATGCTTGGGTGGCCGTAATGGGTGATCCCAGGCCCATCAAACTAATCTGCACGTGGCATGTAGATAAAGCCTGGAAGGAAGAATTACGAAAAAAAATTGGAGACATTGCCACTGAAGCTGAAGTGTACAAAATGCTAAGGATAGTCCTGCAGCAAACACAAGAAACCATGTTTAATGACTGTTTGGAAGCTCTTCTTAGCCGACTGAAAACTGGTGCCAAATGCGAACAGTTCTATGCTTACTTCAGTAAAGAACGGGTAACAAAAAAAGAACAATGGGCCTATTGCTACAGAATAGGCCTCCAAATTAACACTAACATGTATGTCGAGGCTTTCCACCGAGTGTTTAAGAGAATATACCTCAAAGGTAAAGTAAACAAGCGTGTGGACAACTGTTTGGTGAATCTTTTGAAGTTCGCTCGTGATATGGGATTTGACAGGCTGATCAAAGTGACAAAAGGAAAATTGACTAACCGCATTAACATGATATGTGAGCGGCATAATCACAGCCTGTCGTTACCTCTCGAATCCGTGGAGAAGGTCGCTGACGGAAAATGGAAAGTTCTTTCCGAAAATGGCAAGACATGTTACGAGGTCATGGAAGCTCCTGTAGCGTGCCATCAAAAGGACGTATGCAAGATGTTATGTGCTAAATGTCAACTCTGCGTCCATTCATTCACCTGCACCTGCCCTGACTCGCTTATAATGAACACCATCTGTAAGCATATCCACCTAGTAAAGCGAAGCATCTTGCGCGACTCCTCTGAACATCTGGACGAGGACCCTAATTGTACGTCTACCAATTCAGGCCAGCAACAAGAAGAAATTCAAAACATCCTAACTTGTATTAGATCCCGTCCAGATGACATTGAAGCTTCAAATGGAAGAATCAAAGGCACCCTTTTACAAATCATGAAAGAGATTAATAGCTGCAATAATTCTCCTGCTCTTAAACAGCTAGAAAAGCAAATCAGCGCAGCCCATAGCTTGTTTGTTTCTCTGAAAGATTAACACGACCAAGACGTTATCCCTCTTAAGAACAACGAGGATGCTCCAGCTAACAAGAACATGGAGACGCAACCACGCTTCTTCACCAAAAAGCGTTGTTGAAAAGCTGAAGTGCTGCTTGCACGTCTCACATTTGAAGAACAAGAAGCCTTTCTGAAAGAAATAAAGAATGGAAAAACGGATAGAAATGTCTCAGTGACAATAAATGAAGGTACCTTTTAAAAATATATAGCTGTGACATATTTTTAATAATCCGAATAATGCAAATCTAGCTAAATCTATTTATACTTCAGATTGAATTAATGGGGTAGGAGAACATTGAAAAAGTCACTAGATATTTTATTTGAATGATTTACAATTCATCACCGTTGATAACGAGAGACTGGTCAATAAGTAAAAGGGGTGGGGGTTGGACCTCAGCAGAGGGGTGGTGGATCGTGTAATTTTGACCTGCACAGGGGGTGAATCATCCTATTTAGAAAATAATGGTATACATTACAAACAAATTATTAATTAAGATAAATTAAAGCACGAAATTGTTTTGAAAAAGCACCCAATTTTAATTAATTTTGTGCCGAAAGAAAGGGGTACGTCATGTATTTTTTCATTCACCTTGTTTTTAAGTGGTCCGGCCCACCTCACCAGTCCCTTTAGAAAACATAACGGTTCTGCTGACATGAAGAACTATTCAAAGGAATTATATACATAGAATTGAACAGATTTGGTATTCTTTAACCTATCATTCTACAGAAGAGGGAAAAATGATGCTTTGGTTTTGTAGTGAGACTGCAGTGCAAGCCCTATTGGAAACAGGACAGTGTATACCTCCAAGTGAAGTTATTAAAGGAATTTTTGATCTACCTGGAGAAGTTATTGAAACTAACATAGGGTCCATAAAGAAACACTTTGAGGACACTGCTTGGATCTAAGTTTTAGCAAAAGGTAAGTTATGAAAGCAACACAGATTAAAATACTCCAACCACAAGCAGTTGTACTTTTTTTTTTTTAAAAAGAATATGTTTATTTTTCCACTCAATCCTGTCATACATAAAAAGTAACCACCTTTGCATTAAACTATTTATATGCAAACTCTTATCAACTGTGCACTTGTGTTTGAGATAATTAAAATGTTATTGTAAAATCCTCACCTCTGAGATACTTTCAAAATTATTTCAAACTCCCTCTGTTTACAGCAAGTTATGTAATAATGTTAATAATGTGCACATTGTTGAAATTATTGATTCCTACCTGGATAGACACAAAGAAAACCATTGCTTCAATATTATTGTTTTATTTTTTTGTCATGATAGTGCAAGAACTTAGAAAGAGCTGGACATGCAGTGGTTTCCAGGTTGCTGTACACACCAATATGGTAGAATGTGATGGATGTGCCTTGTGGTATGACTGGTAAGTCAACTGCATGCACTACCTGCATTTCCAATGTATACATGGCATATAAGATAAGGTCAATGTTTTGGAAATAGTTACACATCTGTTACAGTGTTGTCTTTTTTGTAGAGACAAAAAAAGTAAAAGACCGAAGACTTAAAAAAATATTTACATTTAATAACAGAATTGAAAAAACTATTAACAAAAAGAAATTCAATCAAATTAGATTTAATCAATGAAGAATCATGCTTTGTGTTCATATATGAATGTTTATTTAATATTTTATTATTTCATCTTGTCCACTGTTTCAGGACCTGTGCTGGAATCAAAAGGGAACCGAAGAGCTGGTATTGTAACAAGTGCACTTCAAGCCTTAAAAAAAGAAAGAAGAGTTAATTTTTTTATAAAAGAAAATGAAAACAGCAACAACAACCACATTTTTGTACCCTATTTACTCAAATAAATGTCTTTATTTCTTGAAAAGCCCTCGCGCCAATGAAATTTATAGCCCGTATTGATTGGCCAAAGTCTGGAATCAAACCGAGTACAGCATTCCTGCCAAGAGGTAATTAATGCAATAATGAACTCATTTACATCCACTTTATGTTTGACCCGTTTTGACTGTAATATTTTACCTGCAATCAGGTTATTGCGCTGCTAAAATTAGGCCGGATGGCAGGTTATAACTGTATTACTACTAAGTCTTAGGCACTCATTTGAAATAATATGGTATTGTTAGAACACTTGAAAACTACCTCTTGTTTTACTATGTTAATGTGGATATGGAGTGGTACTATATCCTTAAAATTTGCATTTTATACACTCCAGCCTGAATTCCAATGTCCCCAATTTTTCTTGCAGAAAATTTGTTTCTCTTGTTTAAAATATGCTCACTCTAAGCATTTTTAACACACATAATTTTATATACTTTGGCCTTGAGTGTAATGTTTCCAATCTTTCTTTGCAATTACTCTTCCCATTTATTAACATCCACATTGATTGATTTGATTGTGGTTGATGTTATTGTTTCAAATCAACTCTGTTAAGGGGTGTCATGACCAAACATAACAAATAGGGGTCCCTTAATGCAGATAGGTTCAACCAAACAGCATTATCATCCCTGCACATATCAGGTTCAGGAAACATGGTCACACGAATGCAAATAATTTGATATACATGTTTGCTGGTATGAATTGAGGTTCAGTGCCAAGTACATGCACTTAATACTTGAACTGGTCTGTGTGACCAGTGATCCGAGATGAGATGAGAATAAAACTGTAAAGAAGAAAAAGGATCAGTAGGAGAGTAAATAACCCAGTTATGTATGCTGGGATGTTGCTAAGCTACAAAAAATCTTACACTGTAAATAAGGTGGACCTCATTTAAATTAATACAGCTACCCTGTTAATACGTCATATTTTTGTGGGCCGTTGGTAGCTGCATAGATTGTGTTTCACAGTATCAATGAAATAATACATAAGGTAAAACCACTGCCCAATCCCTGCTCCCCTTGAAATACCAAGCCACCCCTCAACCCCCTCCCCTTTCTCCCACCTCCCCCCCCCCCCCCCCCCCCCCTCCCAGTTTACCATTCATAGGTCAATTTCTGGAAAACATTAAGTAATAATCCGCATAAGAAGGATAGCGCTGAACGGCAATGGAATGTCAAACACGATGGAATGTCAAGATTTTTCATTGTTACAACTAGTGATCTCATTGGCCTAGACTCAAAAACCGCTAAAAAGTTAAGGTTCAAGGTGCATTTTGTCAAATTTTTTTAAGGTTTCAAGTAATTTGAGACCCAATCGCACAACATACAATTTTTAAAAGAAATTGTATTTGGGGAACTTCATCAAAGAAGCAAAATTATTAGCTATTGTCTTCTGCTATTCTGATTGGTTAAGCACGAACATTTCCTAAAATTTGTTTGACGCAAATGGATTTTCTTTATTTTTATAATGAAATATAATTATTAATCATCAGCTTCTCCTCTATTCTTGAAATCAAAGATATTCTATGTGGGAAAGAGCTAATGCCGCAGAACAATGAAGTTTGTTATCATTCTTATGTGGAACAATACTTAATACTTAGTCTAGCAATAATCATAATTATTGATTAGTTGTGTTGGCCAAGATACATAATGTTAGCTTTTTAGCCAGTTATATTTTTCTTTATGAATATACATAATGTTTGTTAATATTTGTTGTAATTAAGGTGTCTAGTTAAGATTGCTTTTATTGCTGTTGTTGAACGCTGCGAACAGAGCCTTTCTTTATCTTCATACGGGTGCGAAGAGAAAGACTATGCAGAAATTTTGTCAAGTATGAATACAAAGTCAAACTTAGACCAAATCAAGTGGCCTCAAAATCATTAGTTGCCACAAAGGAAGCTCAAGTTTTACCAACTGTTTCTCAACAAAACCATGCTTTTGCTACAGAAAACTGATTTGGCAATAAAAAGCTGGACTGGCAGTCCAAATGTCAGGAGTTCAGTGAATTTTAAGACCCAAATCAATTTTGGAAGACCCTTAACTTTTCTTCCCCACAACATGTAGGCTCAGTGCTATCAGGGTGTTGTTCCTGTTGCTGTTTCTGCTATCAGGTGTTACTGTTAATAAAAAAAAAGGCTTATATAAACCAAGCGTTTGGTTGATTGTAATTTCCTGACCTTAGCCTTGTTTCTTAACTTTCTAAATCGTTTTTTTTTTTCAAAATTTCTCTTTCTCTGTTTCGCCCATATTAATTAAGCTTATAACTGCCATGTAAGCTTTAATATAATTAAACTGCAATGAAGAAAATACGAAACACAAAATTGACCAAAACAAAACAAATCTAAAAGCTTATGATTTAAGCTAAAGGAAAAAAAACGCACCGTGTTTAGAAGTCGGATCTATTCCTGTATTTAGCCAAGTAGCACCTTCGGAGCTAATGACAGAAATCGATCCGACAGGGATCGATTCCTCTTTTTAGCCTTGATTCGAAACATGGCTAATTGCAGGAATCACTCCTACTTTACTTTTAGGTTTACTTGCTTCAAATGGTCAATTTTTCCTTTGCGATTGGTTCAACGTCCGATCAACTAAACTTGTAACGCGAGTATACTCAGTTGATAACTCAAACAAAAGAGCAAAAACTTCAATATACGACGACTGAAATACTGCTTTGTAAATGAACTATCAAATCCTCAAAGCCGAACCGAGCCCGCAAGGATTTCATACCATTGTTCTCTTGTCCAATGAAAAGTCGGATCGATTCCTGTATTTAGCCGCAAGTGAGCTGGTTTCTAGCTGTCATTTTGAAAAGCAAACACTGTCAGTATTTTCCATTTTCCATATAAGGAGCATCTCTTGTTCGCATTAGTCAAATCAGAAATCGACTTTTGATTTAAACTTGATCCACGCGTTTTCAAAACGAACGCATTCTTGAAACCATTAATGGGTTCATTTTTCAAATAACCGATTCATTAATGTACTCTAGGGGGGTACGCATCACTTGGTTTGACTGTAATAGTACACTGACTATTAGTTCCAAATTAAAGGGCTCCAGGCAAGAACATCCTAAGTACCTTGTTGGAAAATTTTCACTGAAATCTTTGATTTTTGGCCCCAAAAGGGACTCACTTGCCAAAATTATGACTGGATCATGTAAATGACTGAAAGGATTGCAACCAGGTCAACAAATCTTTTGGAAGTTAACCGAAAGATTTAAGAAGACGTGTTATCAGGCTCTCTTCTAAAGCATTCTATGAAGCCAAAAATGCAATCTGATCACATGTTAACCCAAAGTATTCTTAACAACGTTGCAATTTCTTCTTCATTACACTTGTGAGATTTGATATGGAATTCTGACCTTTCCATAATTTTATTGAAATACTATGTATTGATGATTACCATTGATTACTGATTTGACTACCAGTGATCAGATACCCCAGGAGCTCTTTCTTAAAAGGGAACCTCCATTGTCGTAACTAATCCTCGGTAGGAAAAAAGATGGCGACTGGTACATTTACCCATAATTCTTAGCGCACAAAAACCTTAACAACGTTCATAAAAATGTAAAGATAAGTTATAAAATCTCAAACCTAGTCTACACATTGTCCTTAGTACTGGAACAAATATTGTAAAAATTTGGCTTTCTTTGTGCCTTATGTGCTGTGTTAGGTCCGCAAGGTATTGTGGTAAAATGAACAGCCGACATCTTTTTTCCTACGGTGGATTGACGTTAATTGTTGGAGATAAAGTCGAAATTTAGATTATTTTAATAACAAATGGAAATATTTTTTCTGTGTACAAAAAAACGAATAAGAATATCGGCTATTTTCGCCTTTAAATTTGCCGTGTGCCGCCATTTTGATTTTTTATGACGCCATATTGTCACATGACGTCATATGGTTCGAATCCCACTGAGGTCAAAGATTTTTTTCTTTCCCTTGTGTGGTCCCTCATTTCCTTACTAGGGCTAACGCTCAGTACAGGGAAATTTATGGGTTTACCTTAGCACTATAATTTACACACAGAGTTAATTCTCTGATTCCTTGTTTGTATCACCAGTGCTACGTGGCTCAACATTTATTTGTACCCTTCACATTCTCATTGCCACGAATTACCACCTTATTACCCACGATCTGCTCCCGTACGGCCGTGTGGCTCAAGCGGTAGAGCGACTGAAGATCTAATCCGGAGGTCGTGGGTTGAAATCCCACCGAGGTCAAAGATTTTTTCTTTCCCTCGTGTGGTCCCTCATTTTCTTACTAGGGCTAACGCTCAGTACAGGGAAATGTATGGGTTTACCTTAGCACTATAATTTACACACAGAGTTAATTCTCTGACTCCTTGTTTGTATCACCAGTGCTACGTGGCTCAACATTTATTTGTACCCTTCACATTCTCATTGCCACGAATTACCACCTTATTATCCACGATCTGCTCCCGTACGGCCTCGTGGCTCAAGCAGTAGAGCGACCGAAGATCTAATCCGGAGCTCGTGGGTTTGAATCCCACCGAGGTCAAAGATTTTTTTTCTTTTCCTCGTGTGGTCCCTCATTTCCTTACTTGGGCTAACGCTCAGCACAGGGAAATTTATGGGTTTACCTTAGCACTATAATTTACACACAAAGTTCATTCTCTGATTCCTTGCTATTGTTAAGAATCAACGTTCTTTTGTATGCAACAATTAGACAACCATTTTTTGTACACTAATAATTAAAATTATATTAATTTTTGCACTTGTTTTTTTAATTAAATTAAGACTTCCTTTTCAACAATTTAATGTCAATTTGTTATAACAATGGAGGTTCCCTTTAAATTTCCCATAGAACGCAAATGTTTATTGCTGCAGCTCAGTCATGTTGGTAATGCTTTAAAACAGGACTTACATAGCCACTTACACCAGTACTTGCTGATGGTACAAACACGCATCTACACACGATGTCACAGCAAGGAATGCATGTCTCTGACAATGTTTCCTTTACAGCCTGAAAATGCTTTCCAAGAATGTCCCTGTCAATGAATGATTGGATCATTGAATCATCCTGTTCTTCAAGCTCAAATGAACAGATGTTTCCTTTCTTTTCGAACTTGCAAATAACTGCAAAACCAGTGTTTCTGGCAAGCAAGTAGTACTGTACAATTCCAAATTCATCACTGCCATCTTCTCGGAACTGTACAATGTAACTGCAGCTTTTCCCTTTTCGGTTATAGGCCATACTGTGAAATATCTGGTCATCTTTGAGCATTCTATTGGTCTGGTGAACTGGCTGATCTTCCAGATTCAGGATCTCAATTATCCAGTCTGTTACTTCTGGATTATTCTTGAATGGTGGGATGAAAAAGTATTCTCCAACGTTATGAAGACTCTTCCCTTTCTTGGACATGTTATCCTCGATGAAAGACGTGACTTCCTCTGGTTCTTTTATCCTCGATGAAAGACTTGACTTCCTCTGGTTCTTTTGTCTCCTTCTTTATCAAAGAACCAGAGTTTGGTGACAGCAGAAGATTTTTCACAATTTGTGCAACAATTCCTCTTGTGCCGTGAAACTGTCGCTTTAAATGACTAATCATAGCCTCAAAAACAAAGCTGGAATGTAAAATTAGGGGAACATGTTCACGTACTTGATCTGCAAGATGTCCAAGAGCATGACAGGTGTAGGTTTGCTCTTCCTCCCCATACAAGTTTGGAATCAGTCGTTGGTAACTTCGAATAAGAAGTTTGGCAATTTCAATGTCATTGTCACTGATCACATAATTTGTCAGCAAACGAATGGCGGTAACAAGGATCGCAAAATGGCAGAAGTAATCATCTGGGAAGTATGGCTTCAGTATTGGCAAGCTACAACGGAAGTCATAATTCCTTGGGACACTTGATCAAATATATCACAACCTCCCTCCCCCTTGTTCAAAGTTGAAAAACCGGCGATTTTTGCGTAAAAAAAACAAGAACTTGTAGCTCTTTCAACTTTGGTAAGGGGGAGGGGATATCCGAGAGGTGCAGTGTCCTGAACATTTTGTCTGGGGTTGTAGAATGAAGGAACAAGTTCTGGAGCTCTCTGTCTTTCCACCTTTTTAGTTCACTCAGTGTTCTTAGCTTTCTGTTGAAATCATGAGGAAACTTTATGGTTACCACTGCCTGATCAACTTCTTTAGATTCAGCTAAGAATCCCATTTCGCTCTGACGGTCTAGCAAAATGTTCAGTCTCCTGAGGAATTCTTCAGCGAGAACAAGATGCATGTAGTCTAAAAGGACTTGACTTGGGACATTAAGAACATGCAGTCGAGGAGACAAACCTTTAACACCAAACACTGTCTTCCTTGTCCTTTTTGCAGTTCTTGCATGCAAAAGTATCTGTGCATGTGTGCGTCGAGGTGGTTTCTGGTTGTTGTATGGATAAATCCGAATACTGCCCTTTCCTTTTTGAACCCTTTCCCCTGAACAACCACACTTGCCATTAAATTGACAAAAACACATGGACGGTGCCTTGGCTACCAGATCAGCAAGATGACCATGCAGAGCAATCTTTTCTATGGCAATGTTTGTAGCATCTACCGCAATTTGCACTTGAAACCCTTGGAGCTGTTGCAGCTCACTCACAAACTGCTGTTGGAACACTTTCAGATCTGGCTTTTTTGGACCGCATGAAAGACCATAAACTAAGATATTTGAAAACAATATCTTAGTCTGGGTGGAAGTTCAATGACAAAGCAATGAATAAGCCATAGATTCATTGATTTAAACTTCACTGCAGTTGCACCATCTATGTGATAAACTAATGATATCAGCTTTTCAGGATCGTCTTTTCCAGCTGCATTCTGATAAACGGACCCACAACAAATGTCATAGTACATGCCATGGTCATGAATGTGGTAATTTTTGTACTCCTTTATTTTGCTCCAATGTTCTGTGGAAATTAAAACAGTGAAAGAAAATATTATCACGTCTGATTTATTTTGTGCAAGCTAACTGGTTGATTTTAAATTTGGAACCTATTTCATAACCTGGCCTTAGTTGGTCATGCTACCAGTTTTTTTAAACCATGGGAGGAAGTGAGGGGGAGAAAGGCCCTATGTACATGTACTTTGCAGACAAGGAAAAAATGAATGATGGCCAGTAGGGAGGTGGGAGGTGGGATATAAAAAACTGCTTTCAATGTAAATGTTTCGGAAATGTAGTTTCCTACCATTGAGAAAGATGCTCCCAAAATCCCAACGGCCTGGATATTTTATCTTGCTGCTCATGCATCGTGGTAAAAAATCCCCGACTATTCACCTCCACTTTGATGAACAATAATATTATTGTTAACTATTTTCTTGTTTGCATACCTGTTAGAATTCTTTGCAGTTGGTCCTTGATTGGGATAAAGTAGCACACTTCTATCTCATGGTCATTCAGCTTTCTGTTAAAGTGCACGCAGTTTCTATTTGAGCACTTCCTTCACTTGCGGTTGTACTGCAGCCAACACAATTCATACTTTGAGAAATGGATGTCCATAGATTAAATCAAATTCTTCTCAAACATATAATTAGATGATGGTAAGTTTGGCTTGGGAATAAATGTTTCCAGAAATTTCAGGATGTCTGACCTGGTAGATTTTGAGAAATTGTGCTTGTTGGATAATGCTAAAAAGGTTGCTCCAAACGTTCTTCTCCTGATGCTTGTTCCTTTGGCAAACAGGTTTTTTACCTTCAGATAGTTCCTCTTCACTTGAGAAGCCAGCTTGATTGAGCTCACTTGAAAATTCTTGATTGGATTCGGACCTTTCCGCAATTTTATCTTCAGTTTCTGATGGTGTATCCGAGTCCGTATCACTACTCTCAGAGTCTGCAAATGAAACCACAAATTAACTTATTTACCGAACAACACATTAATAATTCAAAATGGGAGCCCTTAGGGTTGGGGCATCTTTATCTGTGAAAAAAGACAATAATCAGCATGACAGACTCACAATCTTAAATTTCTAGTCCCCAGGTGTTTTATTGAACAGATACCGGTATTTTGGCCAGAACATTAATATAGACAAATGCTAGTTATTAACTAATTAGCACGAGAATTTAGTTTTATCGACTGAGTCGATAAGGTAAATTGACCACCGTGAAAAGATTCAAATAGCTGACGTTTCGAGCGCTAGCCCTTCGTCGGAGCGAATCGAAGGGCTAGCGCTCGAAACGTCAGCTATTTGAATCTTTTCACGGTGGTCAATTTACCTTATCGACTCAGTCGATAAAACTAAATTCTCGTGTTTCATTCCCCCACCGACGCAGCACCACAGTTTCTCTAGAAACTAACCCCATTCATTAACTAATTAGCGACTGCTTTATGTGGGCTCATCCTCCATGTAAAAACCTGCCAAACTTACGGGTGACGTAAAACAACAAAAACAAAAAGAAACAACAGAGTGCAAGACAACAAAGGTACAAAAAACAAAACCTAGATGGTGCTCCAATTACCCATGATGCCCTTACAACTGTGATGATAAAGGTCTATGGCGGGAAAATCATGATAACATTTTTACTTCTGTTACTGCTGCCTTTCATATTTTTCTTTCATTCTTTGGTTAGATTTCAAAATACCCGGCCCACTTTATATTCACCAGTTCATTTCAATGGCCTAACTTGCTTAATTTCATTTTCACCCACTACGGGACTGCAGACCATGGTATCAGTTAAACACTTTCAATAAACACTTGGGGACGGACCATTAGAAAAGTAACTGGGGGGTGGGGGTGAAATACAAAAGAAATTGTGCAAGGGAAAATTTAAAAAAATCATGAACAGCAACCAACACTACACACAAACTTCCTGCATCGACCCTCAACTATTTTTTACCATCAAAAGAAAAAAAAAATTGTGAAGATGACTTTACCCCCAAAAATCCTGCACATCCAATGGATGAAAGAAAAAATTCATGCGAGCCGAAAAATCTCCCCACCACCACTACTGCCCCCATAATTTTTATGAGGTCCATCCAGATTGTATAAACTAATTTCGATTTTGAGACAGCAATACTGCATTATATTAACGGCTAGTTGGGAGAAAATATATTCCGCATTGGGCGGAGTGGCAAAGCGACAGAGCCCAACACAGAGAATATATTTTCTTCTAACGCCGTCAATATAATGCAGTATTGCCGTCTCAAAATCGAAATTAGTTTTGTATCACGATTCAACTGTTTTTCGGGCAAAAAGAAACCAAAACTGAAGATAACTTGTGCTGATCAAACTGAAATTCTTACTAGTCACGAGCTGACGTACACGATGTTTTGTACGCGTTGTCATATTTTTGTTTAGCAAAAAATTTTAAAAAACACGGACTTTTCGCGCTATAAATTGCTCATTGAAATAAAACAAATTTGTTACAACATCTTTTCGAAGTTTTTCAAAGTTACAAACGTCGAAAAAATGAGTAAATAACGCAAACTTGCCAAGGTTTAAGCCCAAAACGTTTTTTCAAATTATGATGGCGTGATAGCGTGCGCACAGCAAAGCTCAATGTAAAAAACCCGTTCAAACGAAGAAAAGCAGCTTGTATACTCAACTTTATATTGACGTCTCAAAAGCAGACAAAAGTATCTGAGAATCGTGATACACTATGGGAATGCAGACCACGCTAACATTGGACCATGGGTTTCAGAGTATTCTGAAATTGCTCCCATTTTTTTTTTAATTCAAAATCAATACAATGGAAATAGTCAGATTTACCGGTATTACTCTGCGCCCCAAAAGCATGAATTGCGTCACCATCATCATTGTTATTGATATTATCGCAACAGTGACGACTCTCACAATCGGCAGTCCCATATTCAGTGCGAATGTTCTGCATTGTCATTGGACTTGTTTGATTCTGTTCATTGTCATTCGTTGAATCGTTCTTGATCGCTAGAACTGACATCCGCTAAATGCTGTGCTACTTTGCCACTTCTATTCGATCTGCGAATTCTTTTTTTTAGTAGAAATTTCTCTTGAGCTGTCACTCTCACATTCATCGGAGCTGCTGTTATCCTCCATGATCCATCACACAACAAACAAAGTATTGTTTTCAACAGCCCGAGTCACAATTCGGCAGTCACGCGGCATAGTCACGCGGGATAGTCACGTGTTCGCTTAAGCGTTTAGCCAATGGAAAAACTCATAATTCTGACGTAGGTGCCAACACGTGTTTACACTGCCAAGCCAAGCCACAAACGGTCGGTTTGACAGTCGGTTCACAAGTTCTAGGGCTGCTACGTATAGTTACTGTAAAATTCCGAAAATAAGCCCCTCCGTGTATAAGCCCTTCAGATTCTTAACGCAAAAAAGCCTCCTATAATAAGCCCCTCCAAATATAAGCCCCCGGGGGCTTATATTTGGGAATTGCCCCAAATACAAAATAAACCAAAGCAAAATCCGTACGCTGAACCACTGTGGAGGAAGCGTCAAAGTTTATTGTCCTGTACGTAGTTCACTCCTCACTCTCACCTTGAATTCCTTCGATCCATAGACAAAGTATTTACAAGGAAGTTCAATCCCGCCGCCCTGCACCCAAACTCCCTCTGGTGCTCCTCGCTTTTCACCTGATATCTTTGCAGAAATAGAACGTATTGTTTCGTCTTTAAGCATGGGACCTAAAATCTGTGCCAGAGGTCGGGAATATGGCCAACAACAGCTTCTTCCTTGTCGGTACCTTCAACTTTTGTCTTCACTGCAATAGCATTGTCATGGGGACTGTAGGGATTTCCGGGCTCCAAGCAGCAGAAAAACTCCTCTCCAACCTTGTAGTTGTGTTTAAATACGTGATGACCTTTAATCCTCGAAGTGATGCTTCCAAATCGTACTGATGTCATTCTTTAGCTGTCTTTTGAATACGGTATTTTAGCTGCTGTATGGGTTACCTTTTGAATCGTTGAATTTTGCTGGCGTGCGTGTTGTACAGTATTTCAGAACTGTTGCTAAAAATATCTCCACTGATGTCACACTGTGAGAATGGTCCTACGTGATTGGCTAAGATGAGCCTTGCCTCAAAACTTGCATCTGTGAGCAAGATTGACTTGAACTTACACAGATCATTGTTGTTGTTTGGTGAAAGCATGGCTTCCAACGAGAAAAATACAGATTCACAGCGCAAATCTGCTAGGAAAGCTTATAGTCGAGAGTTCAAGTTAAATGTTGTCAGCTGGTTTTTCCGAAATGGAAAAAAAGTAAATCTGACTTGAAGAAACTTTAAAATTGACAAGAAATTGGTATGCACGTGGGTAAGAGCCGAAGAGAAAATCAGGAAACAAAAGCCCCTCAGCAAAGCAAGCGGTCGTGGTTGCAAGGCTCTTTTTCCTTCCATAGAAAGGAAGTTACATGAGGAATTCAAGACTATGCGCAAAGAGGGTAAAATCGTGAAGCGATGGTGGTTCAATACTCGTGTGAAACAGTTGTTGAAAGAACAACATCCAGAGAAAGCAAACAGCTTCAAAGCATCAGATCGCTGGTTTTCTGTGTTTTCTCGAAGATATGGTGTAGCTCTTCGCAGGAAAACACACACCGCCCAGAAAGCTCCAGAGCAACTGAGACCCGCAATTACAAAGTTCCATGCAAAACTCTTGCGCGAGAGAACAAGGGGAAAGTATGAAGATTGTGACATCGCAAACATGGACCAGACTCTGCTTCCATTCGTACTCGATGACGGTAAGAGCTATGACACAACTGGGGCGAAGGAGGTCTGGTGTGCGAGCACTTCTTCAGGTTTAGATAAACGGCAGTGCACAGTACAGCTCACAATCTTCGCTGATGGAGTTCCGCAGGTGAGGCCTACGATCATCTTTCGTGGCAAAGGAAAAAGGATTGCACCAAATGAAAAGGCTGGGATCGGAGAGTTATTGTGATGTTCCAGCCCAAGGCGTGGTGCAATGAAAACGTCATGAAAGCTTAGGTGGAACACAAATGGGAAAACATGTTCACAAATCCCCCACAAGCTAATTTGTCTGGCAAGATGTTAGTTGCCGATGTCCATCATGCTCAGCAGACAGATGAAGTGAAACAGCTCCTGCAGAAAAAGAAAACGCTGCTAATAAACGTTCCTCCAGGATGTACTAGTCGAGTACAACCCTTAGATGTGTCTGTCAACAAGCCCTTCAAAAATGCAGTCAAGATCCAATTTGAAAAACACCTCCAGGACAATCTCACTCTGTACGTGGAGCAAAGGGTACTGTTGACAGTATGGGTTGGAAATGCATGGGATGAAGTTTGCTCCAACAAGGAAATGGTGAAGCGCTCATTCAAGAAATGAGGCATTAATGTCAAGGAAGATGGGAGTGAGAATGCGTTAGTTCACATTGAGGGCATCAGCGAGTATGTCATGCCAGAAACGGATGAAGAATTCCACCTGGACACTTCCACCAATGACGATGACTCAGATGAGGGAGATCTTGTAGCCACTGACGCAGAGGAAACTGATGAAGAAAGATCGTAAATTTCACATCACGCACCATCACACATACCATATGCTATATGTACGAAACTAAAGCAGACTTCACCCGTTAGATTTCGATTTTCTTATTTATTTTCTGTTAACTTTGAGTTACTATTTCATTTTCAATAAAGTTTATTGTTGTTGTGTTACAAGTTGGCATGTTCAGAGGGATTACCATACTGTAAGTTGTCACGAATTTCTAGTTAACGCCCCAATATTATCATTTTACACATTGAAAAATTGCAGACACAAATTTCCCTCCAATTATAAGCCCAGCTGATTTCTAAACGCAAATTTCCCTCCTATAATAAGCCCCTCCGTATATAAGCCCCTAAAAAAGGTGCGTTGAAAAATATAAGCCCCCGGGCTTATTTTCGGAATTTTACGGTATTGCTACTAGTAGTATTGAATTCATCTCGTGAAGAAATGGCAACAAGCGAAAGGCTGCAACTTAAAATAATTAAGGAGAATTACGGTAAGTACCAAATGGTCATTAACTATTAAAGCTTCATTGTCGACGGTTATTGTCAATTTGCATATGAAGAGTGCCCAATTTGTTTGTCACTTGTCATTGTGACAAATTCAATTCATACTGCTCATACTACTATTGTGACAAAATCTTTCCAGGACTGTGGAGTTACTGTGTTATTTGGTCGTTTTGCCATGTGATCTATAAACAGATGAGGAGTTTTTTGTGATGTTACATGGATCGATTCGCAGCAACTATTTTTAGCCCAACATGGCATTGGTTTCACGTTGCAGCGACGTTGCAATTTCAAGTTTTAAAGATGAATGGAAAGCTCTAAAGGTGTGAGCAAACAACAATCTTTACTCTTGGAGAAACTAGCTTCAAGGATAACTACCTAATACTAGCTAAATTTTCTCACTCACGTATCTCACGTCACAGCGTCCACATGAAAAAGCGGTGATTTGGCGGGAACTTGCATTTTAAATAACCATACATAAGCAGTTTTTAGCCTCATAACACGAGGATGAGAAGTAAATGCCTCTGGTGCTTCTGTGTAGATGGAAAAGTTGAGAACAGTTCTGCATTAGGTCGACCGGTTTTCAGGATCATGCAAGGTCTGAATCGTTGTTGCGAATCGTCCGGTATAATATCACCTTTACACCAGATTCGGTTGGAGTTTAACCTTCCCACAGCATTGTTTTAAGATCGTGGGGGACCTACCTTCAAGAGTACATCTAAAAGACTAGTAATACATGAATGAAGATCTCACTTGGTTCCAAAATTACCATTTTCTCTTCTTTGCTTCATCGCAAGCAGTGCCCACGTGAAAAAGCGTTGTTTTGGTGGAAACTTTTCTTGACCCTATACAAAAAAATCGATCATTATTGTATCTCCCATAACCAGAGTATCGTGTAGCTTAAAAAGTGTCTTCGGACATTATTGTCCAGGTTGAAAATTCAAGGGATTTCAGGCCCTTTGTGGCACTGAAGCTGACAAGACAAGGATCGACCACGTGCTCAACCAGATTTGATATTTCCATAAACATTGTTTTCCGATTTGAATGGCGTACCAAGCTATAATAAAGCTTTTTAAGATCTACATGTATCTTTGTGTTGGTTTCAAAGCTTGTTAGACAGTCTTGATTTCTTTTGTAGACAAAGACAATTGGTGCCTTGTACTGGAAAACAATGACGCGGTTGTGGAGGATACAAGGATCCGGCAAGAGCATTACTCATGCAACCTAACGGTCCATGTCTTGTGGGGAAAAGGGAGCAGAGCCGAGTATTTTCCTGCAAAATTGATCTTATGTGGTATGCCTTATCATTCAATAGAAAAAAATGACTACAGTATTATATATGCACATTGCGCTCCTATACTTGTATTGCGCATGAGCAAAGAGCATGTGTACGACGCCATCATGGAAGTAAACATGCTTGTGTTCCATGAAACACTCTGCCTTGTTGTTTGAAGTTACAATATTTTGGGGACGAGGATGGCAGAAATGACATCCATACTGCCCTTTGATCCCGATGGACCAGGTGGAAAATCAGACTACAATATTACATTGATGCACGAGGAATAACGGTCGACAATCGGAAACGAGCTTTGCTACTTCACCTCGCCAGGCCAGCCATCCAGGACATCTTTGCTACGCTCTCGGACACTGGCACTACGTACACGGAAGCTATCACTTTGCTGGAGACGTATTTCTCCCCTCAAAAGAATTTACAGTTCGAACGACATTCGTTCCGTCAGGCACATCAAGCGCCAAATGAACCGATTGACCAGTACGTCACTCGTCTGCGCCGTCTTGGGGAAAATTGTGAATTCGACAAATATTGTCTCGATGAAGCCATCAAGGATCAGTTAATTGAACATGGTTCGTCCGCCATACTCCGTAAACGCCTGTTGCATGAAAAATCGTCAGTAACACTCAGCTCCTTTTTGGACATTGCCAGTTCAATGGAATCGGCCAATTTTCAAGCCACAAACATTGAACACACCTCGTCCCAGGACCACTCCGAACACGCTCACCAGCTTACAACACCAACAGATCTAGAAGACGAGCGAGCGAATTTTATCTTTGCCAGGCGATGACAATGCACACATTGTGGAAACCAAGCGGACCACAAACCAAGAACCCCCAGGTGCCCTGCCTTTCGTAAGACCTGTTCTCAATGTGGAATTCAACACCATTTTGGCCGTGTTTGTATGAAGAGAACCCCAACCCTGGGCCTTCCACAGTTGCAGCAGGCTGAGAACCCGAAGGTCCAGTACACATGTCGTTCTCCTGTTGATGAAAATTGTGATGCATTTCAACTCAACCCTAGACAAGCAAAGGCAGACATCACAGTTGATATTGAAGGTACCCCTGTCCAAGTCTGTATTGATTCAGGTGCAACAGCGAACACTATTGACTATGCAACTTATGAAATTCTAAATGCTGCTAAAACGTTGCCTGTCACTGGCCCCACACCCTGGGTATCACCAGTCGTCATTGTCAACAAGCCTAATGGAGATATAAGACTGTGTGTAAATATGTGCAAGCCTAACAAAGCTCTTCTTCGTACACACCACCCGTATCCAACTTCAGAAGAAATTCTCCAAGACCTGAATGCGTCCAAGTTCTTTTCTAAGATTGATCTCAAGGAATGTTATCATCAAATTGAACTTGCTGAACCTTCTCGCCACCTGACAACATTCAAAACTCACGTTGGTCTCCGGCGATACAAGCGCCTGCCGTATGGAGCATCTGTGGGATCCGAGATATGTCAGCATGTCAATGGCCAAGTCTTAGAGGGATGTCCAAACGTCAGGAACATTGCCGACGACATCCTTGTCCATGGCACCACTAAAGAAGAACACGACAAATCCCTAGAGAACACATTGCTCCGTCTCCAAGAAAAAAATCTCATGGTCAACCCAGCGAAGTGTTTGTTCGGTGTCACAGAACTGGTCTATTGTGGATTCCACATCTCAGCACTAGGAGTGTCTGCAGATAAGGATCGTGTCCAGGCAATCAAACAAATGCAGCCACCTACCACAGCCACCAAAGCAAGAAGCTTTCTAGGATTAGTCAACACAGTGGCCCGTTTTGTCCCAAACTTAGCTGCTATGACAGAGCCTATACAACGACTTACACACAAGAACTCTCCATGGTCGTGGAGCCCTGTGCAATCTGACGCCTTTGACAAGCTGTGTAACCTTATCTCGAGTGACACTGTTCGAGCTTATTTTGACCCCTCCCTACCCACTCAAGTACGCCATGATGCTTGCAAGATTGGAATTAGTGGTGCCTTAACTCAGGAACATCTCGATGGATCTATAAGGCCTGTCTCATATGCAAGCTGTAGTCTCACACCAGTGGAGCAGCGTTACAGCCAAACAGAAAGAGAAGCCTTATCTGGAGTGTGGGCATGTGAAAGATTTCATTTTTACATTCATGGCAGTCAGTTCGATTTGGTTGGTGATCACAAACCCTTGGAAGTTCTCCTCAATGGTCGTGGTAACCCATCACCAAGAATTGAACGTTGGCGATTGTGACTACAACATTACAACCCCCGAATCGTTTACCAACCTGGAATCGAAAATGCTGTTGACATCCTTTCACGCAAACCGGTGCAGACCAACACACCCAGAGATCCAGTAGAAGACTACATAAACTCTCTTATTGTGGATTCTCTTCCCTCTGCAATCACCCTCCAAGAACTCCTCGTTGCATCAGAATCTGATCCCACACTACAAATCATCAAAGAGTGTCTTGACACTGACAACTGGACAACTGCACCAAAGCCCTTTCAAGCTCTAAAAGAGGAACTTCGCCAGAAACGAGGCCTTGTTTTGCGAAACAATCGAATTGTAATTCCTGATGTACTGAGGCCTCGCATCCTACAGCTAGCACACGAGGGGCACAAAGGCATCACCAAAGTTAAACAGCATCTCTGGCAAAGAGTTTGGTGGCCTGGCATGGACATGCAAGCTGAGAGATATGTGCGTGAATGCTTTGGTTGTCAAATCGTGGGCCCAAGGCCTCCCCCAGAGCCCCTCAGAATGACAGATCCGCCAAGACAAGTTTGGCACACAATTCATGTTGACTACTGCGGCCCATTCCCAACAGGCGAGTACCTCTTTGTTGCTGTTGATGAGACCTCAAAGTATCCTGAGGTCCATGTCACACACTCAAGTTCAGCGGCTACAGCCATTAACCACCTCAATCAAATGTTTGCAACACATGGGATCCCTGAGGTTATCACATCCGACAATGTCCCATTCGGATCTGGCGAGTTTACTCCTTCCGATATCCGTCAAGGGGATCAAGTGTTGTTACTTCAAAGCGCGCCAACAACTTAACCACAAGATATGATCCAAGGCTTTTTACGGTCATCGGGAAGAAGGGAGTCAGCGTCGAACTTGCCAGAGGAGAGGCACGATTGTTCAGAAATTTATCCATGGTCAAGAAAGTAGTCGCTTTAACAAGGAACATTGAACAATCTGGAAGCCCTGTTCAAGAAGGGCGAATCCCCAGATATCTGAACGTTACAGCACCGAACACTGGACATACTGGGAGGCCTTCTCGAGAACGGCACATCCCCAGTTATTTGAACGATTATATTTTTGCTAGGACGTTTTAGACTCTCGTGCTTAGTCATACTCCAACTGTCAAGCATAGTTTAGTCATTGTTGTTGTTCTATCACTTGTCACCCATTTACACCTTCTTAGGAAAAGGGGGATATTGTATATGCACATTGCGCTCCTATACTTGTATTGCGCATGAGCAAAGAGCATGTGCTCGACGCCATCATGGAAGTAAACGTGCTTGTTGTGTTCCACGAAACACTCTGCCTTGTTGTTTGAAGTTACAATATACAGTACCGGTCAAATGTAAGTTGGCAGTCCCATTCAACTCGATCCTTGTGCCTTGAGACTCGACAATTTAGAGTATCTAGTTTCAAAGTTAGAGTTTCGAGGACTAATGAGCTTGTCGCTTGAATGACCTCTCGACAAAAAAATAGACAAAGGGCCTGCACTCGAGAATAATGTACGCTCTCTTTTAGTTCAAAGCATATTGTAATTAAAGATGGAAGTACGGCGCGTAGTGTAGCCACGGTGCTATGTCAGTTATTTTTTTCCCTTCGTTTATTGTAATTAGTTTAGTCATTAAGTATCCGTCATTTTTTCGTGCGCATTTTTTATCTTTTGTTTAGCGTAGTGTCGTTTTCAGTGAATGTTTTATTTTGCGTAGTCAGTGTTTCATCGTCGTAGAGGCTGCACAGATCTTGTAAGTTTTGTTGTTTTCCCCTTCATTTTTTGTTGGTTTATTCGTTTATCGTTTCGTTTCTTGTGTTGTACACTTATTCAGTATTATTTTTTGTTTTCCAGCAAATCGCTAGAATAATCAAGTTGTAATAGTGGTTATAAAGGTAGCATTGGAAAATATGTGTGTGGACTGCGTTTATATTTATTTGAAGATCTTCGTACTGTTATGGCGAATGCAGGTGCATCAAACGCGAGCAATTCTGAGTTGGAAGGACTTAAATGCATACATTTAAAGAATTCAAGATCGGGATACGTTGCGAGGTTAACGTCGTTATATCGAACCATAGAGTCTCTCGCATTAGAGTTTGGGAATGTGGAGGAGGTGTCGATTTTGATGATTGAAGTTAAAGAGTCATTCCGTCGATTTCAAACAGCTCATCACAAATATCTTGCAACGTTTAACGAAAGTACGGATCTAGAAAGAGAGGCTCGTTACTATGATGAACAATTTCGGAGGAAGTTGTTGTTCCAAATAACGATTGAACAATGGGTTGTCAAAGCGAACGCTAGCGCTCGGAATGAAGTTCACAAAGAAACGGATGTTCCTCCTGAAGATTCTGTAAGCGCTGCGGGTTCTCAGCGGCGTCTAAGCGCTCGAAGTGAAGTTCGCGGAGGCATTGAAGTTCATCCAGAAGATTCCGTAAGCACTGCGGGTTCTCAGCGAAGTCGAAGCAGTTCAAGTTTGACTATCAAGAAGGTTAAGGCAAAGCAAGCCCTGGCACGCCTAAAATTGCAGCAATTGAAAGAGAAACAAGAACTTCTGAGACAGGAAGAAGAAATGAAGTTACAGCGACAAGTTCTTGAGACTAAATATGAATTGGAGCAAGCGGAACTTCAAGTGCGATTTCTCGATGAAGAAAATCCCGCCATCACTGATGATGTTACAAGAATTTTGGATAAACCTGATCCGTTCGCTGGAGTATTTAATTTGAATCGTAATGTTGAATCCAGAGATGATGGCGTTAAGGCTCATGTTGTGTCGAAGCCCGAGAAAGCTTACGGGGAGATCCCTCGGGAATCGAAGTTAAACCCGAACGCCAGAGAGTTCACCTACGCTCCAGTCAAACCTGACAGCGATCTCGCACGTAGTGAATCCGGAGACAGCGCCTTTGCGATGGTCGAAGACATGCTAGGAAAGCTAGGATCAACGATAAGACAAGGGTTCGCGCTGCCTAAACCGGACCTTTCTGCATTTGATGGCAACCCCCTTGAATATTGGAGCTTTATTCGAACATTTGAGAACAATATAGAACGAAACGCAGCAAACGAGACCGAGAAGCTCACTTATCTTCTGCAGTATACAACCGGCGAGGCGAAGAAGACGATTAAGTGCTGCACGGTCATGGACCCTTCAAAGGGATATCAGACTGCAAGGAAATTGCTGAAGGAGCGATTTGGTCACCCGTATACAATTGCCGCCAAACACGTTAGCAAGTTGACTGAAGGTCCTCCAATAAGGCCTTCTGATTGGTCTGGATTGTTGGCCTTTGCAGACCAACTAAAAGACTGTGAACACACGTTGGAGTCAATAGGATACCTTGATGAGATTAATAGCGCAGACAACTTATGAAGAATAGTACAAAGATTGCCGTTTCACCTACGCACCAAGTTTGTTGAAGTAGCAGACAGTATTCAGCAATCTGGTAAGAGACCAAGCATCAGACATATCTCGGCGTTTGTTGAAGTTAAAGCATAGGGCAGCAAATAACCCAGTCTTCAGGTGTCACGGATGCCACACATAACAAGAAACAGGGTCCTTCGAAACCAAGGTTGAGAGAAAAATCACCGTCGTCTAACCACAATACTACGCTTAACGCCCAAGGGGCCACGTCTGGTCAGCAAGGTAACACGTCAACGTATGGTCCAGGAAATGAGCATACAAAGGCGAAGAGCAGCTCGTGTCCAGCATGCCATGGTAACCACTCCTTGCTGAAATGTCAGAACTTTGCAAAAATGACCTTTGATGAACGAGTCCAGTTAATAAGGAAAGCTCAGCTTTGTCACAATTGCTTTCAATATGATCATATCTCATTGGGCTGTCTAAGCAAGAGAGCCTGCCAAAAGGAAGGATGTACGAGAAGACACCACACTTTGCTCCATCCCCTCGTCAACAAGGTCCGAACAGCACAGAAGGTAGTGAAGCTAACACTACTCAAGCCACCCCAGCCAGTCAAGTTCGTCAAGCTACCCAGGCTGCTCAAGCAACTTCTCTTGAACGTGGACAGTCAAACAATACCTTAGTGAGCGGTGGGAAAGTGTGTCTCAGGATAGTTCCCGTAAAGGTTCATGGTCAGGGTTCGAGGAAAAAATTGCAGACCTACGCCCTTCTTGACAACGGATCAGATGTATCACTGTGCGACAAAGGCTTGGCAGCTCAGCTGGGAGTTCAAGGAGACATGAGAACGTTCTACTTGACTACGCAGAAGACGCGAGGTAGCCCTAAGATTGGTCAAGAGATAAGTTTAACTGTCGAAGCATTGGATGGATCTGATAAGATAAAGATTAACAGATTGTGGACAGTTGACAAACTGAATGCTTCAAGCCACAGCATCCCCACAGCTCAAGACACAATACGATGGCCTCATTTGCGTGACATCAATCTGCCAAGCATGGACGAAGATAAGATTGAACTGATCATAGGATGCAATGTTCCTGAAGCCTTCTGGGTATTAGAAGAAAGGCATGGTAACAGAGGCGACCCTTACGCCATTCGTTCACTTTTGGGATTGACGCTAATGGGACCCATGGACAGAGTCGCTGATAAGGAATTCCGCCACGGCGTTAACTTCACGCGAGTAGTGAACGTCCAAACGGAAGGGGACGCTCTTATGCAGCAACTCAAAAGATTCTGGAAGAGTGAGAATGCTGGTCTGATTCCTGATTCCTGATTCCAAGGCTTCGATGTCGGTTGAAAACAAGAGAGCTATAGCAGTGATGGAAAGTTCAGCCAAGTTGGTTGATGGCCATTATCAGATAGCACTTCCCTGGAGAGAGTAGGTACCCAACCTTTCCAACAATCGGGTTATGGCGGAACGAAGACTGAATTTCCTGAAGAAGAGATTCCTTCAAGACTCCGAACTGTTTGAGAAGTACAAAGCAACTGTTGAAGATTACATCAGCAAGGGGCACGCAACAAGGGTACCTGAGAACGAACTTGATGCTAAAGGAAAACCGTTGTGGTACTTGCCACATCACCCTGTGTTTAACCCCAACAAGCCAGAAAAAACGCGAGTTGTCTTTGATTGTGCCGCAAAGTTCAGAGGCGTATCTTTAAATGACCATCTCCTCAGTGGACCGGATCTAACCAACAGCATCGTTGGCATTCTAACAAGATTTCGTCAAGAGCAAGTGGCACTAGCAGCTGATGTAGAATGCATGTTCCACCAGGTTACAGTATCACCAAATGATTATGACGCGTTCAGGTTCCTTTGGTGGCCAGATAATGATTTGCATCAGGATCCAGTGGATCACCGTATGGAAGTTCATTTATTTGGCGCTACGTCCTCTCCAAGTTGCGCCAACTTCGCTCTTCGAAAGACAGCTGATGATAACAAAGATGTCTTTGATGAGGAGATCGTGGAAACGGTGAAGAGGAATTTCTACGTTGACAATTGCCTGAAATCGGTCGCGACATCTGCTTGTGCTGTGGACGTGGCAATTCAACTTCGAGACCTACTTTCCAAGGGCGGATTCCGTCTCGTTAAATGGCTGTGCAATAGAGCTTGTGTACTGGAGAGCATTCCTGCAAGAGAAAGGGCCGCATCTGACTTGGACCTTGACTTAGATAAAGAAAGACTTCCCGTAGAGCGAACCTTGGGCTTGAAATGGGACATGCAAAAGGATCAGTTTATGTTCAGCACCTTCCTAAAGGATAAGCCGAACACTCGCAGAGGAATACTATCTCTAACAAGTTCCGTTTACGATCCACTCGGTTTTCTGGTACCAATTATTCTTCCCGCCAAAAAGTTACTTCAAGATTTATGTAGACAAAGGATGGATTGGGATGAGCCTGCTGGAGTGAATGAAAGTCAAAGATGGGAAAAATGGAAGGAACAGTTGCCTAAACTTTCACAAGTGGTAGTGCCAAGGTGCGTTAAACCTGCCGACCTTGGAGACGTAAAGTCTGCTGAGTTACACAACTTTGCTGATGCTTCTCAGTTTGCATTTGGAGCCGTCTCGTACTTAAGATTGGTGGATGTGAAAGACAATGTTTACTGCTCCTTTCTCATGGGGAAGTCCCGGCTAGCGCACATCAGGCCAATGACAGTCCCAAGATTGGAACTCTCAGCTGCAGTTCTGGCGGTTCAGTAAGACAAAACGCTCAAGACCGAGCTTGAAATACCAGTTCAACAATCTGTTTTTTGGTCGGATTCCACCTCAGTTCTCCAATATATCAGAAATCCACACCTTTGTGGCCAACCGCTTGACAGTGATTCATGAGAATTCTGAGCCCGGTCGGTGGAAGTACGTCAATTCTGAACTCAATCCTGAAGATGATGCTAGCATTGGCCTCACAGTAGATGCGATGATCCAGAGTAACAGATGGCTGAATGGCCCCGAATTCCTGACGAAAGAGAAAGACCTCTGGCCTTGCGAGCCTTCACAAAGTCAGAGTCAGGAACCGTTCGCTGACGATCCTGAAGTTAAACGACATGTACAGACATACAGTCAAACACGTTTACATGAACAAACAGAAGATGTTCTCACAAGGCTTATTCAACGATTTTCGTCCTGGGATAAACTGAGAAAGGCGTTCGCGTGGCTTTTGAGATTTAAGGAATGGCTAGTGAGAAAATACCGCGATCATTCAGCTAATGGCATTGCCTTCATCAGCCAAACAGCTCGAGGTAAATTATCGGTGCATGAAGTTCAGCTCGCTGAGGAGATTGTTAGGCATGTGCAGAAGTCATCATTCTCGAACGTAGTTGAAACCCTTAAAGAAGTTAACAAAAATCAAGAATCCTCTCGTCAAGTCAAGACAAAATTGAAGAAATTGAAGGCAAACACGTCCTTATACAAGCTAAGTCCAATGCTGGATGACGAACGAATTCTCCGAGTTGGGGGAAGGCTGCAGAATGCTACGATCGATTATGAGGCGAAGCATCAGATAATTTTGCCTTATCGTCATTATGTCACAAATTTGATCATTGAAAAGCATCACCAAGAAGCAGGTCACCTTGGTCAAGAGTACGTTTTGTCCAGCCTACGACAGTTCTATTGGATTGTCAAGGGGAGATCAGCCGTGCATCGAGTGCTAAGTGAATGTTTTCAATGTAGAAGAAACGGAGCAGCTCGCGGAGAACAGTTAATGGCTAACTTGCCCAAAGAAAGATTGACGCCTGAAGATCCACCATTTTCCTCTGTAGACGTGGATTACTTTGGCCCCCTGCATGTGAAACAAGGTCGATCCCAAGTGAAGTGTTACGCCTGCGTGTTTACATGTTTGGCCACCAGAGCCACTCATATCGAGATTGCGCATTCTCTTGAAACGGATGCCTTTATCAACGCTTTGCGCAGATTTGTCAGTCTTAGAGGAAATCCAACAACGATTTACAGCGACAATGGCACCAATTTCTGCGCAGGTGAAAAGGAGATCCGAACATCCATCAACGACTGGAATCAAAGAGCCATCAATGAATTCTTACGTCAGAGGAACATTACCTGGAAGTTTAACCCACCATCTGCCTCACATATGGGTGGCGTATGGGTGGCGTATGGGAACGCTTGATCAGGTCGATCCGGAAAATTCTAAATGTGTTGCTAGGACAACAGCTTGTGAATGATGAGATGTTGCGTACAGTGATGGCAGAGGTACAGGGAATCCTAAACAGCAGACCTCTGACACCAATCAGCAGCGATCCAAAGGACCTCGAGCCACTTACACCAAATCACCTGTTACTGCTTAGGGGAAACCCCAATCTGCCACCCGGGATCTTCACAAAGGAAGACTCGTATTGCAAGCGACGTTGGCGTCAGGTTCAGTACATGTCTGATCAATTTTGGAAGCGATGGCTGTCGGAATATCTTCCAACTCTTCAACAGCGACAGAAATGGTTCAGACCTCGACGTTGTTTTGCAGTTAATGATTTGGTCTTGGTCGCGGATGAAGGCGTTCACCGAGGCAAATGGCCTTTAGCCAGAATTATTGAAGTTCATCGCGAAAAGGATGGTTACGTGAGATCAGCGAAGATTCGTACAAGCACCTTGACTCTCGTCCGACCAATTACAAAACTGTGCTTTCTAGAGCATGATGTGCAGCAAGTCATTGCAGAAGAACAGGATTAGGTTTTTCTTAAGGAACTTTAAGGAACTTTCAAAGTCACTCAAATTTGTGAACTTACCTGTCGTGATATTAACATACAGATTAGCAAATTAGTCTGTTAGTAGCTCGTGTCTACCGGGATTACTAGTGTTAATGAACCATTGCAATTTAATTGATCCATTGGAGCCGGTATGTAGCCATGGTGCTACGTCAGTTATTTTTTTCCCTTCGTTTATTGTAATTAGTTTAGTCATTAAGTATCCGTCATTTTTTCGTGCGCATTTTTTATCTTTTCTTGAGCGTAGCGTCGTTTTCAGTGAATGTTTTATTTTGCGTAGTCAGTGTTTCATTATCGTAGAGGCCGCACAGATCTTGTAAGTTTCGTTGTTTTCCCCTTCATTTTTTGTTGGTTTATTCGTTTATTGTTTCGTTTCTTGTGTTGTAGACTTATTCAGTATTATTTTTTGTTTTCCAGCAAATCGCTAGAATAATCAAGTTGTAATAGTGATAATAAAGGTCGCATTGGAAAATCTGTGTGTGGACTGCGTTTATACGTAGTTTCGGTATTTGAAACTAAAAGCCATCAAACTTCTTTCCGTTGTTTGCTGATCATAAATTTTATTTTATCAAGTTGAAAGAACAAAACTGCCAACAGAAACTACCGCCGGGAAAATTCACCACCCTTATAACATGTAAGCATCATTTGTTAGAATGCACGTGTCTGGTGACATGTTCCTTGCTTGCAGTATATGAATGTTTCTCGGCAAAAATAACCTTGAAACTCACTCTGTCATTGAGCTCTCTTCTGTATGTTGCGGGTATAGAGGAATATAAATCGATTACCGACTACTGGAGATGGATTTTCGAAAGTAAATAATATATATGTCAACATGTCATTGCGAACACTCAAGATTTATTGTATTGATAAAAGCGCCATGTAAAATTGCATGTGCATAAATTTCCTGTTTTTTGTCAGGGACTAAAGACGATTGTGAAAGAGTCGCTTGATATATATTTTAGTACAAATCACAAATCACAATCAGACAGTGATAGTGAAGAAGGTAAGCTTAGCAAAATAAAAAAAAAATTATAAACCCGAATTATTCAAACTTTAAAAGGTCTACATTATTTTATAGATACTGAGTCACCAACATGTTCCTTGGGTAAGAGGAAAAAAGTAGCTGCCACCTCCCAAGTGCAAGCGAAGAAAAGTAAAGGTATTTTATACATTTATGAGTTGTTGTCATTAGGGAGATTCTGTAAAACCTAAGAGAAATGCAGGGACATTTTAAAAGACCAGGGCCGGGTTACTCAAAGCATGGTTAAGATAACCCAGGGTTAGCATCAATTTTGATTCCAGTTAAATAATTACTCAATGAAGATTTCTCCAAAATATTTTTGCCATTTAGTTTTGTTTCTGACTTGTCTTTGCATCTAACTTATCATTAGCTTTTGAAAACACTTCTAACAAAAGAAATTAAATCATCAGTTAACTTTTAATCCTGGGTTAGCATTAACTAGCTTTCGAACAACCGGGACCAGGGGTGTCAATAAGGACCATCTCCTGTAGAATCTGTTACGGGTGAGTGCACTTGATAGGACCTTGATGTTATGGGTGATCTTGCCTGTTATGTGTTAAATTTGCAGACAAAGAAACAAGCTTGTTATGGGTGTTAAGATCAGAACAACACGTGTCTCAAATCTTACTGCGCCTTTCAATAACATGCGGAATTTAAAATTCAAATCTCCACAAACGGTTGTGTTATTCCCTGTCGTCAATCATAATTAATATGAAAGCCAACGGACCATGTAAAAAAGAAACAAACAAAATCGATCAAAATCTACCAATCATAATGCACGGACGTGACCTTTTGAACTCATTGAAGTGAAGATCTGTTTCCTGAGAGGTAAGCTAAGATGATTGACGGCAGTGTAAAATGCAACCGTTGCTGGTGATTTTAATTTCAGATTCCACGTGTTATTGAAAAGCGCAATAAAGGGGCATTGTCATGCAGATTTTGCTGTGTTTTGGTCAAAATACACTAAATATATGACAAAGTACCTTTGCCCAAACATAAAATTGCTTTTAGAACACCAAGAAGATAATATCAAGTGATTTCTTCAAGGAAGAACAAACCATAATAAGTAAATTGGCTTTTCAAAGTGATACTAAAAATAAGTGACAGTGTCTCTTTAATGACAGCCATGAAGACAAAGGTTCTACAACTTTATCATGTTAATTTATTTCCAGAAACTGGGCAAAGTAATGCTGCAGCCTCATGGCAAGGTATGTAATATTAATAATTTCATATTGAGTTTGCAGGGAAGGTATTTTTGGAGGCCATATGCTAGATTTAAAAATGTTTTTCTTAGCAGCCACCTGGGTTTTGCAAAGCTTGGGCCAAGTTCAGATGCTAGTAACTTCATGTGAGCCACTTTAAGCCCACCAATTTTAAACGGAAGATATAGTTTGTAAATTTATTTCACTGATAAAAAGCTGACTCTCAAACTTGGCCATTTCACCAAATTTTTCAGTGTCGATGGATTTTTGTTACCTGCAAAATATCAAAATAAAAAAATAATGTGATAAAGGGGAATTACAACCAGAGATATTTTGACAGATTTCATCTCCACAGGGAGTTGATTTCAATGGCTAGGTAAACATATTTCTCTACTTTCTCATCTTATTTCAAAATCAACCTTGCTGTCCCCTGGGCAGGCCATGTCAATAATTGACAAGCTCTTGCTTCTTGATGACTAAAATGTCTGGATAGTTGTGGTCTGACTATTTATTTGTCTGAATTTTGAAATCCATTAGTACTTTGAAATTATCACTGTCTTGTTGAGGAAGAAACACTCGCATAAAACAGACGCTTTTGTGCTAAGCATTTTGTTATAACTGTTTTTGTTTGACTCGAGGACCCAATTAGAATATTTCATAATGTTTTCTAGAACCTTCTATAACAAGATAGAAACTGGATAAACAGGTTTTTAGTCCTTGGGTTATATAACCGTTTACAGCATACCAGTGTGCGCTCTTTCTGTCGTGTATCGATCTGAAGCAGAGTTCTCGCAGATTTCGGGTAGCGTTCAAGAAACTTGTGGTTGTTGTAGACGTTCAGATTTAACTTTAACAGGTTATGGGCCCAGAACGTTGACACTGAGTGAGTCGCCGAGCTGAAATAGAGTCAGAGAACTGATCGATTGTGTACGTGGAAAGTCCGCCATTTGTCCCTTGCTGTGCTGCCTGGCCTGGAGATATTTTCAAGATGGCGTCAGAATCGAGAGTCGTGACTGTAGTCCTGTTGAATGGATCGAACTATGCTACATGGAAGGTCCAATGCCGAATGGCTTTATTGAAAGAAGACTTATGGGGAATAGTAAGCCATCCAGAACAGTCTCCTGATGTGAAAGATGAAAACTTCCCAAAATTTCTTGCTAGAAAAGACAAAGCGTTGGCGACGATCGTACTAACAGTTCAACCGTCTCTACTGTATTTGATTGGCGACCCTGAAGATCCTAGTGAGGTATGGCAAAAACTAGAAAGTCAATTTCAGAAAAGAACGTGGGCCAACAAGTTGCAACTGCGGCGTAAACTTTTTTCCTTGAGGTTAAAAAGAGGGCGATTCTGTACAGGAACATATTAAAGCTACGACTGAGATTTTTGATGGGCTGTCAGTGATTGGGGATCCTATTTCTGATGAAGACCGTGTTGTGCAGTTACTGGCCAGCTTACCAGAATCGTATTATGTGTTGGTTACTGCCCTTGAAGCGAATGAGGTTGTTCCCAAGATGGAAGTTGTTACTGAGCGTTTGCTTCATGAAGAAAGAAAGCTGAAGGAACGAGTAGGCTGTGAAAGAAGCAGGGAAGGAGCGATGACTGGAAAGCAAATACCAAAAGGAAAGGGACCCAAGTGCCATCACTGCACGAAATTTGGCCACATCAGGCGGAACTGTAACCAATGGGTGAAGAAGAGGAATGACTCGAACGAAAAGGAGGCTAGGAGCAACAAGTTGAGGGCGAATAAGGCTGAAGTGAAGCAAAGGGATAGCAGCAGTTCAGACGGTGATTGTGTTGGCTTGATGGTTAACCACGTGTTGTCGGCCAATTCCAGTGGCTCCCTGGATAAATGGATCGTGGATTCAGGAGCAACCTGCCACATGTCTTGCAACGACAAGCTGGAGCAGCCACTGGAAGTCATACTGGGTGATGGATATGCTGAGAAAGCTACAGGGCGTGGCACTGTTGTGTTGGAGTTGACCGAAATAGGCAGGAAAGCTAGCAGGTGTAAATTGCATGACGTTTTGTATGTACCTGATCTATCGTACAACCTGTTGAGCGTGTCAAAGGCGGAAAAAGCTGGAAAGGTAGTTAATTTCACTGAGACTGGGTGTGAAATATTGGACTCAAACAAGAAGGTGATAGCCGTTGCTACTAGGGTGGGAAGCTTGTACCACCTGAACTGTCAGGCTGATAATGAGCAAACCAATGCAGCTGTTAACAAGAGCAAAGAAACAAAGGAAGATACTTGGCATCGGCGATATGGCCACCTTGGAGTGCGGAACCTGCAAAAGTTGGCCAAGGAAAAACTTGTTGAGGACTTTGATTTCAATGCGTCAAGAGTGACCTCTTTCTACGAGTCATGCGTGGAGGGAAAACACCACAGAAGTAGATTCCCAGTTGACGGAGGCAAGCGATCAAGTGAACCCCTGGGGTTGGTGCATAGTGATGTATGTGGTAAGATGAATGCAAAGTCCCTGAGTGGTGGAGGATACTTTCTTACATTCATTGACGACAATACCCGCTACATCTGGATATATGTCCTGAAACACAAAGATGAAGTCTTCTCATGTTTTCTTGAGTGGAAAGCTCAAGTGGAAAGGTCAACAGGCAGAAAGCTTAAAACTCTGCGCACTGACAATGGTGGGGAGTATGTCTCAGCAGATTTTGAAAAGTGCTTAAAGAAAGAAGGAGTTCGACACGAGCTGACTGTACCCAAAACTCCGAAGCAGAATGGTGTTGCTGAAAGGATGAACAGAACACTAGTTGAAGCGGTACGATCCATGCTGGCTGATGCTAAGCTACCACATCGTTTCTGGGCTGAAACACTGTCAACAGCCGTGTACTTACGAAATCGAAGTCCGACAACTGCAGTGGGAGGGCAGACATCTTTTGAAGACTGGACAGGACAGAAACCAAGTGTGAGACACCTAAGAGTTTTTGGGTGTGCTGCGTATGCTCATGTATCCATGGATGAGCATCAAAAACTGGATGCAAAATCAAGAAAATGTGTACTTCTATGCTATGGTACGGAGAGGAAAGGTTACCGACTGTATGATCCAAGGCACGAAAGAGTCTTTTATAGCCGAGATGTTGTGTTTGATGAATCAAGCCGCGGTATTGAGAAGGAGCAAAGTGTCCCAGAAAGAAGCAGTGAGCGGTGTGTGGAATTGGACTTCCATGATGATGAGAAACATGTAGCTGATAAAGAACACACAACTGAAGAGGGAGCAGAACCAGTAGTGCGAAGATCAAATCGCAAAAAGAAAGCACCTGATTACTATGGAGACTGGGCAAGTGTCACAAATGTTGAATTAACTGAACCAACGACTGTTAAAGATGCACTGAGCAGCCCGGATAAGGCAAAGTGGATGAGTGCAATGGAAAAGGAAATGGAGTCCCTGCGAGAGAATGATGTTTGGGAGCTGGTGGATTTGCCAAAGGGGCGAAAAGCTGTCGGAAGCAAGTGGGTTTTCAAAATCAAAACAGATGCCGAGGGATCTGTGGAACGTTTCAAAGCACGGCTTGTAGCCCAGGGTTTTTCTCAGAAATCTGGAATTGATTATGATGAGACCTTTTCCCCCGTCGCCAGGTTTGAATCGGTTAGAACAGTTATTGCGTTGGCCGTGCAAAATTATTTGAAGCTTCATCAGATAGATGTTACAACTGCATTCCTGAATGGTGAGTTAAAAGAAGAGGTGTATATGAAGCAGCCAGAGGGTTTTGTGGTTAAGGGTCAAGAGCATTTGGTCTGCAAGTTGAAACGTAGTATCTATGGTTTTAAGCAATCATCAAGATGCTGGAACTCGGTGCTGGATCAGAACTTAAAGAAGCTTGGGTTTGTTCAATCGGTTAGTGACCCATGCATCTATGTAGCCTCAGAAGGAGAGATGTTCATGATTGCCGTTCATGTGGATGATTTAGTGCTAGCTGCAAAAAGCGACAAGCGCATTGGAGACGTAAATAAAGGACTTGGTGAGAAGTTCGATGTGAAGGATATGGGAGAGATACGCCATTTTCTGGGAACCAAAGTGACGCAGAACAAACAAAATGGAGAAGTTTGGATTGGACAACCAGCCTACACCGAAAAGATCCTGCGCAAATACAACATGGAGAATGCCAAGGCAGTTGAGACCCCAGTAGACGCTAGCTCAAAACTTGTTAAGATGAATGAAGACTCAGAAAACACTGACAAAGAGCAGTTTCAATCCGCGGTTGGAAGTCTTCTGTACTTGTCAACTATGACACGACCGGATATTACGTACGCAGTGAGTAACGTGGCCAAGTTTTGTGTGAATCCTACCAAGGAACACTGGATTGCAGTCAAGCGTATCATGCGCTATTTGGTTGGAACAATGTACTTAGGTCTTCTCTATAAGAAGAATGAGTTAAAGAGTTGTATAGGCTTTTCGGATGCTGACTGGGCCGGAGATGTAGATGACCGCAAATCAACTTCCGGATACATTTTTCAGCTAAATGGTGCAGCAATCAGCTGGAGAAGTAAAAAACAGGCATGTGTTGCTCTTTCGACTGCGGAAGCCAAATACATAGCCTTAGCAAGTGCAGTGCAAGAAGCAGTTTGGCTGCGACAACTCCTGACTGATTTAAGAAGCAACCCAGAAGAAGCAACACGGATCTATGAAGATAACCAATCAGCGATTTGTTTGGCCAAGAACCCTCAGTTCCACGGGCGTGCAAAACACATCGGAATCAAGTACCATTTCATCCGAGCGGGTGGAGAATGGAAATGTGGAGCTGAACTACTGTCGTACTGAAGAAATGGTAGCCGATATGCTCACTAAAGGCCTGGGTCATAAACAGCTCAGGAAATTACGAAAGATGTCTGGATTGGATGAGATGCCGTCTTGTTCCACCTGCGAGTCAGAAGGAGTGTTGAGGAAGAAACACTCGCATAGAACAGACGCTTTTGTGCTAAGCATTTTGTTATAACTGTTTTTGTTTGACTCGAGGACCCAATTAGAATATTTCGTAATGTTTTTTAGAACCTTCTATAACAAGATAGAAACTGGATAAACAGGTTTTTAGTCCTTGGGTTATATAACCGTTTACAGCATACCAGTGTGCGCTCTTTCTGTCGTGTATCGATCTGAAGCAGAGTTCTCGCAGATTTCGGGTAGAAATTGTAGTTCGTGTCACGTTCAAGAAACTTGTGGTTGTTGTAGACGTTCAGATTTAACTTTAACATGTCTATCATAATCATACTATCTATTGTCAGGTGTCTGCTGGCAATGATTTTTTTTAGACCTGACATCACAAGACGTTGCTCACATGATTATTTCTACGTGATTTCACTTGAAATCGATCGTCCATGAAGCCTGCTTAAAAAATCATTGGTCAGTGCAAGTCTGAGATTGATAGTAATATACTTTGTATGCTGTTGTCCTTCTAAGCTGCAATCGAAGAGGAACAAAAAAAGCTCAACAGAGCAGTAGAGGGGAGCAAAGAATCGTTGCTGCAGCAGAGGTAATTAAAAATTACTATTAATTGTATTATTGCATCATTCTGAGAGCTTGCTTGCTCACAGGCTATAACATCCATTAAACCTTCCACTGTAGCAACTCGCATAGGAATGTTAATGTTTTTATTTTTTTCAAAATCACCAATCTTAAGTAAAGGTTTGGCCTACAAGTCCAAATGAGCTTTGTTTTGGTATGTGGTCTGGTCATACTTATAATGAAAAAAAGCTTAGTTCCAGAGTCAGCCTAGTTCACACTGGCGACATAACGACATAAGAACATGAACATAGGCTGTGTTTTCACAAGCTGTGTTTTCACAAGCGATTTTTCAAGTCGTTAAGCGAGTGACAGTCGGAAATCTCGTGAAAACAGTTGCTTGTCCAACTCGCTTAAAGTTAAGCAAGTCGGCGAATTTCAATAGAATTCTCATTAAATTTAAGCCACCAATCCAGGTAGCTTAAGCGAGTGGGCAATTAATTTCCGCCAATCAGAAGGAATTAGCGGTTATTTATCTGACATGTTCTAATTTTATGCCTCCCGCGAAACTTCTGTGGCAACAGCAAAAGCGAAGCAAGATGAATAATTATTCATTTCATGATCCCGGAAGCATTCCTTCTTCAAATGACCCACGAGCAAGCCATGCAAGGTGAGTTTCCTTCCTTTCAACATCGGAAATGCAAAGCATTCAGCTAACTTAACAAATAATTTGCTTTAGGTCTCCCTTCGTTATTCCTCAAGCGAGTGGTTATGGTGATCATTTTGCCAATGCTGCACGTGGACAGTATATTTTTCCAGCATGGCGAAATCAAATCTGGCTTCCACAACCCGCATTTTCCCAACCATATTTGCAAGCGTCTTCGTTTCCCGCCATCGTTGGCTTATCTGACAATGGCAAAACTAAATCAAATTGACAAAATGGTTGACCAGATTTTGACAGAAGTCAAATCAAATCAGTCAAAACGTGGTGGCTCAACACCCAGCCCTCAATCAAGCAAAGAGGTGAGTCCAAAATCTACCTTCCTTTTGCCATATACAAGTACTAATGAAGGTCCTGAATAATAAATTTGAACAATTGCTTTGAAATTGGCTTTTTATAATAAGTAATGTTCCGGCGAACGCTCGCCCATTAACATTAATGCTGTCCGTTGGGACGGGCGAACAAAACATTGCATGCTGGAGTTTAAGTCTTAACTAATTAATATTCGAATCAGTCGTGTTAGTAAGTTAGTTGTTACTTAGCGGTCGCAGAGTTCGGACAAAAAACAGTACGTTCTGGTCGCTGCGTTTTCGTTTCCAATCGTAACTTCGTATCGTCGAGACAAGTACGTTTAGTCGCTGCGTTTTCGTTCCCAATTTGTAATTTCGTATCGTCGAAACAAGTAATGAGAAATGATTTTAAGTGCAAGTTGGAATAAATAAGCACAAGTAAATTTTCAAGAACAAGTCAAATTTGATGTTTTATTTACTGACTCACTGAAAGTAACAGATGTAACCACTCCTGTTATGCATTCATGTCTCCTGGAAACTGGTAACAAGTAATAACGGACAACTCTGCACAACAACTAAAGGAGTCCTCCGTAATACAGTTGTGAGCTTGATGTGATATGACTGTTAGTAAAATAGTTAAGATAATTTTTAATTGTCTACAATAAGAATCCTTCAAACGGGTAAGTTGCAATTTTACAACTAGTTTGGTACCAAATAGATCAAAAACAATTTAGCCGCTCACCCCCATCCCCTCTGAAATTTCCTGGGCCTTTGACCAACCCCACACCCTCTGGAATTTTCAATTCTCTCCATGATGGGGGTATGGATATTTTCTGGAACCGCACAATGTGAGATCTTAATACTTGGTGCAGCTTGCAAATGATAGCTTTTTGCCAGATCTTTGAGTTTCTGTACCATTTTGAGTGGCCACATTAAAATATCAGATTTAATTTACCCACTTTGGACAAGCACGTGTTCAAAGGGATTAATTGCGCAACATACACCCTTTAGTATCAGGTGACAGAAGTTTCATTTTTCAGTTCGAGTCAGTTTTCACTTCGAGCGTACCAGACTAGTTTTGTATCGCACTGTTTCGTTTTCGTCTTCATTCGTTTTATCCCAATGGGTTGTCCAAGCAGGTGCCCAGGTTGCAAAGTGTTAAAGTCCGCACATCATTTTGGTCGTCCTGGAAAAGACTGTACAGGACCAGTTCCCAATGATGTCGAACAGGATCTTGAGGTGGTTGATGAGCTAGAGCACACCGACGAGGTTGAGGCTGCCGCTTCTTCAAAACCTGACACCCTACAGTCTGGCAGAATCGGTGCAGCTGTTATCCACCGAATTAAAATCTCTTCGCCAGGAGACTAACGAGTTGCGTGCGTTAGTGTGTCCTCCCGCTCCACAACAACAGAAAGCATCAGCAGTACCGCCCCGTTACCTTGCCAGAGCTGTGTGCCATGACCGATTTGGCTAAGACCATGGATCGACGGGTAGACCAACTTGGCGTTGTTTGTTCCGATGATAGCGAGTCCGAGAATGAGAGCGACCCTATTCAGCAATCAGCAGCTACTTCTGCACCTTCCTCACGTCCTGGTAAGTTGAAATCGAGCCAGGAGGCAAAAGCTACCAGTGAGGTTTTGTATCCTCAAAGATGGCCTCACAGTTTTCTATGTATCACACGAGCACAGCGCGAGGTCAAATATGAGGAGTTAACGTTGGTGGAGTTCGTGGCAAGATACGCTCAAATTTTGTTATCCAAGGATATCAGCCCGTTAGAGCGCACGGAGCGTGAAAATCATCTCGTATCCCTAATGTATTTCACGCAACAATACGAATGGTCCGCCGTTCTTAATTTTCATGGTTCAGTATTGCTTGGAATTGAACGTGGGCTTGTGAAATGGGGAGACTCCTATCTTCACTTGGAAAGTAGAACCCTTTACAGACACCCCTTACAGGAGAAATCGCCGACTTCCTCTTCTTCAGCGCCAGTTTTACTTTGTCGCGATTATCAGCGGGAACAATGCATTAGCGTTAAAGACCACTTCGGTTTTATCCGTGGAGAACGAAAATGGTTGGAACATATCTGCGCAGTGTGCAAAGTGCAGAGTTGCATCAGGAGAATTCTTTGGATTGTCCTCTAAAAGCTCTGGCTGCAAAAGATCCACCGGTGACGTAAAAAAACTAGACTATTTTTCGCCTCCTAGCTCTCCCGGAACCGAAGCTGGGGGCGTGCCCGTTTTGGATTTTAGTTATACCTGGAAGACAATTTTATTTTGACAGTTTTAACTATGGGTCTCCGTTCTGCCGCGATGGCATGTCAACGCTCCACTTCCGCAGTCACTTGGATTCTCAACTGGCGCGGACTTAGTACATTTAATTACCTTGATGACTTTATTGGTGTTTCGCTGCCGACTTTGGCAACGTCTCATTTCAATGAGGTTGGAGTTTTGCTGCATCATCTTGGATTAGAAGAATCTGTTGCTAAATCGTGTCCTCCTTCTCCAATAATGACTTGTTTGGGTGTCGAGCTCAATACTCTTGACTTTACCTTATCGGTTGACTCTGACCGATTAACCAAAATTGAGAGTTTGTCACACACATGGTTACATACACGTACAACAACAAAATCATCCCTCCAGTCGCTAGTAGGCAAGTTGGTATTTGTATCGAAGTGTGTGGATTTTCTCCTCTCTTTGACGTTGCGTGGCATTGCGCCTAACGCGCTCCACACCCCATGCAGAGCTCCCCCAGTTACTCCCGATATTTTGTGTCAGATTTCTAGGGTTTTAGATTTCGAGAATGATCTATTTCGTGCACACTGTTTTGTGCCTTTTTATTCACATTCTTTCCAATGGCGCGGTTAGCTAATATAGTACCTCGTTCACGTAAGTGTTTTAATCCTTCGCGTAATCTTACGCAGAGCAACGTTGCAACAAATCAACATGGACTAATTGTTACTTTTAAGTGTACCAAGACTATTCAGTTCGGAGAACGAAAGTTACATATTCCTTTGTTACGATTGCCCGGCTCTCCCATATGTCCAGTCTCCGCATATCAATGTATGGTTTCTCTCGTTCCCGCTAGTTCTCGGTCCGCCTTATTCGTTTTGCCTAGCCATTACGGTACTACTATTCTCACTCAGGATCGTTTTATTGCCGCGTTCCATCGGGCTACTTCCGCTGCTGGTCTTCCCCACGCTTCGTCCTATTGAGGGCATTCTTTCTGTCGAGGTGCGGCCTCTTGGGCCTTTAATCACGGTGTACCAGGTGAACTCATACAAATATACAGAGACTGGGCAAGTGATGCGTATAAGGCTTATTTAGAATTTAGTGTCGAATCAAAGCTCGCCTTCGCTCAGCAGCTTCGTTTTGCTGTTAATTTTTCTAGTACTTTGCAGTTGTTCCGTGCACAGTTCGTTTTTTGAGCGTTCCGTTTGGTGGCAGAGAGGTTTATTAGGCATATCGTTGGCTGTTGTTTACTTTTTGTTCGTATCCTTAATAAACTTCTCTCCGTGCCAAAAAGCGAATTTTTTTATTTGTGTCAGGGGGCGTAGTTGGGGAATTATGATTTATTTTGGTTTTCTAAATTTTTATGGTTGAAAATGGGATTCAGTTTTCTAGGCTTTTCTTAATCATGTGAGATCTTATTGTTTGGTGCAGTTTGTGAGTTATGGCAGTTTGCCAGATCTTTAAGTTTCTGCATCTTTTCAATGAACACATAAAAGCAGCAGATTTTTTTTATCTAATTTGACTTTTGATGAATGAAGTGAGGACTGCTTAACTGTTGAATGAACCTTAATTCTATTCACACAGAACAGCATGATTAGTGTCGATGAAAGTGATGATGAGGCTGCTGATGAGCAGGCAGGCGCATAGCCAGCCTTTAAGCCATTAAGCCCGGGCTTAACAGGAATTACCAGACGCCGTTTATGTCCATTGTAAGGCTCGCTCCTTGAACCTAGCAATTGGACACGCCTGTAAGGAGACCCTGGTGAGAAACACGCTCAGAACCCTACAACAGATAGGTTTTGCATTCGATTACTCTGCAAAGAGACTGCTGGTGTTTCAGAAGTGTTTGTCTCAAGATACCGCAGTAATGGGTGAGATGCAAAGGTGCGCCAAGCTACGAACCCTCTGCGAGACGCGATGGGCAAGCAGCCTGACTCGTATACGTTCCGGACAGCTTTTCCAGTGGTAGTACAGGCACTAGAGAGCGTTGCAGAGGATGGTGATGCCAAAGCAAGAGGGTACTTGTGTTCCATTCGGCAGTTCGATTTTATCATTGCGCTTTGTGTCACAGAGCATGTCCTTTCAAATACAGTTGCACTGTCGACCACGCTTCAAGGTCAATCTATCGACCTCATCGAGGCAGCCAAGGAGTTGAAGGTAGTGATTGGCATATTAGGTGATGAAAGAAACGACCAAATGGTTTGGAACAAACTGTTTGAGCGTGCAAAGGAGTTGGCAGCAGGTTGTGATATCGATCCCAGTATGCCAAGAGTGTCTGCTAGTCCAGCGTAACCGACCCAATGTTCCCGCAGCCACGCCACAGCAGTATTGGTACAGAGCCCTCTACTTGCCCCTTGTCGATCATCTCATCCAAGAACTCAATGACAGGCTGATTGTGCACCATGACCGGTTCCTGGGTCAATACCTCATACCTACCCAGCTCGGATCACTGAACAGAGATACCACAAACAAGATTTACAACGCTTACTCCAACGACTCAAGTGATAGAGAGGTCTTCGACAACGAGATCTTACGGCGGAAAAAGAGATGGGCTCTTGCCAAGGGAGAGAAACCGAAGAGCCTAGTTGATACACTAAGCTGCACAAGTGGATACACTAAGCTGCACAAGTGGATACCTTTACCCGCATGTCGCCGATCACCATTCTCCTGACCATGCCAGTGTCGACTGAGACAACAGAGAGATCATTCAGCACCATGAGAAGAGTGAAAACACACATGCGATCTACTATGCTTACAGGTCAGAGCGGCTATCATCCCTTGCTCTTATGCACGCATACAAAGAGATGCCTATTGACCCGGAAAGAGTCATCAGAGATTTCTGTGTGAGCAAGCCAAGAAGGCTTGCATTTGAATTGAGTGACAGATAGTCAATAACAGTCGCGGTCATGACTATGATCTCTTCATCGACGAAGCTCGTTAGTAACTGTTAATTACCTTTATAATTCATAGTCGAACAAGGAATCAGCTGTGCTGTTGTATAAAGCAAAGGATTAAGTTTTTGTCTGTCAGCGTTAAAACTAGTATGACCAAGTTCAAACTTTTGAATTTGAAGTACAGATCAAATTGGACAGAGAAGCTGGCTTAACTGTCAATACTGCTTTTTAGCTGCATCAGAGATCCATTAATTTAAAAAGATTAGTGTTTAGAAAAGCTTAACCTTTCGGTCAGCAATGCCCTTGAAGTTCACATTATGTTTTATTTTACCACAAACAGATAAACAAATAAATAATAAGTTTACATTACATGTTAAGTGATTTGATTGGAAGATATAATTCTCCACTGCACGAACAGCATGGAAATAACTTCAAAATAGGTCATGCAACACTTCAAATATTTTCACAGATCCAAGCACAACTTCAGTGGGGAACAACCCAAATGAGGGGAAGATAGACATTTTGCCTGTTGATTTTCCTAGTCTATCAAAAGGGAGGATAAATAATCCTTATGCAAGATTGTTTTGGACTATTCCGATTGTCACAAGGAACTTTCATTGTTATATATTTTTCATATTAATTGACTATACCACACAGCAACTTCCATTTGTGACCCTCCACAGGATTTCATGTACTAAGGTGATGACACGCACACGGTACGTTAGCACGCTATGACACGACACGCTAATCGTGTCAAGAGTTCTGATATGCGCATATTTAAATAGAAAAACAAAAGTTACCGTGTTCCGTTTGAGTCACTATTGTTCTTACCTGCTTAACACGCAAAAGCTTTGTTTTCTTAACACGGTAAAGCTTTGTTTTCTTGACGCGGTAAAGCTTTGTTATCTTGACACGGTAAAAGTTGTTTTCTTGACACGGTAAAGTTTTATTACCTTGACATAGTAAAGCTCTGACACGGTACACTGCTTTGGCTTCCCCGGCATGCTAAATAATTTTTCTCGTAGTAATATCACAATAATCGCTGGCAGCCGATATGACAGAAGTGAAATTCAGTTTGACGACGTGTTGATTTTCTAACAAAAACTACAGTTAACCAGTGAGCATAATGAAGATCAGTGGTCTGATTGAAACGTACTCTTGAAGTCTTCAGAGTCCTAGGCTGTAATTCTTTCGAACTGTGTTGTTTGAGAATTCGAGAGAGTCTAGTCGGACATGTTCGTTTTGGCTATTCGTACGGCACCCGTACGCGGACTTTGATTTGCTATTCGTACGGGAGTCCAAAACTTTCGATGTTATTCTTCACTTTTGTTGGCCAAAATATTATATGTTCGTTTAGCTTTACGAAGCGCTTACGGCAAGCGATGTTGATTTGGCTCAGACTAATTTACTGAGTCTCTGTATACTACACGAGCGACTCATTTCGTGATACTTAGAACTTTTTCGCGTCAAAGAATACTCCCGTACGGCCAACTTCGATTTGTTTTCGTACGGAAGTCCAAAATTTTTGACAATTTTCGATTTTATTTTCCACTTTTGTTGCAGACAAGCCGGATGTTTTATGAAATTGTTGCGTTGCGGCGCGTTGTCGACCCGAAAGGTTCAAATTACAGAAAGCTCAAATTACGTTTGACGTATGCAAATTAAATATTAGAGACCTTAAGATTGAGGTTTTCCTCTTAAACCGCAAACCACAAATGTCGGCCAGCAGTTTACAGTTCGGAGTTCGCCATATGAACAAAATCTGGGCTTAAGATTGAGGGTTTCTTTTTACCTATGCCTATTACCGGAGCCATCTAGGAAACAAAGTATACATTCATGCATATACATTCATGCATTCACATATCATCAGAAACTGGCTTTTTTTACTTTATTTATCGTAGTTTAACCACAAAGTAATCCGACTGGCAAATCAGTTCCAAAAGAAACAGCCGGCTGCCATGTTTGTTTACATTCGTTCGTTCACTTCTCTTTAAGCTGAGAAATCGTCTTCAAAATTACGTTTCTATGAAAAACAATTCGATAATTAATAAGCGAAAGAGTTCTAAAAAGTAGTATTTCCTCTCAAACGTGGGATTGTGATGTTTTAGGGTGCAAAAGACCTTGCGGTAAACCACTTACCTCTAGAGTGTGGTCTAGCCGTACAAACGTGAACCTCAAACCGCAAACCTGACGGCAAGGCACTGGTCACGTGACTTCTTGACGTTCGCGGTTCGCGGGAAATGCCGAAAAACCTCGATCTTAAGGTCTCTAATGCGTGATGTTCACCTGCGAACGACAGGTTGTTTACAATAGCTTCTGTTTTCTATGCAAAGAAACCTGCTTTCAAAGTGTGCGACGGCAAACGGCAGACAACAAGCTTGTATTTGTTTTAGTTTCATTCAAGATTTATTTTAGAAACTACAGGCCGAACGTCTGTTGAAAGTTTCGATCACAAAAGCGCGACTATTTCACACAGGACTCAGGGCCGCTTGTTTACGTGAATTAAACTACCTTTACACGTGGTTGTTTTTTTCACAGTTATTGGATTTTAACGGTGGCTTCGGCGATTGTAAACAGTTAAGTAAGGAAAGGTTACTGAAAAATATTATTGGAAAGCGACAATAAGGATCACTTTCTACAGCCATAAACAGCTTTAAACTCGATCACTATGAAGCCGTTATCTTCGGTCAAGAAAAATACTAGGAAGAACCGTCCAAAATGTCCAACCTCGGGGAACTCTGAGTGCAGGCAACACTTGGTAATCACACTCCAACCTTCTCTCTGAAACTAAAAAAAAATCCTTTGCACGCAGAGTGCATTCACGCACGGTAAGTGTGTTTTTGCACGGTAAGTGTGTTTTTGCACGGTAACTGTGCGTTCGCACGGTAAGCGTGTGTTGTTCGCACGGTAGTTTTTGTTGTCAAATGCTGACACGGTTCATTATTTAGCTCTTTTGTTTCTTTTGTGTTGTGTAAAACAAAAGAAAATTTTAATGAGGCTGAAGTGCACGGCACGGTTATCGTGTTAAATTTCTATCTTTTGTTTTACCGTGCTAACGCACCATGTGCGTGTCATCACCTTAGTACATGGAATCCTGTGGAGGGTCACATTTGTAAATCTCATTTAAGAAAATTGTTGTGTTTTGTTTTAATACTCCAATCAAGGTCTACAATGGACTTGATCTTCTGGGCCTAAGTGCGCCCGCTAAGGAACCAACAAGGTATGCCACCAGGTTAGCAGGGGTGCTGTTCTCCAAAGAGGAATTGCTTGTGGGGATGGTGCCCCCTCTCAATGAGAAATTTGACAGAACAGCACTGAATCCTGAAAAGCTGTCACTGATGAAAAGTAAGTATCAATATGTTCATGAAGTTGAGGTAAAAGTTCCAGTTTAATAGCTTTTTAATGTATCTGTTAAGAATGTTATTTTTTTGCAAATAAACATTTCCTTCATCTGTATTGACTGTCATTATTCTCCTAAATATCGTTTAAAAACATAAGTGCCATTTCATCCAAACATCTCCCAAATTGGAGTGTAGCTTGTCGGGGATAAAAAGGTTTGTTGATTCCTATACAAGTCCAGTACAGTTCTTACCTTTCAAGTGTTGGTTCAGTTGGTATTTCATAAAACTTAAATCAAAATGTGTATGCAGGAACTGCCTGTTACCATTCCAATTAAAACTCACTTAATTCAAGAAAAAGTAATGAACAAGGACCACAGAAAGATCTAAGTAACCTTGCTTTCAAAACTTTCTCTTAATCAAAAGTAATCTTGCAAGACTTTTATACATTTTATCGAATTTAATCTTAAGATAACTTAAGAGGCAAGTTTGTGCTCAGTGACGCAGAAAAATGGACACCTGTAAGCTCAAGGCTGGTATAGTCACCTACAATTCAAGCCTTTAGCCTGATGATGGTACTGTGAAGACCAAAATATAGTGTTCGCTCAAACAATCGCCTGCTTATCATTGATTTGCATATCAGTAATGAAAATGCATGTTACGATTATCTTTCATTTTATTCAAGCTCTTCATACAGCTGTAACCAATTGCCCATAACAAATTGTCATATACATACTGTAGCATATTTTAATTTTCATTTTTAGCTACATTTTGTTTCGTGTTTTTTTCTAGGATGTGTTGCCAAGAAGTATTCAGAGAAAATTTCAAAGAAGGACTGGGAGTAAGAAGAGCCATTAACCAAAAGTGCAATGACCTTAGGAAAAAGAATAAGGAAGAAAGTTAGATTGACACGTTCTTTTTGCCACATACATGTTTCTTTTCAATTATATGGATATAGCTTTCTGAGCCGAAAAAGAAGGCAACATTAAAATGAAATAAATTTTTCAGCCAAAACACAACAATCCATTTCTTTTATGTGGTTTCATTTTAAATTGGAATAGTTCTATCACAGTTGGCGTTTTCACTTTATATAGCAATGAAGTTGCTCTATAAAAATGCTATGTCCGGCAGCCGGACAGGTTTTTCAAAATACTCCGTGTCTGGCAGTCGAATTGTTTTAAAATTTCAGTTATTAGTATCAAATCCTTGTTTATATGGCTGAAACCTTCACTTCTTCCACCGTAGTGTCAATTTTTGCGAGCTCGGCACCCGGTAAACTGTATTTATAACTTTGAAGCTTGCCGCAAGCTTCTGGACAGGAAATTGAAAATACTCTGTGTCCGGCAGTCAAATACTTTCCCGAATATTAAGTCATTCCGCTCAATATATTCGATCTATACCAGCCTAGGCGATGCTGTTCTTGTTTACATGGCTAAGGGGTACCATTTCCACCGAAATACCAGTGTTTTATTTTTGCCGCGAATGGCAATGTTTCCACGAGCTTCCGGAGACGAAATCATAAATACTCCGTGTCCGGCAGTCGAATATTTACCCGAATATGAAGTCATTCCACTCAATATATTCGATCTATACCATCCTTGGCAATGCTGTTCTTGTTTACATGGTTAAATTATTTTACATGGTGTTTGTGAATTCATATTTATGCGACTCTGTACATAAAAATACTGTATACACTACTTCCGGACATGTCATGTAGTGAAAGGTTTTCAATTGGGTGACACTTGATCAGGTGACCCAGCATGACCTAATTTTGAGCGGGAAATTACTGTAACTGAAGAGCGGCTGATCGCAGGAGATTTCCACAGCCAGGCGTGTCATATCTGCGCAGTAAAGGTGAAAAGAAGACTGAAGGTAGGACCACACATTCGATCCTGTTTCTTTGGGGTTGTAAATGGAGCTGAGCTGAGGCTTGACGATACCATGCACTCCATAAATGGCAGAACTCGAGATAAAAACGGGTGTTTTCAGTGTGACTGTTGTCTGGGAGCCGAACGAAGGTTGCCTTTAGTATTTTTTTTCCTCTTCCGGGTAAATTGACTAGTTAGCAATTTGATTTGTATATGTTGATGGGTTTCTCTAAAATCTCCTGGCCAAAAATCAGAAACTCTGCATTTGCCGTTTGAGATATTGTGCAAAGCTCCATTTTTTTTTTTTTTGGGGGGGGTATTTTTTGCCTTGCATGAGAAGTGAAAGGGAGGGGGGGAAATTTGAAGACATACAAAAGGTAGCAACTACATGTATATAATAGTTATTGAAATAATGGCAATCTAAAAAAACAATGTTAAAAATATATAATATATTACATAAAATGTAATTGAAATAAATACTTATTTCGATGAGAAAATAGCCACTGGTAAACCATTGAATCTTGTGCGACAGCATGAAGAAGAGAGACCCTGGGAACGAGTTTGCTGGTAAACAGGACAATATTAAACGGTCAGCGGTGACTCTACAAATTCGTGCCAAGTAAACATGGTGCTGTTCAAGGTCTGGAATTTGAATAGCAGCATAAGGAAAGTAGGCCTTTCCCGATTCCGCTAGTAAAATCCTAAAAAGGTGCTGGCAAAAATGGCTAAATAGTGCTCAAAAAGTGCTAAAAATTGTGAACAGTTAGCTCTAAGCTTTTTGTAAATATGACAATTTTTACTGAAGTAATTAACTTTACAATCTATTTTGCATAGTGTTATTCGACAGGTTGTTACGAAAGGTTGATAGAATATAGAATAATATTTTTCAAGTTACTTCACATGGAACGACGAACGAAGCAATGCTTTATCACGTACATAATAAAATTTAAAGACTCTTACTTCTGTTCTCACGCTCAATAAGTATAAGTCCAAGTGCCTTTCCATGACAACAGTCTTTTATTCTTGACAACAATATTAGTTATTCAAATTTGACCTCTAACACGATTCTCGTTGCGAGCGACACAGTTTTTGCTTTTAAAAAATGTTTTAGAAGACATATGTTGCTCGAAATTTGCTCGAAGTGTGAAATACTGCTCAAATGTTGCCCAAAGTGCGAAAAAGTGCTCAAGGGTGCTCAAAACTCAAAAACGTGCTTAAAAGGTGCTTAGCGCAATCGGGAAAGGCCGAAAAGGAAAGCAGTAAAAGCAAGTTCATTTGATGAAAATTGAGGGGGGGGGGTACATTTTTCAAATTGTGATTGCAGTGGGGGGGGGGGGGGGGGGGGTATTACTTTTGTTTAAAAGTTTATTGTGGGGATACAATTTTCATACACCAGATTTTTTAGAAAACCACCACCCCCGCTAGGGCATACTTAACTATCAGTCAATTCCAGCTGTGCCCATGCCACCCTGGAACGACCCTTGGGGATTAAAAGAAGAAATTAAAGATAGAATTAAAAGATAGTCCAATGCTCCGGGGTAACATGACCCCCTGTGTGGACTGTATGGGACAATGTCCCACTAATAGGGGGGTGGGTGGGGGGGGAGTGGTGGGTGGGGGGGGAGTGGTGGGTGGGGGGGGAGTGGTGGGTGGGGGGGGGTGGTGGGTGCACAAGATCCTTCTATATTACAGAGTAACCTAAATGAAGGTCTAAAGAAAGTTCTATCATGGCTACATGCTAACAAACTTACATTAAATATTAAAAAAACTAAGTATCTCATTATAGCTAGTCACTATAACAAATCACATGGAACATGATTTTGAGATCAACATTAATGAAATACCACTAAAAAGAGTGAAGTCTCATAGATATCTTGGGGTTAAAATTGATGAGACTTTAAGTTGGCATGTACAAGTTGATGCCATTACCAAGAAAGTTTCCGCTGGTCTTGGAGCACTTAAACGAATTCGTGATCTCGTACCGACATCAACACTACAAATGATGTATGAAGCACTTATACTGCCTTATCTAGATTATTGCAGCGAGGTGTGGGGCTGTATGGGTAAATGCCTGGCTGACAGACTCCAGAAATTGCAAAATAGGGCAGCAAGAATAATTACCTATTCTAATTATGACATTCGGTCTGCTGATATTTTGGAAGACCTTGGCTGGGACACTCTTGAGCATAGGCGCTCAAAGCAATTAGCGGTTAGTGTCTATAAAGCTAAAAATAATCTTTCTTCTAAGGGCCTAAAAAATCTTTTTCGACCAATAACGAATGTTCATTCTTATAAACTGAGAAACAACTTGAACAATTTGTTTGTTCATAGACCCCGAAAGGAGGAGGGAAAGTGTAGCTTTAACTATCGGGGCACTGTTCTTTGGAATGGCCTATCAAATGAAATCAAAGCTGAGCCATCTATCGCATCCTTTAAAGCCGCCTTATAGTAGTTTTAATCTTAGGTAAACATAGAAAAATCCATTAGTATTGTAATTTTAATTAGAAATTTTTAACATGTTTAGGTCTTTATAGAGAATATTTAGTATACACGGCTCTCTGGAAGAGCATTTTGTAACTAATGATGGGATACCGTGTTTTTAAATAAAGCTATGATGATGATGATGATGATGAGTGGTGGGTGGGGGGGAGTGGTGGGTGGGGGGGAGTGGTGGGTGGGGGGGAGTGGTAGGTGGGCACAGCTGGAATTGACTGGTGCATTAAAAGAGATCAACCTGGGAGTGGCTTGAGCTTATTTGATCCCTAAAAGATGCCATTTAAAGGACTACTGATAAATGTTAGCAAACATTTAGCAAATATGGACATTACAATTTTCCTCTTTATGAGGGCGCAGCTTTTTTCAACTTGCAACTCTAAAAGAAACATTGACAGTGAAAAATGTTTTGGATTCACCCCAAACAACGAAAGTTAGAGTAAAATCCGTCATTTGCACCCCTAACAGAGACTTCGGGTATCACCTTCCATTCAAATTGAGAGCCTCCCACTTATTAGTGGAGGGGGCGTAGTGGGGTAACAAGTCGGCCCAGTTCCTCTCGCCTTGTGTACTGTAGACTTATGTTTTTCATTTCGAATCCATATTTTGTCCTTTTGGGTGTTATATATGCCAGAAAATTTGACTCAAAAGCTTTGGAAAAGGTTGCATTGTTTAAAGTTTGTCACTTCTGGGCTGGTCAAAAAGTGTAGTGGAATGGGCCGTGGTATGGAGGGGATGGAACCTTTCGAGGATTGATCTCTTAGTGTGCGAATAAGAAACAATTGTCCAAATTTAGTAAACTTGATTATTCTGCATGCTTCAACTCTCGTTACTTGATGGTTACACACCACGTATATAGGTTCTTATATAAATGGTACTTAAAGCAAATTTAGGCTAACAAGGTTCTTAAAATAGGCTTTTATATTTTTATATGAATTTCATTTAAATATATTATAGTATATTATAAATATCATCTCATAATACAAAATAAATCATTTATTTGTACCATACAGCAATGCCTATAGGCAGTTCAGTGCAGGTACAGTATACAGTATGTCCTTGACAAAACATAACAAACAAACTTATGTTGATACTACCTATACGCTTTTACAGCAACCCAACTAATAAGAACCTAACTTAAAATTTTAGCCTTAATAGGTTCTTATGTGGGGGGGGGGGGGCTTAAAATGAAAATTTTAGCCTAACAAGTTCTTAAAACCCAGGTTCTTATACGTGGGCTATTACTGTATCTGTTTATCCATCATCATCACTAACTTCTCTTTGCATACGAAATCTCATTCACGTTTCAGGATTGCATGTCATATCCGAAACAATGACGTTGTCGTTAAGTGATCTGATTATTGTTACTATTGTTATTTTAGGAGTTTTCACGATGGATCCAAAGTTAAAGGTTAGTATACAATCGTAATTATGCTTTTGTAAAGAGCATTTGGAGAACAGCAATAGCTCAACCGTACTCACTTACCATCAAGAAAACGCTGTGTTAACGTCTTCAGCAAGTATAACGTCTTCAACAAGTGCAGCACCTTTAACAAGTGCAGCACCTTTAACAAGTGTAGCGCCTTAAACAAATGAAGCGCCTTTAACAAGTGTAGCGCCTTCAACAAGTGCAGCCACTGCAGAAGGTGTTCAACAAAGAGCAAGTGCAGAGCCATATTTAGGTCAGATCAACTCCTCCGCTACAGTACTTTGAGAGATTTTAACATATCCCACCTTAAAAGTTAATGGTCCTGCAAAACGTTATAATACTAAACGAAGAACCCCCAATTTTGTTAGCGGGCCAGAGTCGATGAAAATTCTACTGGATGAAAAGCTGAAGAAAGCTAGGCAGCTGGTGGAAAAGCAAAGAAACTTTCAGGAAAGGAGAAAGGAAAAAGAAAAAGGAAGAGAGACGTAAGGAACAAGAAGAAGAGAAATTAAGAAAAGAGCAAAGGAAAAAGGAAAGAGCTGACAGAAAAAAGAAAGATCAAGAAAAGCCTGGAAGAGAACGAGGAAGTCGACGAAGAGCAGGGCTCGTGGAAATAGGGGAAAGACATGGCGAGAGAGTTTGGCAAATGATCGTGAGGATGACGTCTGTAATATCTGCTTCAAGACTACCTTCCAACTGATGACGAAAACAACCCTTGGGTTCTTTTGTGACGGATGCCAATCATGGATGCATATAGACTGCGTGCCATTCGGTGTTGACATTGAGACCATTAACAGAAACGAAATTTTTTTTTGTCACGAATGTTATTCATAAGGAGGGTTATTTAGCTTATGTAACGGAGCCCCCACCAGAGCCTGAAACATGTATGTTAAACTTTAAAGTCAAGTTTGCAACAGTTTAGTCCGTACTAAAGTGGCTGAGAAACACTTTGTAACCCACGACATTGTTGCTGTAAAAACTGTTTTATCGTTTTAGTGAGTAACGTTTATTAGATCTTAGTTAAACTTTAGAGTCAAGTTTGCAACAGTTTAGTCCGTACTAAAGTGGCTGAGAAACACTTCGTAACCCACGACATTGTTGATGTAAAAGGTTTTATCGTCAGTTTTAGTAATGTTTATTAGATCTTAGTTAAACAAACTATTGCGTATGACTGATGCTTAATAAGAAGATATGTTCATATTAAAAATGTTCATGAGAGTGTGGGTGTCTGGGTGTCCCATGAGGGTTAAGTAAATGCCGGTGATAACTATCTAATATGACCTCCCTCGCCATCTGAAGAGAAACAAGTTATTGACAATGACTTTAAGTAAACCACAAATTAAAAAAATAAAAAGTACATTAGAATAATCACAAATTTTCTACTTTCAGATCCGTTATTGCAATCCGTACTATTATGGCCTCAACAATCTGTTTTGCTGCTGGTCACTAAAGAATATGTAAAAAACATGATCCCCATGCATGTTTAATATGGGTTCCAGAGCTTGAAAAAATTCCCAACAATTTAAGGAACCAGATAACAGATGAAAAACGTGGTGAGAGGGTCCATACGATTGCTGGCCTGCCAATTGGGAGAGTGCCACAAGGACTTTCTTCTTGTTTCTGGGATCTTTTAAGCCTGACTGAGGTGGAATGTATTGAATGGTATGCAAGTTCTCGAAAACAACTTTTGAAAATTTTTCTCATAATTACTTGGTGTTGCTGTTAGCTGTTTCTTTACCTAATGCATACTGAAAGAAAAATAAATCATATTTCAGTGAACAAACTGGCAATCTGTGCAAGAGCTTTCCACCGTGGCCACCGCAGCATCTTCCGGGAGGAGGAGCTGTCATTCCATGCAACTACCACATTCAAGTGAAAGATGGCAATGAACAGCGCATTCTAAACCGAGTACTTGCAGCAATGAAAGCTATGGAGGAGCGGAGCGTTCTGGAAATAAACATTTTCTAAATTGTTAAACATCTTTATGACAAATGATGTAGTTCTAAAGAGAAAAAATACACAAAAATCCATTGCCCATACCTCTCTCCTGAGCCTGATGTCGCGCTCTCCCTGTGCAGGTTTCGCCGCCATCCACCCCAAGTAATTATTTTGCTTTGAACACCAAAAGAACGGTCGCTAAGCCGATTTGAGTGTACAAAAACGAAAACCAAACGCGACCACTATTATCAAGGAGCTTGCAAGTTGGTTTACGTTGAGCAGTTTCAAGGAAAATTTACTTAAGTCGGTGGCCGGAAACTGGGCAACTTACTATTTTTGCGAAATATGGTATAATTTCTTTAATACTTGGGGAAGGTCGCCAACCATTGAACATTTTAAAGGTAAGTAAATGAACTGTCTTTGAAAGGAAATTGAGAAATTTTCCGTAGAAAAACAAGAAGTTATAGCGATTACAAACAAAAGTGGCCGGAAACTGGGCAACATACTGTACGGTAAAAAACGGCCTGAGAATGGAAATGAAACGATGGAATTGCTAAAAGGTTGCAAAATAAACCTTAAAGTAGACAAAATTGTGGCTGAAAGAGGGATTAAAGGCACGAAATAGTTAAACTTACCTCGCAGTAAGTCAAAACAAACTTCTTCTTCACCACAATCAACCGAGGCGAATGACAAGCACATGGCCTGCTTGGTCACATGACCCACGCACAACCTGGGAGGGGGGGTTCACATAATTCTCCTCCCCAAGACCCAGTGCTACTCGTCTATAATGACACAAAGCATGAGAGAGAAGACATAAAAATCCTATTTGCCGGCAAATATTTTATTTATTTTAGTTACTCAATTATTTCTTTTGTAATTTTAATGAAATGAAGTTCCAGTTCAACAGTCACTTTTTTTGGTTAATGTTCCTTTCTTGGTGTTTTTGACTTACATGTAATAAAAAGTTAATATTATATGTATTGCATGCAAACTGTATTAAATTTTAGCAGGGCATTATACCATAATTCAATTGCTACATTTCTATGCTTTTTGTAAGTTTGCCAGCTTTGTGGCAAATTGAAGTGTATTAAACATTAATTAATTTTTGTCGACTGCTTTGAGTCACAGTTAGAAAGTAGTTAAAAAGTCAAAATTTGCTCCAAGACAAATTTAGGAACCAACATTGAAAGTGTGGAGAATTGAGTCAATGTCCATCCTGCAAAACAAGTATGGAAATGCTTGCTATGCAAATTAGCAACCGCATGGTTTGCAACACTGAAAATGATGATTTGGTGGTCTGTAATTACAATAGAAATTGAACGAGGCACTGAAAATAGGTCAATTTTTACTACGTTGTTGTAAAAGAAAGTAAGACGTTGTTAGACAAATGGCCTCTATAAAGGAATTATAGAGTAAGGGTTTGTAATTTTAAAAGCACACATGTTTTCTGTGCATATTTTGGATTAACAATACATTAAAATGATGATTTAATAATTTGTAATTTTGATTGAACGTGAATGAGTCACTGAAAATTAGTCTATTTTTACTACATTGTTGTGAAAGAAAGTAACAAGTAGTTAGACAAATGGCCTTTGTAGGAATAAACTTCATTTTAAGAGTAACAAAACAATTAACAGTAGGAATTAGAGTCAGGGTTTGTAAATTTAAAAGCACACGTTTTGTGTGCATTTTGAAACTTTAAACCCCTATCACACCAAACTCCACGACTGCTACGACCGTCCCGACAACGCCGATTCTATAATTCTTGTAAAATTTGTATGAGTCGGGGTAGAATCGTGTTAAAATACCCGAATTTTGGTTTAAAAATTATACATTCCCTGTTGTTACCACGACTCTCCCCGATTGTACCACGACTGTACCACGACTGTACCACGACTGAGCCCCGACAGTCCTGATGTAGCCACGACAGTACCCCGATTATAACCCGATTATAACCCGATTATAACCCGATTATACCCATGACTCTTGTGACTGAGCCCCGACAATACCACGACTTCCCGTTCGTGCCACATGCTCGCCAAGACAGGGCCACATGACAGCCACGCGACCTCGCCAAGACCTATATATACAGCCGATTTTCAAGCAGACCTCATTCTAGTGTGGGTTGTTCTACAGAGCACATCACTATGCCTCGCAAGAAGGAAGCTGCAGCAAAGGCCAAGGCAAGTCCAGTCAAGGGCAAAGGGCCAGGCCAAGATTAAGTCACGTAGAAAAACACCTTCACCTTCAACAAGTGCATCTGACTATGGTGAATCTGACCACTCTCCCGGTGATGTTGGTGAACCTGGTCCTTCTCAACCTCCAAGACAGAAACGCGTGAGGGTGACTGTGGACCTCAATGAGGAAGAGGAAGAGGAAGAGGAAGAGGCCATGGTGGAGTTTTTGATGGATCACAAGCTATTGTACAACAAGAAGCTTCAAGATTACCGGGAAAAGAATATAGAGCAAACCCAGCCAGGTTGGGGAAGGATGTCAAACTCCTTTAGACATGGTACGAGTCCGTGAGTACTCGTTACGGAAAGATCCTCAAGGGCAACAAAAAGTCTGGTTCTGGTTTGCTCCATCTTACCCAGAGGCAGCAATGGATCTTCAACAAATTCAGCTTCCTCCACCAGTTCACTGCACCTTGTCCAAGATGAACACTGGGTAGCCTGGAGGCCAAGTCTAATCCTGCTGCAACTACAGTGACTGGTGATGGGCCTGATGATGATGATGATGATGAGCGTACTTCAATGGTTTCTTCACTTGGTGATGGTGCTGCTGCTGCTTCCACTACTCAGGTTACTACACCTACTCCATCATCCCCTACTCCTGTGTTTGTAGCAAGCAAGTCGCAAGAGACTGGGCCTAGTCCCGAGTTGATATTATGGGATGTAAAAGAATCCCATGTGCGAAGTTCGAGTTGTAAAAAGTCGGATCACTCGATGTTTTCTGTGTGCGTCTGTTTTCGAAGATTAAAGAACATTTTGTCGGAGTTTAACATTTGGTGACCCAGACGTGACACAGAGGAATGGCCAGCGTAGTGGAAGAAACCCAGATCGAATAAAGAGCCGCAGTTTGTCAGTTAGACGAAGCGAATCTTCGGGAGCTATGTGTGGAATTACAAATCGAGTTAAAGGAGAATGAGACGGGCCGCCTTGCCCTAATTCAATGAGTTACTAAATACTTGGACGCCGAAGAATTAGAAATAGAAGCATTGCAAAAACTGAGAGCGACAGTTGTGGCGAAGAAGAAATCTCTTGTAAAGGTCAAGAGCGAACAGGACATGGAAAAGAAGGCATCTGAGCAGAAATCAGGTCAGCCTGAGGCGAGTGTGCTGAGGGAAGATACATCGAAAGGATTTACAGCAGTCCCACCATTCAAGAAAGAGTTTAAAATATCGGGACAGATCGGGGATTCGCGTCAAAAGGATCGACTTAGCTTTACCAGCTTGGCTCATCAAATTAACGCTGGGTTAAATTGTGGCTACAACGAAAAGGATGCAACGGAGGCGGTCATCCGGGCGATCAATCCTGGACTAAGGTTAAAAAGTTACCTTGAAGGTAAGCCCGATTTGACTTTAGCCACACTACATAAAATTCTTTGGTCGCACTACCAAGAAAAAAGGCGACTGAAATGTACCAAATGCTCAGTTCTGGGGTTCAAGAGGGTGCTGAAACCCCCCAGGACATTCTTGTCCGCCTCCTGGACCTTAAGCAGAAAGTACTTTTCGCCTCCCAAGAAGCAGGTTCTGAATTGAAGTATGACCCTAAGCTTGTCCAATGCATGTTCCTACACTCATTGCTAACTGGCTTACAGAGTGACAGTATTAAATCAGAAGTAAAGCCTTACCTTCAAAATGCTGAAGTGACGGATGAAGAACTGTTTGAAAAGCTAAATGAAGCAGTTGACAATGAAATGGAACGATGTCAAAAGCTTGGCCCCTGGCGTGAACAGCACCTGAGACAGGGCCCCCTACAACAAGTAGCTCAAATGGTTTCCTCAAGTGAAAATCAAGGTGTGGCGGGGGTAAGACCCCGGAAAAGCTAGCAAAAGTAAACTTACTTACTAAAGTTAGAGAGATGAAAGCAGAACTAGCAGCCACCAGGGAAACCATGGGAAACCAACGTAACACTGGCCCCCCAAATCAATACAGATTTGTAGAGCAGGGGAGGTCACGCCCCAGGGGTTGCTTGAGTTGCCAAAGAGAAGGTGTGGGTTACCGTTGTGACCATTGCTTCAGTTGCGGAGGGCGTGGACATTTCAGTTACCAGTGTTTCAGACCAAGGTTACAAAGCCCAGAACATTTCCAGGGAAATGGCATGGGGTCACCACCGCGGCACAGGGGGCAACCCAGAAGATACATGAACAGTCCCAACAATGCATGAATTGCAGAAAAAGGGAACAACAGGGCAATAGGCACTTACGCTGCTCACAGTGCCATGCCAGCTATTATTGTTCAAAAGTTTGTCAGAGGACACATTGGGAGGAACACAAAAAACTTTGCCAAGCCATTAGAGAGGTGGAATCCAGACAAACCAGGGCAAGTGTTGGAGACATGAATACGTCATTTCCCTCTCATCTAACACCACGACAGCGTACAAAATTGACCAAGTTAGTGGGAAGAAGATGTATGGTAAGCTGTGTACTGCAGGGGAGAAGAGTGGATGCCCTGTGGAATACTGGTGCTCAGGTCTGTGTTATGTCGAAGTGTCGGAAAGAGATTCATTTACCTAAAGAACCAGTAAGAGACATCAGTGAGTTACTGGAGGGAGAGGACTTGAATCTTCAAGCTGTAAATGGTACGGAAATTCCATGATGGTTGGGTCAAGGTAGATTTTCAGCTAGCCGGAGGGAACGAAGAGTCTGAACTATTGACAATTCCCATACTCGTAGGAAGTCAGGATAACCAAGAACATCCCATCATCGGGTTTAATGTCATTGAAGAGGGGATAAAAAGAAATGGGAGTCCTGACGCCCCAAATGTCTTAACGCAAATAGTGAATGATTCATTTCCATCAGTAGTGGGAGGCAAGGCAAAATCGCTTGTTAACTTCCTTCAAACCAAGGAAAAGGAGGCTGATACCGGGGTGCTTAGAGTTGGAAAGCATGACATACATCTAGCACCAGGTGAGAGTGTAAGGATTAAGTGTTCAGTGCACTTTGGGCCATTAGAGGAAGATGTACCAGTTGTGTTTGAACCTAAACAAGACGGGATGTGGACTGAGGGACTAGAAGTGAAAGACTGCCTTAACCGGATCCAGGCCGGGTCATCGAGCAGAATATTTATCCCAGTATGCAACCAGACACAGGGGGGGGGGGGGGGGGATAACTCTACGCAAACGTACCGAACTGGGCACGAAACAGTTAGTGCAGTCTGTTACCCCATTGCCATTCGAAGACAACAAGCAAGAGGAGCCTGAAAGCAGAAGTAGTGTTACAGAGGAAGCTAACATCGGAAATGATGCAACTGATGGTAATCGAAAGTCTGAAAAGTTCGAAGAAGGAGAAGGACAATGGGTTCCGCCAGTTGACCTGAGCCATTTGTCGTGTGAACAGAGAGGAATAGTAGAGGCAATGTTAAAGGAGGAGTCCGGAGCCTTTGCTATGGATGACAGTGACATTGGTTATGCTAGGGAATTGGAACTTGATATTAACCTTAATGATGATAAGCCAGTGCAGAAAACTTGACTCCATCCCAAAGCCCTTGTACGGAGAGGTAAAAGCGCATCTGCAAGACATGATTTCTTGTGGTTGGATAAGCAAATCAAAGTCTCCATATTCATCACCAGTGGTTTGCGTCAGAAAAAAAGATGGTACATTGAGATTATGTGTCGATTATCGTCAATAAAACAGCAAAACCAAAGATGATCGCCAACCAATCCCCCGTATCCAAGACATCCTGAACAGCCTCAGTGGTAACACCCACTTCACAGTTCTCGACCAAGGGAAAGCGTATCACCAAGGATTCGTAGCAGAAGAACACCGCCACTTAACAGCATTCATCATACCTTGGGGGTTGTACCAATGGAACCGCATTCCATTTGGTCTAAAAAATGCCCCAGCAGCTGATCAGAGGTACATGGAGAACTGCTTAGAAGGCTTGCGAGATGAGATATGTATCCCCTACCTGGACGACATCCTAGTATAAAGTAAAACGTTTATGGAGAATGTAGAAGATGTAAGACAGGTACTGAAAGGACATGGCATTAAACTTAAGGCAACGAAGTGTGATCTGTTTAAGCAAAGTGTTCGTTACTTGGGAAAGATAGTTACAGCGGATGGTTACGTTCTAACAGGCCAAACAAAAACCAAAAATCACAACCAAGTGTGAGAAATCATACAAAAAGTCAAGTTTTTGGTCAACTTTAAACTCAGAAAAATCGAAAAAAAACCTGGGTCCTTTTTGGAAAAAACAACCCTTCGGCCCTTTATCTATTCTAAAATATTCTAAAATAGTCAATATTCCGAAAAAACGCAATTTTTTATCTTCCAATGTAAGCAAATTCATGAACAAGCAATGCGTCATCGATAACATTGTGACTCGAAGGTCATTTACAACAACCAAAATAAGTGTGTTAAACTGACGGAGTGGGTCGTTAACCACATCAGTATCTTCAAATAAACAATAACAGCCAGGAAATATAGATTCCTTACCTTCTACATCAACAAAAAGTGACAATTATCCGTAGAGAACATCTACAAATTCACGAAGAAAACCCGCCATCTTGCGATCCCGTGCTGAGAATGAACGACGCTTTGCATTGTGAGATAGCAGTCACTCTTCCTCTGAGTATATACTGAAACAGTGAGATAATATAACGAAAATGATGCTTTTTAACTCATTTATTCCTGTCAACGATTACAATTTTCGCGCGCAAATTGCTGGGAGGTGAAAAGTACTTGCTATTCCAAGTTTCAGTAGCCAATCAGAGTGCGCCAACAATGCTATCCACTGTTTCAGTATATACTAATATACACTATTGGATGAAAACCTGTGAATGTACCCTGTGAATAAACCTGTAAATTTTGCAAGACCTAAATTTTGCAAACAAATGCAAAATTTATGACCCCAAGAAAAAAACAGTGAAAAAATTAGCCTGTGAAAAAAACTGTGAACAAAATATGAGGGAACAAAATCAAAAAAAAATTAAAACATTAAACAAAATTTGTAGGAAATATCTTTTAAAACCTGTGAAAAACCCTATGAAAAAACCTGTAAGTAAAATTTGCAGGAAATCTCTTTATAAAACCTGTGAAAACTTGTGAACAAAATTAGCCTGTGACAAAACCTATGGAAAAAAGGTTAAATTCACTGAAACCAAACATGTGAAAAAACATGTGAATTAACCTGTGACCAAATGATTTTTACATCAAATGGTAAACAAAATTTATGAACAAAAACATACATATCACATGCATTTGGCTGGGAATATTCCACTGTTTGTGAATATACACTTTGTTTTCAATAAAACCTTGACTGTGAAGTTGTATAATTGCTTTGAACTTATAGATAATCAGTCATGTATTTCAGAAAATATAGCATATTAAAAAAGTACATGTAATTAAATATTTTATTCTTGTTTCAGTCGTTTCTTTAATAAGTATAAAGGAGGTAAACAGATCTAGTGAATAAAAATTATCATAAGGCTTGTGTGAAAATTAAGTTTTGCAATCTGATCAAATTAATTAGCCACAAGCTTACCATAAAAAAAATCGATGAGCTAGCTACCTTGAAGTTATGTCAGCCTGCATCATATTGGCCCACAGAATATGGCTGTAGAAACTTATCCAGCTTCATTCTCAACAAAATGTTCTTTATCAAAATTAATGAAACTCTTCTCTTCATTGTTTCTTGAAAATGATGTATGACATTCACTTTCTTAAGTTATAGCAACATTATTATAATCCAGGAAAATTCTGACAAGTCTGACAAGGTAAATTCAAAATGGCAGCCAAGCACTTGAGCCTCAAGTTTGTGGTTAGCTGACTTGTACTTCCAAAAAGCCTGGACCTCAGGAGACAAAAGGCGGAAGATTGACCAATGGTAGAGCGACAGGGCTTAAAAACGGCTGTACATGCGCAGTAGAACGCAGGCCTGGTTCCCGCGATTCCATTTTCAAAATGGCGGACGACGAATCAGAATTCAACACGTCATTGTAACGACCCCACGCAGTGTTGTGCTCGCTCAAGGAGTTCAAAACAACTTGTGTGAATTTTACAAACATTCATGCTGGAGATTTGATTATGATCAAGAAAATCGGAACAATGTTTTTAGATTTATCAGGCGAAGAACGCTATGCCTTTCAAAAGAAGCGTTCACCTTATTCGAATTTGCTTCAAGTGCAGTTTTACCGTTAACTAAGATCGTCTCAAGTTCTCTAAGGTTTGGAAGTACAAATTTTTGTACCTTATTTATTTCTACAAAACATATCAAAAATGACTTTTGATTCGTTCGGATGACTTTTTTTAATTACCTCTTCTTCATGGATTTCATTAGCGGTGCCTCAAGAAGGAGAAGAGCAGAACTAATTCGTGAGTAGGATGAAAATGAACTGCCGTTCCCATCTTGTAGTTCGCCGCGATTTTGCCGGTGGTGTATCGTAAGCCGGTAGTTTACTGTTGATTTTATGCTCAAGACTTGTATGAGGTTTTCCATAACAGTGTATGCTAGTGTATGGCAACTTGAAATGTTAAATAAATTGCTCGGATTGTTTGTTCTACACCTTGTTGAGATTTGTTATGATTTATCCGGTTTTTGTTGTACGATTCCTGTTCCTTCGCCACGCAAATTTACCGCCTAAATCCGCGGCTGCCAGGCGTCTTTGTGTCGCAGTTTTTGCAGTTGTTTATAGTTGTTGCAAGCCGGTCTTTAATTTTTTTTATCCAATGATGTACTGCATTAAGGAGCAGCGTACACTTAGAAACTGGGGAAAAGTTCGTTTATAATAAAGGTTAGAAGCACAGTCCTGCGGTTATCTCGGGAATGCGTGCCTATGTAAAAAGCATTACGGTGAGCAAACTCGCCAAAACAAAAACAAATGTTGCTTCCCTTTAATTACAACTGAGTGGCAATGCTCCGGCATCATCGTTTCTTGCCCGCAACGCCTCTTCATGATCTTGGATAGTTGCCAAGCAACATTTTACAAACCAGGCACGTTTATCTGCGAAAAGCACCTGAAATCTTCGGACGAAGATGAGCGAATATGCTCCAAGGAGGACTATATTCCGCCACAAAAGGTAACGGGACAGTTTACTTTGATACTAAGCTTACTTTTTCTTTGAAAATTGACGCAAAAACCCGGTTTAAAGTGATATTCTGTCTTCCGGTTAGCGCTCATACCCGTCTAAAGATAGAGGTTCAACTGCTGACTGTGGGGAGTTACTTGAAAAAATACAACATTTAGAAGAAGAAAAAGTCAGGGACAAAGAAAGAGAAATGATGCTTCTAAAAAAAATTGAAGGTAGTAGTTATTTGAACCTGAATTTATAAAAAATATTAATGAATAATTAATTAAACAAATAATCAGAATAAAAAAAATATAAATAATTTAAAATTACTAAATGTAAAAATTTCAAATTTGTATTGTGTACAAATATCAAGAAATTAAACAAAGGGATTGAAAAATGCAAAAGGTTTTGAACAGCAGGGGAATGGTTTATTGTTGCAAGCTATGTCTTCCCATCACCACTACTAGATACAGTAATCCAATATATGGACTACTCATATATCCGACAACACTCCACCCTTTTAAAAATCAGATACTGTTTATTTTACATCAGATATTTCTCAGCAAAACGCTCAGCTGGTTGAAAGGCAAAGCCATCTTCAAGATGAAAATGATGAACTTCAAGAAGAAATTATTATTCTACAGAAAAAAATTAAAGGTTAGACAAATATTATTAGATTCCCCCAGTATTAACACTACTGCTATGTCATTAAAACCGATTGTATAATAATTTTAAATGATAAAATGTGAACACAATAATTATGCTGCAATGGTTGCTGTTTGTTAGCCAGATGCAAGCACTTGAGGAAGTTTGGGAGAATTGGGAAGAAAAGCCAACCCTATGGTTTATAGGTTAAGATGCAATTAATAAATTCTCCCAAACTCACTGTTTGCATCAGGTCAGGAAAGCATAATACAATCATTTTCTATTCACTTCTTGTATACAAGCATTGAACTGTTGAACCATCTACTGTATTCAACTGAAAAGCCTCAAAAAACAACAACAAGCATGCATTGATCTATTACTTATTTATATCTAAATAATATAATATAATATAATTTTAATCTGTCTTATCTGAAATCATTTCACAAAAGGGGACACAACATTCAGTACCGTCTTCAAACAGTTCCATACGGCTCTTACCAGACACTATTCCAATGGAGGAACGAGTCTTTACGACCCTTTAAAAATGGAGTCCTTTTGTGAGCAACATTCCCCAGGGATTTTCGAAGACATATATGAAGCCATACACAATGATGACAAGAGAACACCATCAACAAAACGAAGAATTCTTCAGAGAAAAAGTTGCGGCAGTTCTCCATAACCTGAGCTACTTTCGAAACCAGGTAGTTTGCTATTAATCGGACCCAAACAAAAAAACATTCTGATTTGCAATCATGAAACCAAACTCATATAAGTTTAGAATGACAATAAAAGAAACACTTTGGTTAGCAACATATAAAAAATGCATACAAAATAAACCAAGTATTTTGTTCTAAACAACAAAGACTAGATCACACAAGAGCACTGACAAAGCCACAGAAGAGTGCTTGCACAAAAAAAACACTAAAATTTAAGAAGGCATTTCTAACCTTGCATACTTATTAACAAATGACAAATTCTAATGGCTTCTGGTTTGCTAATCTACAGAAAACCAACAGGCTGCAAAAGGCAAATGGCCTTAATTTAAAGTTTGGGGGAGCATCTTATAATTCCCTTATGGCTGGGCAAGTAATGGGGTATTCTGTCCACAACCATCAGAAAGAACTGGCAAACAAGAACCAAAAGGAAATTGGGAAGGTCATACAAGAAGCAATTCAGGTACTGTATATTATATTTATTTCCTCAATTAAAGTAAGTGGCCTGCCTCTCATGAGAACCCCCTTAGTGACATGAAATCAAAATGGAAATACAGTGTTGTGTATAAAATGAAAGAAATAAGAATGTTTATTCTTCATTTTAACGCTATGGATAACAAAATTAATTATATTGTCAGAAATGCAAGCCAGTTTATAGAGAAGCCATAAGGAAATTTGAAATAGCACCCTACAGTACTTACTAACTTGAGGCAATGTCTTTGCATTTTTTAGGAAAACAAAATGCAGTAAATAATAATGCAGTATACAACGTATGAGCAATGTGAATGAATGGAACCTACACTATACATTCAACTGGTTCAGGTTTTAATTTCCATATTTTCCCATGTTGTTTGTCTGTTTTGTAGAAGAAGGCCTTTATCATGCTGATAGAGGATGATGTCCATTTCATTCATGCATCACATCACCCAACTTCAGATAAGACTAGTACTGCCTGGCACATGTGCACCGGCCTCATGGATGTCCAGCAATCTGTTTCTGCAGTTCCACGACCAATTGAATCCCACAAACTACATCGTGCTGTTCCTGTTGTTACTAAAGCTGGTGCAGTTAAACAATGTAGGGGTGGAGTGTCCACTGCAGCCATCCTGGAACACTTCAAAGGATCCATCAACAAATTCTTTGAGTTAACATACATGGCCACACTGTCCCCAGAGCACGATTAGATTAGTAGAACGATTAAAATGAGTGATGCAACGGAGAGCTGTGAAAACCTAAGGTATAATATGGAAAAAGAGAGAAAAAAATAATCACAATATAAGCTATATATAATTTTAGTAATAAATTGTATGAAAGACAAAATGTACATCCCTTTATTTCAGAAGGTACAATGCTACTCAGAAATGAAACAGTTATACCTTTTTAATACAAGTAACAGAACAACAAAGTAATTCATTATGATGACTTTACAAACATTATACAATGTATAAATCAATGAATGAATGAATGAAACTCTTTTACGTAGTTTAACCTTCCTCTTGCCTCTAATTCTTCTAGGGTCTACTCTGATGAAGCCAGAGAAGAACTACAACTCCTTAACACCACATGGCTGATTGATGAATTCGAGCAGAATCTAAAGAGCGTTCAGGACTACGAAGCTTCTCTTAACCATCTTCTGAGGGAGGCCCCCGAACTGAATGAATATCTCAGTCACTTTGCTAGCTTTATAACAGGGGACTACCCAACATGGAAATACAATAAGACAATTGTTGCCAAGGTTTCTCGCTCAGTTTATGACTATCTAAAGAAATTTAACTTAGAGACACTAAAGTTGAGCTCCAAGGTGACACACATTTTTTCTTGCACAAGGATCAAATGAGGTGCAAAATCATATTCTCAAAAACTCATACCTTGTAAAAAGTAAAATGAAATGTGATATCAGGCCAAAGAAGCAGCTTTAAAAATGTGAATTGTTTCCTTTGCCAAGTACATGTTAAAGGGGCACCTGACGTCACACATGTCAAATTTCTATTGTTCCCTCCCGGATCGCGGCAAGTTTTATCGCGCTTGCACTCATGTCGAACCACGCGAGGTAAACAAACACACGATTGATTTCGCTTTTAAATTCCTCCCTAACTTCCACCACTACTGGAAGACATCGAATTTTTGCGAAGGTACGACCAACAAATCGCAGAAATAATTTACCAAAAATCTAGCCAAGTAAATACTCTAACTAATTTGTAAATTTGAGATCTATCCTTCCACGGAATACAACAGGATGGAAAGGATTGCAGCGAATTCGACAGTAATGGCCGCCAACTTGATAAAAAGCCACCGGACGTTTTTCAAGTTGTTAGTACCCAGTACTCACCCGCCATCCTCGCGACATAGCCCCTTTAACAATAGAGTTGTGTTTGGTTTTATCTTTATGCAGTGGGATCCTATGACTGATCTAGACAGTCCAGTACCTTCTCTGATCCCATGACAAGGACCATTTCATGTATCGCTCAATGCAGACGAATCAACAGTGTTGTTGTTCAGACCACTTTTTGAAAAGTTATACAAAGCCCTTTTTGGAAGAAACAAGGTACATGGGACTGTATTTTCCATTTTACCTAAGGAATATATCAATCTTACTGTTACTTCTCATGCAGTGTTCAATGGTTAAGATACATGTACATGACTGTATATACATGTACATTGTACAAGTACACTGTATTTTCTGAAAAGGCACCCCGTAACTTCCAAGTGCCAATTCTTATTTTGTTGTGAAATCAGGTGCTGCCAAACAGGCCGAAGCCACACAAAGTTGTAACACTTACCACTGCAGCATTCGGAGGATGGTCAATTGTTCGTGATCAAGTGCTACAGTTATTTGGGCCACTCTGCAAGGATCCTGAGTATATGTTACTTCTGCATCTATTTGATGAGCTCCTGCCACTGTTATTTTTCCTGTACAACACTGTGTTCAGAGGTGGAGATTTCAACCAATGGCTTGAAATGTTATTGCGGATTTCCTTTATGTTCATCACGTTTAGAAGGTGCAACTATGACAAAGCCACCATGTGCCAGTTATCTGATATTGTCTACTACCTGAAAGAAAATAAAGAAGTTGCCTCTAAAGTTCAAGAGTTTTTACAAATACTCACTGAAAAGAAAGTAGAGATATTCCACTCTGTTTTGAGAAGGTTGGCAAATACATGTATTTATAAATAATTCACTGATGCTTGTTTACTGCCAAATTGGTTTCTGTATGATTAATCAGAAATCAAGGAATAATATGAACAAAATTAATATATCCTCTGAAGTAATTATAACAATTGGCCTTCACTATGTGTAATAATACATGAAGAATCTACATGTAGATCTAATACCTCAATCATCATCCTTCTCCTGGGCAGAAGAGATGTCAGTCTTATGCCCGGCAGTACAACTACGGAGGCCTATGTCCACCCTCTACCAATTCCCTACCTTTGTATTTACTTGTTTTTGAATGCTTGTTAATCAGAAATGTTCCTGTATGGGCACTGCCACAAGAAATAACAACAATGGCTCATGCAATAAGTGGTAGACGATTTCATGGTGAATTTGTACAGTGGTTCCTGCCACAGTACCCAAGAGGAAAAGGAAGGGAAAATCTGGCCCTGCTATCATTCTCAGGAGCAGAATTCCTAATCAACATCTTTGGCAATGTATGGACGAGGCAATGCCAGACACAGAAAATTCCAAAAGGAAGACGCAAATATCAGGTACTGACAATATCATTGATTTATGTTATTGCACAACTAAATAAATACAGTAGTTTTTGTTATTTAAACACAGCAGCTACATTCAGTGGATGCGAAGCATAAAAAAATAGACTATGCCTCAGGTCAATATTTTTGCAGAAATATTTCCCCAGGAAAAAAACAGACTCAAGTTTTGACAGAAATTAAGCCAAAATAAATTGAGGGGAAAAATTGGCTAAGGCTTTATGCTTCCTATGTGCATCCAAATTGCCAGTAGTATTATCAACACATCACTAGGCACTATTTTTTTTTCATTTTTTTACCTTTTCAGCCATACCATTTCCCAGCTCTGGATGCCACCATGGACCAGCGCTGCCTTCCCCTGGGATATGCCTTTCCTGGTCATGAGCCAAATGCATCACTGGCATGTGACGAGCCAACTTGTGCACACAGCCTTGATTTTGAGGCAACAACCAGACTGACATGTGGACACAGCTTCCACAAGGGCTGCATAATGCGTGACCAGGGAACACCAAGTGACCACAGTTATTCGCAGACTGTTGAAGTAAAATGCCCCATATGTTACCCTCTGCTGAGGCAACGGATGGAAGAATTGGCCAAATCCTTTAACAGGGACATATAACAAAACATTGCAATAGAGTTCTCTTCCCTGGTGAACTTATTAGTATATCAACTAAACAGGGTAAATGTGCTACGCTTATGAATCAACAGACCTTCAAGATTTTAAGCCAAAATCAAACAGAACGCTTTATTCAAGTGAATGGAATAAACACAGTTCAGATGGTGAATACAGATCATCATTCCGGCTATTAAAAAATAATCTAAATTTACATGAACTAAACCTGATTATTTATTATTTATGTTATATACCTGGCGGGAGATGATGAGGAAGACAACAATGACAGTGACGATAACGGCGATGACGATGATGATGGCGGAGAAGACCAGTCCGGGGAAGAATTTTCCCATGAAGATGATGATGAAGAAGACGACTTTGATGAAGACTCGTATCGCAGTCAAGTTAAGGAGATGCAGAAGAAGGCAATGGCAGTCTTCTCTGAACTACGTAAAAACACAACCGAGCAGTTTACGGTCACCTCACCACCAGGGAGTTTCGCCACCAATGAACTCGCCACCAAGAGAAAAGTCACCTCGCCACCAAGCAAAGTCACCTCGCCACCAAGGTAGTCGCCGCCTTGCTGCTAATACGCCACCAAGAAGTAGCTGTTTGATTAGAAAAAAACAGTGCCTTTATTATTTTGTACCGAAATTGTTGTGCCCATCACGTCACGATCGTGGAGCCGCCATCTTGGATTATTTGGCGAGCGAAGTCTGAGGAGAGGACTTTTCAAAGTCTTGCGTTATTCATGGTGTCCACGTGTTGGTGCATGATAAACGCGTGGACTGTTTATTTTTCTTCGCGCTTGCTTTGCGAGCGGTAAGAACTTGATTGTCTTTGTTTTTCTTTGACATAGATGGCTGTATAAGTTGTGAAAACACATTTATTATGTTGCAAATTGTATGTATAAATAAATGCTACTACTACAAGGTGTGTTTTTTTTCCCAACGCGCGTGATTGTCTTTTTATTGGGGCTGGTAATCAACGTGCGTGAGTGTTTGTTTCTTAGGGCTGCGCTGGCTTGCCCCCTTTCTTTTTTCTTTTCGTTTCACCTGCCGACATGCGAACGTTTCAACCTATAAAACTATGTTTCTTGATACACAACTGACCTATTATACAAAGTAACCTGTTCTCTTATATTGCTACTGCTGATTATGCATCGCAGACGCAATGTTTTGTCGTACTGTCAACAGCACGGTCCGATGTATGCAAGATAGTTAAGTTTTGGTTTCTAAGGACATGATTCGATTCTTCTGTTGTTCAGAGTTAAGCAATCTATACTTTGCTTGGTGGCGAGGTGATTTTTCTCTTGGTGGCGAGGTGTCTTTTCTCTTGGTGGCGAGGTGATCGGAAACGTGCATCTCATTGGAAATGAAGCTAAGGAACAAAGCTCCGGTAAAAAGACGATCATGCCCGTCACGCCACAGCCTGCCAAGCGCCTGTTGTGCAGGCTAATCAAGCCAACTACAAACGGCTTTTTTAAAAGCAACTCAAAATAAAAAAAGTCAATGGCCAACATACAGTTAAATGTAGTTGAGTTTCGGTGACCGTACCGTTCGTACATCCAAAACATGCTGTTCTAAGATTAATCTATTTTCTAAGAAGCTCCAGCACTTTTCCGTGAGTATCATAATCAACAAATCAGTTAATTTTAACTTCAAAAAATGTCCTGACACGGTAAACATTTTAACGAAGGTCAAATAAGTCCGTAGAGAACTATCCAACAACATGAGCACTTTTCGCCCGCCATGATGAAATGATCAAAAAATTCTGAATTCAAACAGAGCGAGCATGCGCATTAACTGTGACATTGCTATTTTACGTCACAATCTCTTAGCCAATCAGCCGTTTTTAAGCCCTGTCTGGTAGAGCAGCATTTGCGTGGCTGACCAATGAAAGAGCAGTATTTTGTGCAGCAGGCAAGATTACACTTCAACTGCAGTTTTTCTCTTCTGAAACTAAGGAAAGGGACTTTGGAATAATGTTTTTGCCACAAAAGGTAAGTTTTCCTTGATAAAATCTAGCTGAGAAGATTTTCCCAGCATATATAAGGATCAGTGTTTATGAAGAAACAATTAAAATCTTTTTGTTTTTTTTTATCTTGTGCAGATCAGTATAATACTACACGAAGAAACGTTTGAACCTAGACTGTATTAAGCTTAAATTAATCCTGTCATTTTGATTGATATGGAGATGTATTTTTCATTCATGCCACAAAAGGTAAGTTTAAGTTTTATTACAGATAAAATTAACTACTTATAAAACAGCTTTAAAAAAGAATTATCTGCTGTGAGTAATACTTGCTATGTTTATGTTAAAAAGATGTTCTTTGATATTTCTTGTCTTTTTTGATCTGCAACTCATAAGAAAGTCTTATACTCTTATAGCTTACCTAACCTTACAAATATGCTTAAGTCTTAATTTAATGTTATTCTGCTAAATTACTAAGCTAAATCTGCATCTTATGGTTGTATTTGTGCAGTTTGATAACAACTGATAAACACTTCAAAGATAGCTAAAAATATACTAGGTCTTATTCAGGTGACAAATCTAATATATATAAAGGACAGTAGAATTGCTTCTATCTAAAAAGATTTAATAGGAATATACAATCATATAAATGTACACTCTCTTTTGCAGGAAATGTAAAGATGGCCAGGTACATGTAATATGCTATCTACAGCTGCTAAAGAACCAAACCGTGCATGTATTTTATGTGTGAGTAATTAAGCCTTAATTTCTAGAAGCATCTGTTTCATAAGTATGAAAACTACAATCTGCATGTATATACATACTTCGAGAGCTTATATTTACACCTGTGATCATTATCAATAGCAATTTAATGTAACAGAAAGGTCCCATAATAAGGGTTTGAGTCTAGTGAGTATGGTATAATTTTGTTAAACATATACTGTAATGAAGTTGTATAATTTTCAATTTGTAATTTAATTATTAAAACTGATCAAAATTTCTAAAAGGTATTTAGTCTATGTTTTTACAAACCTGTTATTGAATGCAAGAACATGCAGACTTTGTCAAATATGTAAGTTACATGATGGTAATCCAGATAGATTACCTCAAACATGCATTGCACTGATCATTGATTGTAATGCAATGGGTAATAAAAGCCTTTTAAATAGCTATATTGGACCCAAACTTAACATTATGTCACACTACACATGGCTACAGTATAAGAACCTGTTTAGCCAAGCAAGATCAAGCAGGTTTTTATAGGTGGGTTACAGTTAAATTATGATAAACATTTAAACCAAGGACTTTGACTTTGAGATTGCAAATTTATATTACAAGAGTGACTTGAAGAATTTGATGTTTGTCATATGTTTTAGTGGAGGTGTGGATTCATATGTTTTCAGTATTTGTCATCTATTTACAAACATATGACAAATACTGCAAACATATGACTCGTGTAACAATTTTATATGTTTGGGATTCATATGTTTGCAGTTTGTCATATGTTTACAAACATGTAAATTTGACCATAACCATATGTTTTAGATTTTCCAAAACATATGACTCATATGTTTCACCACTTTAATAACATATGACTCATGTTTTCACATTTCATGTTTGCCATATGTTTCAGAAGGCATGATTCATATGTTTGCAGTATTTTTCATGTTTACAAACATGTAAATTTGACCATAACCATATGTTTGAAAATTGGCCAAACCTATGACAAACATATGACAAACATGTAAATAACATACTAAAACCCACATGTTTGTTATGTTTTTCACATGTTTGTTATATGTCAAAATCCCAGTAGTGATATTGCTTCAAAGAATGTCGTTTTACCTCCTATCACTTTTCTCCAGTATGTTAAATGCCATTTCCCCCTATACATTTGCCAAATGGCGATTAATGCCGCCCATTTTGTATTGTATTTGGTATTTGTAGGTACTGTTTCAGACAGTAAGGACATTTCTTCCTCTTCAGTTTTCGGAGGACGAAAACGAGCTGTTGCCATACGGTTTGGCAGCGACTGAAAATTATTAATAGTTCTATTATTGTCCCATGCACTCTCTCCTGTGGGACGTACAGCATTTTGGCATGTATGTCCAATTACTGAATCGCATAACAATACTTTGCATTCAATTTGTTTTCATTTCACAAGTAGGATAAAATATACAGATCTTCCGCTCATATTTTATCTACTACTTAAGGATCCTTCAAAGATTCTCACCAGGGCTGAAGCAGGTGTTAAATTTTCTACTTATGTTGGAGATGATGACAGTACAACTCTGGCAGATATACTTTCTAAAGTGCCATATGATGTCCAAAAGTGGTCCAAAACTGTTCATACTAAAAGATCTCTAACAAGTCGTTTATACAATCTCAAAGAACGCATCCAAGCATCACAACTTTATCCAAACTGTTCTGCATTGAACCAAGAAGTGATTTAGCTATTTCACAAAATGTTTCAGCCATGCCATATCTCAAAATCCAGGAAATCCAGATTCTTTAAAAGCAAGTCTTAACTGCATTGTGCCACATGCATTTGGCAATTATGCATTGTGTGACATGACCTGGTGTGGCCACAAAAAAAGTCCATTAACATACAAGTACACTGACCTTTCAAATGGTAAGCCCTTGAATACCTTAAATAATCTCTTTTTAGAATATGCTACTGATATTGTCGTTAATAAGCTCTCCCCCTGTGCAAACTCTCAAAGGAATGAAAGCATAAATAGCACAATTGCAACAACAAAAAACAAAACCAGGTACTATGGTGGCAGTGAGAGTAGCGACTTTAGAATTGCATGCGGAATAGCCCAAAAAATGTTGACTACAGCTATGTTAGCAGAGTTTTGGAGGCACTTGATATCGAGCCTAGGTATTTCTGTGAGTCGAATGGACATCTCTTGGATAAAAAATTGTTGAATGACAGGAATAGGAAGTCAACAAAAAGTTTCAAGTACAGACGTAACCAGTAACAGTCAGAAAACTTCACAAATCTTTCGAAAAGAAGCTAAAGAAGGAAAAACATATCAAACATCAGTTGGTTTGAATTTAGATACCCGTGCAAGCCAGCCTTCACCAACATCATACCCTGAGATTGAACATTTCTTAGAAAATATTTCATCAAATTAATTGCAAGAGTATAAAAAACTGGTACCGCCTTTTTCTGTGAAACCCAATCCAGAAACACTAACCTACGACCCTACTAAAACTTATTCTTTTATTATTTTTGACACCGAAACTACTTGCACTGGAAAACACGTGGAGATCTGTCAGTTATCTGCAATCAATGAAACCAACCTAGCAATTTTCTCAAAGTACATTTTACCGACAAGTAATGTCAGTTCCAGAGCCACACGAGTCAACAAACTTTCTGTTAAAATATCAATGGGAATAAACAATTATTGAAAGAAAACCAACCAGTTGAAAACGTGTCCCTTGGTGAAGCTCTACAGGAGTTTCTGGCCTTCCTTGTTAGTTGACATCACAAAGAATCTTATAAGTTTTGTTAATGTTTTAGCTTAGTTTGTTTTCATTTCCGGTTTTCTGTTTGCTTTCTGTCATTTTCATTTCGTTTGCAAAGACTCATGGTATAGCTCACGTTTCTTTATCACTTCGGCTTTGATTCATATACTGTCTGGACACATTTAGGAAGGTTGCACAGTGCTTATTGTAAGGTTTTATCATTTGTTCAAGTAATCGTTGCCTTAGAGGTCTTACTGCGTGGGTTAGATATGTGAGTACCTTATTATTTAGTCTTTTATAGGTTAATTCGTTTTTTAGTGATCGATTAGCCTTTATTTTGCATCGCTCGGGAGCACGTGCTTTAGGAGCATTCTAGCGTGGTTATGCCATGAGTTAATGTTATGAATCTTTATAAGTTTATATGCGGCTCCCAGTGATTAGGAGTGATTAAGAGCTGTTGTTATGTTCCGTATTTCTATACATTATGTACCTTTCAGACTCGGAACCCGCATACAATCTATTCTTTGTAGTGTTATGTACCTAGTGGGTTCCGCCCCCAAATTAGTACACGAGTGTGGTTTGCATCTTTAGTTTTGTCGCTTTTTGCCAATATGTTCTAGTTATTCCTTTTGTATCTTTTCAGTAGTTTATTAGTTTTGTAATCCTTGTTTTCAGTTTACGAGAACCATCGTACGTTGGCGTGAAATTAAACATTTATTGGAACTTTCAATGCCTTCAGTGTTTGGATTTCTGTAATTTATTCCCTATGAGCTGCGACGAGTCTTGTTTCGATTTTCGCTCTTGATTGTCGTAGCCACAGCAACAAGTTTTATTAGGCCACAATTCATCCACATTTGACACTCCAATTCTTCTTTGGAAAATCGACGCAAACTAAAAGCTCTAAATGTTTATTTTGCTGACAGTCACATTCTTGTCAAAGATATGTTGAAAGGAAAACATCCAGCTCTTCAACTTCCATCAACACAACTTTGCAAGTCGAATCAATCCTCACTGTACTCGCACCTTTTCAATGAAAACTTCGAAGCCCACAATGCGCTGGAAGATGTTGTAGCACTACACAAAATTATCTTTTAATCACCTTTTCAGTCAAGCAAAGTAAATTGTTCTGCAGTGATTAGTATTTCACAAGCAGTTGACAACCTTTCATACTTGGATCGGCGTCACAAATGATTTCAGACATATGATGACAAACTTTTCAGCCCCACCAAAAGCAATGGAATTATATCCCAGTCGATGGCACAGAAAATTGCTGGAAGTGGACTATCATATTCAGATCTGAGAGACTTGTACATCAAGTTTGGCTCAAAGGGATTGTTGGCAGTCCTGAGCATGCCTTCCAGTAGCAGTCAGTGTAGATCGAAGCAGCCTTGCGTAACTCGAGCCAAGCAGATTCTTGCTGCCATCTTGACTCACTTTCGAGAAACAATACCACGCGGAGAATAACCTCTTCGGTTCTATATACTGGTAAGTTGTAGCCGTTTCTTTTAGCCAAAAATGTTAGTTAAAGCAGGATAATTTTCTAACAGTCATGAGCAGGAAAGTATTTCAAACTCGAAGTCAATATAGCCAAGAGTCGCGTGGAATTGCAGGCTTTACTGATCAGCGGACTGCCTTCATGTATGCGCGAGGTACGATATTGTACAGTAGAGATTTTTATTTGCATGTGGTTCGCGCGCGAAACCTTTTCTTGTCCACAAAGTGAATATCTAAAAAACTGGCAACTCTACTTTTTTAATGCAACTAATTGTTTAACATTTAACGCGGAATGCATGTGCAAAATACTAAAAAATTGTGAAGTAAAATTCCTCCAACTTGAAATTTTCCATTTGTTTAAATTTAAGCAAAATCTACTACACAAAATTTTTTATAAATTTTCCTGGTTTATCTCTTGAGTGTAATAAAAGATTTATTTAACAAAAATATGGGTTCACCAGCTTAGTTTTTGAGATGCAACTGATGGTAAAAAGTGGGTCGAGTTTGTTGCTATGCAACATGATAGTGCCACCTTAAATTATTGTACAAACACAATGAAACGTACAGTGGAGAGTTACTTTAAAAAACTAGCAACGCCATTTAAGACAATGCAGTTCCAGGCCGGAGAAATCGCACTCTAGTTTTATAAGTCTCAAAAAATAGAAAACTGTCTTGTGTCTCCTTAAGCGCCAAGCGCCCAGATGGGTCGACTGCCCAACTTGTAGCCTGTGGCCTCGAAACTGTGGTTTAGCAGTTGCGCCTCAAGGACGTAGCATCACAGGTACAAGTGCCTAAAATAATAGTCAGAGGGGAAAAAAAGCCAACCCTCTTAGAAGTAAGAGCACTGTCCCATCTTGATCAGAGAATCTACAAAGCAAAGTAAGTATATACAAAGCTATACATACAAAGGTCTAAATGTTACCTTGATTGCACTGAACAAAGAATATGATAGACTTATGATTGGGCGCTCGAAATAGGTCATTTTTGTATGGGATTCAAAACATCCATTGTCCTTGCCTTCCTAAAGGTATCCGTTTGTATGATTATGACAACTAATCTTTCCTTCATAGTTTGGCAACCTTCCAAAACCTTTTCTTTTTCTTACTGTTGTGTTCTTGATTAATCTGTTTATCATATATACTACTACTATTTCCTCAAATGTGATTGGTTTAAAAAACCCTCTAGGCAAAAGAATTTAAGAAGATGCATACGTCTGTAGCCGCTTCTTGAATTGATAGCCTTTGGAGCTACAGTGGAACTTCAATTTTTTGAAGCCTTGATTTCTCAAACTTCCGGATAAACTCGAACCTATAGTTTTATAAACAACTTTAAAACTTGCACTGCGTGATTTAATAGATGAAAACGGATGAATATATTTAATAAACCTCATTTTTTCTCAACTTACAGCACTCTAGTCTGTTCACTGGCTCTAGCTACAAGACAAATATTATTTAAACTTGAGCTGTATGAACCCGGGGGTGGGGCATTTACTGTTCTTTTTTGGCCCGACCGTGGGGAATTACTTGGCCCGACCGTGGGGAATTACTTGTCCCCACTGTGGGGAATTTACCATTTTTTAAAAAGAAATGCAAATGCCCCGGGGGGGGGGGGGGGGGGGGGGGGGATGGGCACTGCTGGAATTGACCCATTCATAATCGAATTGCGTGAAGTCTGTAGTCCATGAGTCATGAGCCCGAAATAGCGTCGGAATTACAGGAACGGGCTTGCCAAAGACCACGGAATATACAAGTCCATTTCATAGAAATGGTACCAGCACTATTAATAATTTTGCAATGATTTAACCCAACTGACCTGAAAATTGTGCTAACTTATTATCGTGGTCTAAATATCTAGCCGATAAATGTCTAGAAATAACACGGCTCGTTCTCTTACGGTCCGACCATGTACCGTAGTAAAGTTTTGTAAAAAATGGTCCAAACCTATGATTTTCTAGTGATTAAACCCAAAATGACCTCTACATTGTTTTTCAATATATAATGTATTAAAAAAGCTAACTTGAAAAGCTGACTATTCCATTTACCAAAAACAAAATTGGTTGTGTTACAAAGGAAAAACATTCTCCAAGGACACGTAATAACCGAAAGCCAAAAACAATTTAGCGATATGTCAGAGATAATTTTATTATCATTATGCAATGTTTATCTTTCATGGCGTGTGATTTAAATATCGGCCATTTGATCAAAGTCATGAAAGAGTCCTGCTGGAGCTGGATTATGTGAATAAAGAACAACGCTAATGGCCTAAGACCCCAGAATATCTCGAGAAATCAAAATTTAAGTATGTTAAATTGGTGCTAATTAAAAACGCCTGACTATTTGAAGCGTTCAGAGTTGTTATTGTGGCTGAAGTAGCATCGTATGACGGTCGCATGACGTGAAAAGTGGGCACTTTTGGCGCGAATTTGTGCATTTTTCAAGGTCGATCTATCGGGGCTGAAGAGTTAAAATCAACACTTGGCTGGCCCAACTTACAAGCACGCAGAAATTATCTCAAGAGTTTAGGCATGCGCACCTTTTACATGGCTAGCCGTGATTTGCTGCCCCCCCCCCCCCCTTCGCAAAACCTACTAAATACCAAGGTAGCTTCCGAATAAGTGGTGCTCGGACCTACAACACTCTACCGAGAATCATTAGACAAATTAGCGAATTTAAAGTTAAGCTAAAGCACCATTTTAAACAGTAACACCTGCGATACATGTTGCTTCTGTAACTTAACTAATTTTCTAGTTTTAATGATTTAATGTCTGTTTTTGTGTTGTGTCAGGGCTCCATTTAAACTAGCTCTGCTAAATTGGATGCCCCTGGATAAATTAAATAAATAAATAAATATTTGTTAACATGTACTCGTGCAGCAAAATTGCGCACATTTCAGCGTCATCGTATGACTGCCTTACATTATACGGGTATGTTTGGTGGGCAGCCAGCTACAAATGTACAGTACATTTGACCATAGTTCATAGAATAAACTGGTTATGAAACTCAGTCAGTCTTTTGTTATGTGTTTTTGTTCTCCATTTCTTTTGTTCGTTTGCCTTGACCCTGCACAAAATACAAAAGGTATTGAAATGCATATGAGCAACTGACCAGTAGAAACATTTGGGCTCACACGTTCAACAAAACAATGTGCAGGGTCACGGTTCGTTGAACATAAAACAAAGCAGCTTTGTACACTCTTTTTGAAATTTGTGGAGCTTCATAACCAGTTTGTTTTATTAACTATGATTTGACAGACAGCTGGTGGCAACTTGTTTTGACTGAATATCCTCAATGTGAATAAATAGCATGGGGTCATGTTTGCTGCAAAAAAGAAAGAAACATAAGAATGAAAACATAAGAAAAGACAAACAATATTTTACAACTCACATGTCAATTAAACTAACCCAGGGTGTCATAGTACTTAATTTTGTTTGAAAAGATAAAAAAGCCGATTTCTAGGTCACTAATCTTACAAACTGAAAACAAAACTTCTTGTACATGTACAGTCAAACTCCTTTAAAATTGGACACCATAGGAATCACGTTTTCTGTAGTATGGAAGCATCTGTATTACACAGGTTAAGAGTTGAATAATATTTGAATTGTGGTCGCTCAGCCCAGATCTACAAAGTGGATTGTCTATAAGGAGAGGCTTGAGAGTGTATTATTTTCTTTTTAAAGGGTTTCCTTGTTCAAGTGTGCAATATTGAACTCTTTTCACACTTTATAGTCATTCATTAAAACAGGCAGTGACACATACAGGTGTACATTAAATTCATCATTCACTAGTAAGTATGTCTTGTTGCACCAAAGAAATTAGAAAGTTTTTTTTGGTGTACTTCTATGCGCAGGTAGGAAATTCAACAAACCTTAGATGCCGAAAAGGCTTCATGCAGTGTCCAAGTTCTTTATTAAAGGTGGTCACATCAATTCCTGCCACAAAGTCCTCTTCTGGATGGGAGTAAAGTTGTTGCATAGCAGCGAGGTGGTATGGATGAGCATTTTCCAGCAGCAACACTTTCAAAAAGTAGACTATCATTCCTGCTTTCAAATTTCCATCGCCTCCAATAAATAAATAAATAAATTGATAACTTTATTTAACGAGGGTAACACTTAATTAAGTCTCAGACTAACAAACCTGTGGCCATCAAATTCCGGATCAAATTGGAATTTAGAAATGTTGGTTTTTGTGGAGGGAGGAAAACCGGAGCACCCGGAGAAAAACCCTCGGAGCAAAGATGAGAACCAACAACAAACTCAACCCCCATGACACCCGGGGCCGGCAATCGAACCCAGGCCACATTGGCGGGAGACGAGTGCTCCCATCACTACACCACCCCTACTCCCCTGTGACCACTGTGAAGCTGTTTCTTTTTTTCACCTTTGAACAGGATTTGCTGTAAAATATTTGATTGTTGTATCTGATCTTTTTTAACCTAAATGCCTCCTGAGTATTAACAGCAGCCCCAGGTAAAAGCTCGTTGACAGTGGCCAACTGCTCAACATCAAGTGTCACTTTCCCCAGGCCACCAATTGAATGGCATCCTGGGAAAAGGGAGACACAGTTATTCCTGTAGAGATGTAACAAGACAACAATTGTATAAATACATTTTTTGTGTGTAGAGTCTGACACAAACTGTTCTTACACCAGCTTACTTTTGACTAATGTACTACCCTCAATGTATATGTTGTAGTTAATTTTTTATCTCAGGTAATTTTTATTTTTCCATTGTTTTTGGGTATGGTAATATATGCTAATGAATTTGAAACAAAAGAAAAACAAAAATTACCTGAAATAAAAAATTAACTACAACATATACAAATGCAATCATGTAGTCAATGGATGTACATGTAATCACAGCACAGTCAAACAGTTGTATTCAACAGTCAATAAATATAAATAATAGTATTTCCATAAATTTTATCGAGACCCATAATAATAATAATAATTATAATAGTTACAGATGATTTCACTTCTGGCAGGAATTTGTCCAATAACGTTTCCTTTTGTAGCAATCCTCAACTTCTTTCACAACAACACCAATGGGAACGAACAAAACTAAAGAAGACATCTACCCAAAGCCCACCCTCGCCGATCTCCTGCTCTTTTGAAAACAGTTATGAAAGCAGTAATGACTCTGTGAGGAGGTGGCTCAAAAAGAGTTCACAGTCATGTCACCTGAACAGAAGATGGCTGATACCACATCAATTAAGATCCAAGGAGGCTAGTGCAAATTCCCTCAAGAAGGGTGCAAGGATACTAGCAGTTGGTTTGTTCACAGTGAAAGAGTGTTGTTCATGTACAGTGTCGGGTTCCAGCAATAAATCAAAAGTGGACACCAAGAGGCCCCAGTTTGAGCCTCACGGAATGGCCCTTATTTATGGTAAGTGTTTTGAAATGTATCATTTTTTCATTGTTACAACTAGTGATCTCATTGGCCTAGACTCAAAGACCGCTAAAAAGTTAGGTCTCAAGGTGTATTTTGTTTAATTTTTTAAAGGTTTCATGTAATTTAAGACCCAATCACAAAACATGCAAATTTTTAAAGAAATTGTATTTCAGGAACTTCATCAAAGAAGCAAAATTATTAGCTATTGTCTTCTGCTATTTTGATTGGTTTAGCACTAACATTTCCTAAAATTTATCTGACGAAAATGGATATTCTTTATTTTTATACTGAAATATAATCATAAACCATTAGCTCCTCCCCTGTTCTTGAAATCAAAGACATTCTATGTGAGAAAGAGCCAATGCCGCAGAACAATGAAGTTTACTGTAGTTCTTATGTGGAGCGTTACTTAAAGACTGGCTCAAGAGTAGTTATTTTTTGTTGCTGTGCCATTTTAAACCTGAAATATAACATGCCACTTAAACACAAGCTTACTTCTATCTTATTCAAATCATGTAACTTATATTTTGTTATATTTCAGAGTTTCTTCAGAAGACGTACCATAACAGCTACTAATATCCTGAAGTCAACAGGATTGATGTGATGACTCTGTGGTGCTTTCACTTCTCAATTAAGCTAAATCAGACATTACGTACTTATCTTCTGATGGGAAACAACAACTTACTATATTGTTGCATGTTTTCCAAAAAATTACAGTTACCGTACATTTTTCAAAAACATTTTTAACTTACAGTTTTGTTAATAATGAGTCGTTATGTAATAAGATCAGAGAATGCAAAACATTGATTTGTGTAATTGCCTTAAAATTTTATTGACAATAAAAATCATAAATTGAATTAGTTCTAATTAATAATTCAGATCTCAGTGTTATTTTGAGTTTTTATTTTCTTCTTTTGACAGTATTAAAGATTTTAACACTCAAGATTCGTGCATGCATGCAAGACTTCTGATTGCATGTACAGTTTGGAAAGGAACACAGCATGCATCATGGCAGACATTTTGGGCGTGAAAGATAAAAAAATTAGAGTAAATTTTTAAGACTTTCTTTGAATAGACATACGTCTATTATATTACATGTATGTTGTATGTTACATGTTTTCAATGTACTACAGTTACTACAAAAGTTAGACATGCCAGAGCATTATAAAAGATAAATGCAATTTTTTCGTTATTTTGATTTCAATCAATAAGCCTGTTATGGTATGTTTAACATAAGCAATATTCATTTGTGACATTAAAACGCACAGGTTAAAATGGGTCCGCACCTGTCAACAGACTACTCTCACAAATATGATGACACTGTTAGTGACTAATCGGTAAGTAGCAAGATTGCTTTGTGATATTACTCTTTGACTTTCAACAAGTTAAACATGGCAACTCTAAAGTTCAAGGCTCAACCAATGGTTGTTTTTCAGTGCCGTCAATCATTTTATCATTGTGTCATTCTTATTACTGAGCGGACTGCTTAGAAACCAAGCTCAATATGGAAAGTCCACGTTACGTTCTAAAGCTGTGATTGGCTATTCCAATCCACTTTGTCAGTTTCCGACCGACAGTTTACTTTGCTGGAAAGGTATCCTTAAGGATGTGTGAATTACAAAAAAATCAAAGGTGGTCGAAGTTCAACGGCCAGATCTCGTGGGCAGATATCTGGGTGAAACTGCAATGTTGACTAAGGCATGTATCAAACAAGCTAAACATGGTGTGCTGTTTGTGGACGAAGCCTATCGACTAACTGTTGACTCCGAGAAAGATCATGGGAAAGAGGCTTTGGATACCTTGATGGAAGCAATGCTCTGGGGAAATCCGGTGATGATCTTCGCAGGTTATCCAGCACAAATGGAGGATTTGATAAAGTCGAATCCGGGATTCAAACGAAGGATAAGATCAGTCTTCCATGTTCAGGACTACACCTGCAAAGAGCTTGCAGAAGTGTTCGTGCGTAAAGTACAGCTGCATGGCTTCAAGACCGATATGTCTCTTAAAGAGCTAGCCGATGCCATAGAAAACAAAACAACTGAAGTCTTCAGGAGGGAATGGAATGCAGGATTGTGCCATCGGTTGTTCAAAGGAGAACCTAGACCAAAGGCTGTTAAGACTCTTTCAGCGTAATCGCTGATGGCTGTGACTTATCACAAATATTATGTAAAGAAGATATCCACAAGGCAATTGACTCTATTCATAAATAACTCATAGAATCAAAACAACTCATTAGCTTACTGTGTACACCTTATTTGATAATTTGAGGGGTAATAGGAGCGGATATTTTACCAGGTGCGATTATTCGAGCGTATTATCTGCCAAACCATCAAATACGTCATCTATTATGCGACTGTTTTTTTACAAACTTTTTACTAATGCTCTTTTCTCCTTGAATACCATTGTACAAACTATTCATTTACCATATTGTCTGTATGTTAGAACCCAATAACTTGATAAATAGGTATCCAAAAAAATATTCCGGGGCTAGGAGATTCCGCGATGATGTCATCTCCAGATTTCACTTACACCTTTACCCACGCATCAGTGTCAAACAAAAAACTTCTCGTATTTTTTCGAAAACTTAAACTATCCCTAAACTCTGTTTCCACACAAATGGTTTAATACCTTATTTACTTCAGTCACGTCGCTGTGTCAATCGTCACCATGTGAGGATGGTTAAAGTGTATATGACATGAATTTTTTTTTGTTGTTTTTGGTCCTGTGATATGTATAAAAAATGTTCTGAAATTGAAATGCGTAAAAAAAATAAATTTCCTATAGTTTTGGGCGTCGGAAAACTCCAATTTTCCCAGTAAAAATGTCCCGGAGTCTGGGTACGAGTGTAGGACGAGAGCCCGGCTCGTGATTTTCACTTGATTTGTTTGCTGAGTACTATGATTTTACTTCTGGTATAATTCTGCTATTTTCTCGTCTACAAATGTCCAGTGATCTCATCGGCAAAATGTCCAGTGATTCAGAACTCAGCGATTTATCTGATTCTGCAGAAAGCATAGATATGAGCGAAGGTTCGGAAAGAGAATGGGGAGTCGTAGAAAGCGAACTAACTCCATATCAAGACGAACCACGAAGCCGGTGATGATGACTCCGAGGAAGAAAAATATCTCGATGGCCTACATGTAACTCCTGCCGATTTAGAGGAGAAATAACGAAAGAACTGTAAGCGTGGATTCTTGGTTGGTAGAATTATTCAAACCGATGTCCATTCAGTTAAGTTACAGCGCGAAATGATGTCTATGACATCTTTGTTGTGTTGTTATTTATGCCAGGTGCCGCTGCTAACGATGCAATGCGGAGTTGTTGGTTGGATCACTGGAATTTCGCTGTTGCAGAAAGTCACCAGTTCATCAGGAAAAATGGTGTTTGATGGCTCTATTGTTAGTTGCACCAACACCAAGACTACGATGCCATAACAAACAGAGCAGTGCTTCTTCGAGTGGCCCCTTTGTTGAGAAGCAAAGATGGTGGAACTTATCGCCGCCGCGGTGGAGTGTCAGAAAACGACTATGTAAAGTCCGAATTTGTTGCTTTTATGTGTAAAGCCATGAATGAGGGTCGATTGATGAAGAAAAATAAATCCGATATGAAAAACTTTCATTTTGACGGCTCCTGAAGTACACGTACCGGTACGTCGCAGCTTGTTTCATGAGGGGAATTGTTTACAGTTTGTAGATTCGCATTTTGTTCACTGTTGACTTGCTCGAAGTCGCTCATTTTTTCACTGCAACGATTGGGTTGCTTAGGAGCTCTAGGATACTTCGGTACACGAAAATAGGGAGCGAGTGCGGAATTGGAGTGAATGCGAGTTGGACAGCAAAGCCTGCATGAATAGCGAGTGACTCGTTTGACCCGAATCAATTCCAGTTGATGTTTTTTGGCGCGAAAAGAAGCATCACTTGAGAATGGGTTTGATTTCTTGCAGTGACCTGCATGTCTTCGCGCGTTTTGTTTGTCACACTTATACACTATATAACCTGTTTACAAATTGTCTGTTTCAGATTTGAACTGTTGCATACAGATGAACCACACGTGGCTACATGGGGTGGGGCAACACCAGGCCACTTCCTGCCCTTGTTTATCATAGCATAAGGACAAAATACCAGTCAACTGGATATGCCACTTCGCAGGACAGAGAACATTGAGAGAAACATTGAAAATCTAACTGTGGTGTTAGACAATGCACTCATACAGGACCCAACGGCTCTTTTAGGAGCCATCAAATAAATAAAAGTTATGACCAACAAAAGAATTATATGTGAATGTAACCAATTTTCATCTTAGTCTAGCCTATTTGTTCAAAATAGTCTTCATTATACCAATTTGGTTGCTATGAGGCAAATTTGTGAGGGGTAGGAGGTGGCAAAACCACTAACATTCAATCTATCTTAATCAGAGAGCCCCTTTACTTATTTAATTTTTCTATTTTTGTATTCACAGTATTTTAGTAGCAATGACTTGTATGACATTCCAATTCCAATTTTGTTACCAATCCAAATTTAGAAAAGATGTACCAAGCTTAAAAATATTTATCATCTTTCATTATTGATCAGATCCCAATCGCCATTTCTGAGTTACCTTTAGCCTCTTTTTCAAAGTGAGGCCAAATACAAGACCATTCAGAATTCATATATATATAAGTTATATTGCAATGTGAAGGATAACTGATATTCATTATCTTTGCACTTGGCTACACTCTGAAAAAGAGGTTAACCCTTTAATTCCCAATATCAAAATACAAATTCTCCTTTCTTGTCCCCGTACATTTATTGAAGCAGTAGTGAGAAGTTGTTCAAATATTAAGTGATGATATCCTTAATTCTCATGACCTCTCTAGCATTTAATATTTCAAAAGTATATTCCACTGCAAGGCAAATGGTACAATATTTACATAGTCTGCAGCATTCCCAGATGCATGGAATAATTTTTCAACACTGATCCCTCTTCAGTACCCTAGAAAAGGAACACCAAGGGTAGTCCTCACTCCTGAATTTCAAAGTATAAGTGATAGTAAGGGTAGCAGCCCCTACATATCTGGGCATTGACCCATAATCTTTATCTGTCCTATAGACCTATCCAGTCTGGGTTGACCTAGAGTGATTTTACTTAGACCATGAAACAGTATCCAGCAATTAATCAAAATTAGTAAAATAGAAACAAAAGAAAACAATGGAATTGGTGTCTAATAGTGCCTGTTAGCTTAGTAACTATTTCAGGGTTTAAAGAAAATCACTCTATTTCAGGTCGTGTGATGTCACTCGAGACAATTGATTTTCCAAATTTCATCATGCATTTACATGTATGTGATTGAAAATGTTTTTGATCATCTGACATAAACAAAGCTTAAAAGGTCAGTCTCAAAAAAGGTAATGTAAAGGTAATTCTCAATATCAGTTGAAAGAAAAAAAGCAGACCAAGTTTATTTTACAGCCCAGCACTGAGTCCTAACTCAGGGGCTAAGCCTGAATGGTGGTCTTCAGTCATCAAAACTTAGGCCATGTTACTTCTTGCATTGGCCTTTATGACCACTCATTGTTTTAGTCACTCGAGACAATTGATTTTCCAAATTTCATCATGCATTTACATGTATGTGATTGAAAATGTTTCTGATCATCTGACATAAACAAAGCTTAAAAGGTCAGTCTCAAAAAAGGTAATGTAAAGGTAATTCTCAATATCAGTTGAAAGAAAAAAGGCAGACCAAGTTTATTTTACAGCCCGGCACTGAGTCCTAACTCAGGGGCTAAGCCTGAATGGTGGTCTACAGTCATCAAAACTTAGGCCATGTTACTTCTTGCATTGGCCTTTATGACCACTCATTGTTTCTCTTGCATACTGAATAAGAGGGAGGTCTCCTTGAAAAGGTTTTACTTCTGGTCTGAGTATTGTTACTGCTACATGTGAGTTGAATGGAAGACTGTTCTGGTTCTGTAGAAGAAAAAAGTGAATAATTACATACACAACAAGCTCTTTCCTAAAATAATGTGAAATGTGAACTTAGGACATTACATGTAACAGCTAACATGTTAGATGCCCAAGCCGACTCACAAACTTGGCTGAACACTGCAAATCGAAATTATGTATCGAGAATCAAAAAGACCAAAAAAACAAATCGTGTCATATTCACTTTAAAATCATCAGTTATAAGCATAAATGTATACAATCCAAATACAGTTTGACTTCACACATTCTCGCATGAAATATTCTCAAAGCTATAAAGTATGACTAAGACTATATAATTTGTAAACAAATGAAAATCGCTTTTATTTCAGAACATTTTTTTATACATATCAAAGAACCGAAAACAGCAAAAAACAAATTCGTGTCATATACACTTTAATTTTTAAATGTTATGACATCATAAGCATTATTATTGTTCAGGATTCTTAGTGCAACAAATGGTGACTTTAATATTTTTGTGCAGTACTGTTTTACGAAATCTGGTCTTTCGCCATTCTATTTGGAATCTTCTCAACAAAATAAACAACCAACAGTTCAACAAGTGAGCCGTTATGTGAATGACACCAGCGCCCTCGTGTAAATTGCCAGGTAAGCGACTGGTTCGCAGATGCAAGCTGCTTATTTCTACTCGTTCTCTGCCTCTGAAAAAAAATTGTCAGCCGTTTTATCTACCGTACCTGACAACTTTTGTATAGCATTTTTCAGTAGATGTTTTCCCTCGGAACTATAAAATCCCAAAACTTTTGACAGAAGCCGGGAAGCAATGATCAGTGACAGGTGATGATGGCATGCTAAAGTTGTTCTGTTACTGCTTCGAAACTTAATGTGTTTTGGGCGTCAAAAAGATCTTCTATGCCACATCCTCGCTTAAACAACAACAAAATTGCAAGCGATATTTTATTTAGAGTGGCTGTTTATCACCGAGACTGAGTTGAATGGTAGAAATCATGCAAGATGGAACTAAACAACTGTCTAATTTCAATTATGATCACAATATTTGTTTAGAACATTGGAAGTGTATCTTCTTTATCAGTGGAGAAAAGGAGGCAACTAAGTTAAGACTTATAATTTTCAAACGATTTTCAGTTAAAGATAATAACTGGAGAAAAAGGACTGAAATAGTACTTGAACTTTGCAGAACACAAAACTGAAAGAGTTTACAGTGATATTTACCAGTGGTTTCAAACAAGATACAGAGAGAGTGTCATCAGTTTTATTTTGGTGACAATTAAGTGAGAGAAGGATTAGTAAACCTTTATTTTTGTTTGGTTATTTGTGACAATTAAAAGAGAAAAAACTCATAGTGAAAAAGTAGAAATTGACAGAAGCAGAAAAATAGAACAACAACAGAAGGAGGAATAAAGACAATGGAACAACGTGGTAAAAAAATGTAACATATTTTAATCTTTTTCTAATTATGATTGAAAAAGATGAACTGAGTTGTTTAATGTTGTTGATATGAAATTAGTAAAAAATTTCACTAAACAAAATATTTGTGATCTGCATTTCACGCGCCTTTTGGAATGTGTATTCAAACTATCGCCTCACTTCCGCGGAGCGGGAGAAATTAAGGTGTCATTTAATATATTCATAAATATATAACGCATGCAACTCAAGTAACGGAAAATTATAATTTAACCAAGCTGCGAAGTACATTTCGACGAAAGTTACAGAAGTTAGGACCGCAACTCAACGGACTAAAGACACGGAAAAAGAAACACAAAATGTAAGTGTGTTTAATCACTGCGTGGCCGAAATGTATAGAGAAATTTATAGTAATTTGTAAACGTTTCTATTTTTCAGTTGACTACTTCTTCAATAGTGCAAATAAACAGTCTAGTGTTAAAGTCCGGGCTGGTCTTCCCTTATTGCCGTTTCGATCGCTAACAGCGTAACAGTCAAATTTTGTTATCGAAGATGGGCCGAGTCGCGTGGTATTGACAACCGGACAACCGTCCAACCGTCAAACTTCGCATCGCAAGTGGAGTCGTTCCCTCAACATACGCCGAAATCGACATCAAGATTACGCCGAAATCTTCATCACGATTACGCCGAAATCTTCACCAGGATTACGTCAAGCGATGAACTGAATTCCGTTCAAATGCCGCCTAAAGTAGACGTCAAAACTCTTGTTGGGAAAATGGAAAATGCCGTAAACATCCTCTACGAATTGATCGAAGAATTTGAAATAATTCTCTCGGTGAAACCTGAACTGAAAACACTCGAAGCAGCCTTCAACCAAGTAGAGACAAAATATAGGCTCATCAAAAAACAGCAGGAAACTATTTTAGACAGATCGGTCGAAGAAGCCATTGGCGCAGACGAAGAACCGTGTTTGACGGCCAGGAAGTTTGGAGACAAAGCCAAAGCCGATTTTCTTAAAATTGCTTTCAATTTTGCCGTGTATCAAAAGAATCAAAATTCAGCAGAAACATTTAAGAACTCTGAAACCTTAGAGGCTTTATCATCATCAATGACATCAATGTCATCAGCAGTTACAAAAATGGCTGACACCTTAGGATCAAAGCCAAACGCAAGTGGTCTACAAAGATTACCAGTACCAACATGGGGTGGAGCTCGCAGATCTTATTCTACCTGGAAAAAAGAATTCAACCACTGGATGGCGAAGTATGGACAAGATAAAGACGAGCAATTACAACGCTTCAGAAACGCGATGCCCAAAGGTTCGTGGTGGACCGACCAAGTTAAAACCTGTAAAACCATCGACAGTGCGTGGAGCATCTTAGACACCGAGTTCGCAGACAGGCGAAAATTGATGGATCAATTGCTGTCTGACATAAACAATCTCAAGTCAGTCAAACGAGATTCCAAGTCCTTCACACAATTTGCCACAACAATATCTTGCTATGTAAACGATATGGAAGCTAATGGGTGCCCTGTGCTAGAGTCCTCTGAAGCACCATTCTTCATGTCTCAGCTTCTGTCTAAGCTTGATCCAAACGACAACTCAGACTTTGGTAGAGAGATGAATCGCGAGGGAAAAGAAGAAACCGTTATCAACCTCATCACCTGGTTACATCAGGAAGCCAGCATTCGTTCTCGAGGCAAAAGTAGTACCAACCTTGAGGAAAGACAGAATGAACTAAGTCGCCGAGACAAGGGATCCAAAAAGTCAGACAATAACTCCGCGAGTGGTGAAGAAGCTGATGATGACACATGTCCACTTGGCTGCAAAACCAAACATCATCTCGCTGCCTGTCCAACGTACCATAATGCATCAGTCAACCAAAGGTGGGAGATCGTTAAGCAACATTGGAGATGTCGCAAGTGTCTTAGAACGCATCACACAAGCGATTGCAAGAAGCCAGACGGTTCAACCTGCGACAAATGCAGAAAAAATCACCATCGGTCTTTACACAATGAAAAGACTACTGGTGAAACAAACACAAGCTTAAATCCTAAAGCAGCTCCGTTCCAAAGTCAAGTCCAAGGCCCCTCAACTATGGCTCCGGCTAGTGGCAACGTCCAAGGTAACGCTGTGAGTCAAGAAAGGAAGTTAAAACCCGTCACTGGACTGTGCCCAGTTCAAAAGGTTAAAGCAATGGACAGACATGGGAACTTTGTCGGGATTCTTGCAATGTTAGACTCTGGGTCTAACACCAGCCTGCTCTCCAAACCTGCAGCTAAACGACTTGGCTTAAATGGATCAGCAACTCAACTTACTATGAATCTGGCTGGAGGAAGAAAGAAGAGTGAATCTTCCCAAATAATCGATATCACAATTGCCTCGCCTACAGATGAAGATATTATGAAGTCCATTCAAGTGTACACTGTAGCAAAGCCTTGCAGCAACGCAAAAATGATTTCTAAAGGTTCAGTTGGACAGTACACTCATCTGAAGAACATTTCTGATAAATTGCATCTTTCGGGCGGAGCTATTGATCTCCTCATTGGCACAGACCTCGTAGAAGCCTTCCTTGATATCCACACAATGTCCGGAGAACCAGGAGAACCCATTGCAAAACGAAACTGCTTTGGATGGTATGTCCTGGGACAGTTCGAGTCAAACAACTCAAGCATATCAGAAATTCAGTCAGTAGAAGTCGGAACAGTAAGCGTTGTGGAGGATATTACAGCCATGCTCCGTCACGCGTGACCAGTATTTTTGAAAATTTGAATGGAGTTTTCAAGTTTACGCGTCGGTTTTGTAAATTCATTCCGAGATTCGTAATTCCCGTGAGAATTTTACCGCATTTTCGGAAACAAACAGCAATAAAATATCATTTTATTTGAAATGTTACATATCCAAACAGTATTAGGTTTTTTACGCGCGTAGCGAGTTATTTTTCCGTTAACTCGTGACTTTCAAAGTGTTTTCCAGAGAGATCTTCAAGGTTTCATTCAAATCTCGGACGTTACAAAGAAATATTCAAACGTTCATTTCAGTCTTGTGGATTACTGGTCACGCATGACGGAGCATGGCTGTAAGAAGCTCCTTCAGCAAGACCTCCTTGGTGTCAAACCAACTGAACTGTGTGCATGCAGCGATAACTTGATCCGTGAAAGCAAGTTTGTGAAGTCTTAAGCAGCCTCGACTGCGTTAGTTGACGGTAGAATCCAAGTCAAGATGCCCTGGAAGGAAAGTGGACCTCCCAAACAAAGCAATTACGACATTGCTCTGAAGCGGCTACTGTCTGCTGAAAAATCGTTCGCGAGAAAAGGTTGTTTCAAAGTCGTTGACGAGGAAGTCCAAAAGCTATTGGATCAAGACTTTGTGACTAAAGTTCCACCTGAACAAGTTGACCATGAAAAGCCTGAATGGTACCTTCCTTTGCAAGCCGTGTTTACACCAGAGAGAACTACGCAAGTTCGACTCGTCTTTGACTCGTCATCAAAAGGTCACGATGGTTTGTCCCTCAACGACTGTCTCGAGAAAGGACCTAACTTCATCAATAGTCTCCTTGATGTATTGGCAGCATGGCGATGGGACGAGGTGGCTTACACTGGGGACGTGCGCAAAATGTTCAACCAAATCTTGGTGCACTCAGACGATCAAGTCTATCACAGGTTCCTGTGGAGGAGTAAGCCAAGCGATCCACCAACTGTGTACCAATGGCTTAGGCTGAACTTTGGCGATAAACCTGCCCCTGACATTGCAACTAACGCCATCAACACGCTCGCAAAGTTATCTCAAGCAGAGTTCCCGGAAGCGGCGAAAGAACTTCAAGACCATGTGTACGTGGACGATGTCGGCGGATCTAGAGCAAGTGCAACAACAGCAAAACAACTCACCAAAGACATTGACACTATTCTCGGGAAAGGACACTTCCAGATCAAAACCTGGCATTCAAATGAAGCAGAAATCGACCAATCTAACGACCACAAGTTCACAGATCTACTTGGCCTAAGATGGGATAAACAGACAGACAAGTTTACCCTGAAAAAGAACGACCTCGACCAGCTTGGTGTCCTGACAAAGAGACGTTGCCTAGGTCTTGTTGGCCAATTATGGGACCCTATCGGTCTCATGTTGCCCGTAGCGATCAAGTTCAGAATTGATCTACAAGAATTGTGGACTTCAGGCTACAACTGGGACGAGATCCTACCAGTGAGCATCCAGAACCAGTGGGTGGAGAATGCACTAACCATGAATCACCTCTTGGCATTTGAATTCAAACGAAAACTGAAACCAAGTCATGCAGTTGGTGTACCACAAGTGCATGGATTCTGTGACGGAGGCAAAAAAGCCTATGGTGCAGTCATTTTCCTCCGATGGGAGCTAACGAATGGTAGTTTCAAGTGCGTCCCTATCCTTATCAAGTCCTTCGTTGCTCCGTTAAAGAAGAAGACGATCCCAAGATTGGAGCTCATGGGTTGTTCAACACTCGCAAGAATGTACGATACTTGCAGAACATCATTGCAGTTTGTGAACATCCAAGAGTGCAAGAAAGTCTTCTGGGTGGATTCTTCAACAGTGTTGTCTTGGATAAGAACCCCACCGCGAAAATTTAAACCCTTTGTTTCAGCAAGAGTAGCTGAGATACAAGAAACTGTCGGTGTGGAAGACTTCCGCTACATAAGATCAAAGAGTACTCCAGCTGACACTCTTAACAGAGGAACCGAGCCATCGCAACTTACAGGTTGGCTAGATGGACCCACGTTCCTGCAATTGCCCAAAACCAAATGGCCCAGTTTTCAACTCGATGACCAAAGCATTCAAAGTGAAGTCTTAAAGGAAATGAAGAAAACTGAGAAAGCTAACGTGTCCGTGGAACACAAAGCAGCCACATGTACATCAGCAGTCAACGCCATGCCAGAACAAATCAAGAAAGAAGACACATGTAACCCTATTCTTCAACAGTTGCTGAAGACCTGTTCAACATTTCCAAAATTAAGGAGAACTCTTGCTTACGTACGCCGTTTCCCTGAGAACGCAAGAAAGAAGAATAGAAATACAGGCCCTATCACCGTCGAAGAATTGAAAGAATCTGAGAATTTTCTCTTCAAGTGGTGTCAACGTGACTTAGATCCTTCCGTTATCGACAAGAAGTTGATTCCAAAGATGGACGAAAACGGTCTACTCTGAGCTCACAGAAGACTGGAAGATGCCACGACACTACCACAAGAATTTAGAAACCCAGTAAAATCCTGCCACGTGATCATCCTCTTGTCAAGTTACTACTGCGTCACCTACACAGCAAGCGTAGTCACTGTGGATACAAAAGCTTAATCCATGAGGCCAGAAGAAAGTATTGGATCATAGGAGTCTGAAGCATGGCCAAAGCTCTCACCGCAAAGTGTATCACTTGCAGAAAACTTCGCAAGGAACCTCTTGACCAGCTTATGGGGCAGATCCTGTCTCTACGAGTGGCAGCAGTAGTATAAAAGTGTACCTTTTTCTGCATCCCCCCAACCCATATCTTTCTGTCTTTTTTCTGAAAAACCCTGATATACCTAATTTTAACATAGTATGAAAATCTTATAATAAACCCTTGTTATCATTTTCTGTCATCTTAAAAAAAATTAAATTTAGCAGTATTTTTTTTAAACAGAAAATATTAAAAAAATTATGGAAAATTAAAAAAAATTAAAAAAAATGTCTGTAATTTTCTATAATTTCTTTAATATTTTCTGTTTAAAAAAAATGACTGAAATTATTTCTATTTTTTTAATGATGAAAAGTAATGAAATTCAGAAAGTATTAAACCTTTTTAAATCTATAGTTGAATGTATGATATTTTTATTCCTTCACTTCGCTCGCTCGCTTCGTTCGGAATAAGGGTTTTTCAGAAAAAAGACAGAAAGATATGGGTTGGGGGACCCAGAAAAAGGTACACTTTTATACTACTCTTTAGTTATTAGGTTTTAGGTTTTAGGTAAAAATAGGGGTAAGATTTTGCAGTAATATTTAAAAAAAATAAAATAAAAAAAAAAAATTTAACTTTAAGAAATAAAATATTTATAAAAGATGAATAAAGTACTCCAAAAACAAAGCAAAGAACAGAAACAAAAGAAAGAACTTTTATTTAAATTATATTTTATTGATTCTCTTTTTATTAAAGTTTTAAAAAGATTGAAAAAGAGATTTAATTTTAATGTTTCAGAAGAAAAGATAAATATTAGAAAAGAAAGATTAAATTCAATTGTAAATAAAATTAATAAAGAATTAGATAAAGTTAATGAAGTTTATATTTTTGAAGATTTATCTTATCAAATTGAAGGAAGTGAAGATTTAGTATTGTTTGAATATTTTAAAAATTCAGGTAAATTGTTTAAATATTTTATTAATATTGGAGAAGGTAATCTTGGTAAATTTAAAAATTCTTATGGAAATAAAACTCATGAAGATAAAAAAATTGTTAAGAAATTATTAAAAAGATTTTATTCAAAATTCAAAATAGAAGATGAAATAGATAATAATGATGAAGATCAAGATTATGGGAATTATTATATTGATTCACAAGAAGTATTTGATTATATTTATCAATAAAATGTTAGCCCTTTATGGGATTTTTTTTATGCTGAAATTTATAATTTTTGAAGTAGTAAATTAAAAAAAAATAAATAAATAATAATTGCTTAAAGAAAAAAGATGAAAAAAGAAAATATGCTTAACCAATATAATTCAACTTCTTGTCAAATTAAAGAAATACCTTTTAATTATTTTGGTGTAAGGTTTTCTGATAAATATAATTTTTATAAGTTGTGGTTTTTTCATAATAATCAAATTTATCATTTATATAAAAAAGTTAGTGATTATTTCAAAATAAGTAAATTACAACAATATTAAAATATTATTTTTAATTGAAAAAATTGATAATTATATATTGAAAAAAAGTAATAAATATATTAAGAAAAAAAGTAATAAATATATAATGAAAAAAAGTAATAGAAAATTTTTAGAAGAAATTGATAATCATATTTGTGTAGATATATTAAATGAATTATTTCTTATTTTAAATATTAAAAAAATATGAAGAGAATTTAATGAAATATAATAATGAATTAGAAAATAAAAGAAAGATATTAATTAGAATAAAAAAATAATAAAATATATGAAAAATGAAAACAATTATTTTAATAAATATTCTTTATGAAAATGCTGATACAGAAGAATTTGATAGAAATATTTGTTGTACTTATGTTTCTTTTTTTCATTATGTAAAAAAATTAGAAGAATGTTATGAAGATTTTAATGGAAATAAAGAATTATATGATGATTATAATTTTGATGAAAGAAATACTTTGTTTAATGATGAAAATATATTTATAGATATTCTAAAATTAATAAGAAGATTTAGAAATAAATTGGATTTCAAAGAAGAAGAAATTATAGTAAATGAATTAGATTTTGATGGAATTAATGAAGATGATATAAGAGAAGATGATATAAGTGAAGATGATATGTTAGATGAAGAAATGGAATGATTTTTTTTTAAATAGATAAGTATATTAGTGATAATGAAAAATTAATTTGCCTTGTTTCATTAAATGGATTCAAGGCTTTTTTTTATGCTGATTTTTATAATTAAAAAAAAAAATTTAAAAATAAAAATATTTACATATAATAAAAATGCAATTGACGAAACTTGAAAACCTTTCCGCAAAAAATCTAATTTTCTACGAACCAAAAGAATATAAAGTCAAAAACTCCAAGATGAAATATCAAAGAATTAAAATTGAAACAAAATATCTAAACAATAAACAAGGTCCTCTCATTATTGAATCACCATTTCTTTTTAGTTTTGGTGTATCTGAGAGAAAGAATCAAGAAACTGAAGAATTAGTTGGATATACAATTCCTGTTTGTTTGTGGTCAAAAGAAGAAAATCCAACAGAAGAGGAAACACAGTTTTTAAATGCTTTAGAAAATATCCAACAATATTGTTATAATCATCTTGAAGAAACTATTGGTGTTGAAAATTCACAAAACTTGTCTCAAATTTTATATAGAAAAGTAGAAATTAATGATAAAAAAGGAAGAAAGAAAACAGTAATTGATGATACTGTTTCACCAGTTTTATATGCAAAACTTGTATATTCAGAAAAAACTAAAAAGATTTTGTCTTTATTTAAAACAAAAGGAAATAAAGATGCTAATCCATTTGATTATCTTAATCAATATTGTAAAGTAAAATTAGCTTTGATGATTGAGAGTATTTATATTAGTAAATTAGTAAAATCAATTCAAATAAAAGTTCATGAAGTTTATGTAAAACCATTAAAACCAAGAGAATCACTTTTAACAATAAAAGAAGAAAGTGAAGATAGTGAAGAAGAGAGTGAAAATGAATAAATATACCGCTAGAAACAATTTTTAATACTATTTTAGTATTAAAAATCTACCAAATCACTAAAAGGAATCCATGAATTAAATTTTTCTGGATATCCACTCCATTTAACTAAAGCTAACTTTTTCTTATTATCTCGTTTCAATACTTTCTCAATTCTATACGTTTCTTGTTTTGCTTTTTGTAACTCTTGTTCATAAAAAGATCCTTTTACTTCTTCTCCTATTAAATCAACAATTTTATAAGTAATAGGTTTTGTATTTAAAATTTCATTAACCACAAATACTTCCTCTGTCCAGTTTGGTGTATATCCTTTGTCAAATACAGGTCTTTTATACTTTGATATACGAACTCTATCTCCAATCTTAAATTTTACTTTTCCAGGTTTCAAGTAAATCAAATCAGAATATAAATTAGCATAAACTTTTTCTTCATTTTCTTTTTTACTTGCTTTAAATGGAGACATTTTAAGACTAGAATGTCTTGTTTTATTATAATCATTAACTAATTTATCAAGTTTATCCCAATAAACAGTATTGTTATTTACACTGAACATCTTAAACATTCTATTTTTCATTGTTCGATTCCATCTTTCAACAATACTTGATTTCTCTTCATTCTCAGTGTGATATAATTTAATTCCATTCTTTCCAAGAAAATCCTTAAAATGTTTACTAATAAATTCAGAACCTTTATCTGTCCAAAGCATTTTTGGTAAACGTTTACTTGACTTAAATATATTATCAAATGCTTTACTAACACTTTCTGTTTTTTTATTTTTCAAAGGTTCAATCCATCCATACTTACTAAAAATATCAATTACCATTAGTAAATATTTTATTCCTTTATTCCATTTACTAAACTTTTGCATTTCAACTAAATCAGCAGCCCAGATTTCATCAATCCCATTAGATATTACAGTTCTTTTTGTAAACTTTCTTGTGATTGGTTTATGTAACTCATCGGCTAATTGTTGAGTCCAATCACTATTACTCAACGCCGCTTTACGTTTTTTGACTTCTTAGGTAAACCCAAACCAAGTTTGTCTTTAGTATTTATAATAACTCTAGCTGCTTGACCCCATTTTGGCATTTCACCGTATGGAATCTGATCTAAAGATTTAACCATTTTCTTATCACATTCATTTTTATTTTTACCCATATCATAACAGATATCATGATAAGCAGCAATTTCATCAACTTAATTATATGGTTTAACATACCATTCTAAAACTTCACCTGTTTCAGGATTATATCTTAATTGATTTTTCAAAGGATTATAGGCACCCATGTATTTATATTGTCCAGGAGTCCAACCACCTTTAGGTTTTGGTAATTTTCCAATCATTTTATGAATATCAATTAATCCACCATCAAGATCAGGTCTATCAGTTTTATATTTTATATTTGGTCTTATTTTAGTACTTAGTTGATCCATCATATCTGAAGTTGTTTTTTGTAAAAATGGTTTTGATTTATCCAAAGCATAATCTAATGCTTTTTTTTGCATGTTTTTATTTCTCATTAATTCACTTGCTCCATATCGACCCATTTCAACTGTTTTTTTACCTAACCAAGGTAAAGCATGAGTAAAACCTGTTAATGCTAATTCACCAAAGCCTTCTCCTTCTTGTGCTTTTGAAGAAAAAGGCTTTATTAGTTTCCCTGTTTCTTAACAAATCGTGTTTTTGTTATTCCACAAGAAGCACATTTACAATAAAACATTAATCTACCATTTTTTGCCGTTTTATAACCACTCGGTTTTATACAATCAGTTTGTTTTTTTTCTTTCACGCAATAAGTTTTCATTTTATTATTAAGATTATATATTTATAAAATAAAAAAAATGGAAAACAGAGTAAAGTTTATAAAGAATGAAATAAGAAATTTGAATGAAATGATAGAATGTATATTAGATTATGTTGATATTACACATGTAGATGAAGATAAAAAAGTATTGGAGATAATTATTTTAATTATGAAAATAAAATAAAAATTTAAAACATTAAGAGGATTGATAAAGGGAAGTGTATATGTTTGATTTTTTATAACAATCATTGTTATAAAAAAATTCTATTCAAAGTAATTTTTGATAAATCTTTCATTATATATAGTATCACTTAAACTGAAAGTTTTTAATATATCATAAAAATCTTTATTCATTGACCATTGATGAAGAAAATATAGACAATAATAACCACAAAGAACACTTTTAATGTTTTGATATTGACTTGAGTTGTAAATTATTGGTTTTCCACCAGTTTTAAATTCTTCAGGATAACCCATTCCAAAACTATCAAAATACCATATAAATTTCTTATCATGAGATGGAACACAACAAACCCAATGAGTTCCAACATTTTCATATGAATCAAGATTAATTATACATGGACTATGATTTTTAAGCATATTTTCATCTCTTGAATATATACCTTTAAAATTTGGAATTTTTAAATATTTTATCCATTTCATTAAATCAACATTACTTAATGGTTTGTTTATGAATTTTGGTTTTATAATATTGTTCCCAGAATTGGAATGTCGTTGAATGGACTGTTTTTCCCTAATAAAAGTCCTTTTCCTTTTTTTGTGGACTTTTTTTTCCCCATACCAACAGTATTTTTTTCCCATTAACCTAAAAATGGTGGAGGTGGTTCATACATTCCTATTCTTGGTGCTCCTTTTCCTGCTTTTGGTCTTCCTACTCTTGGTGCTCCTTTTCCAGTAACTTTTTTAATAACTTCAATAGCAAGAGGTATCTAATAGTGTACCTAATAATCCACCAGATTGTTTTTTAGTTGGTTTTATCACCAATCTTCCTCCTGATTGAAGAGCATTTAATATGTCTTGTTTCTGTTTATTAGTAAGTAAATTTTTATGATCAATAAGTTTTTGAATTTTATCTTGTGGAATTAAAAATCCACCTGATTGACCTTTACCACTTATCTTTTTAACAACTTGACTTGCACCTTCACTTGCTAAACCAGCAAGGGCTGATAATCCAAGTGTTTTAGCTAAAGTTGGTGCAAGTGAACGAGCTAATGGAATAATAGCAGAAAATAAACTTCCACCATGTCTCATTACTTTTCTAACTTGTGCTTTTGATATTTTAATATCTGTTCCTTTTCCTAATGATTTAGCTTTATTAATTTTTTTAATTTGATTAGCTGTTAATAGTAATCCATCATTACCACTTGTTTGTTTATTTTTCAACCTAATTGTTAAAGGAGTATTTGTACTGTATGCTTTTGCAAGTTTTTCTTTTTGTCCTTTTGATAAATTTATTTTGAATGGATGATAAGTTGTCATTTTTTTTATTATTAGATTATATAAAAAATAGTTTAATTTTTTATATAATCTAATAATAAAAACTTGAAAAAATTAGTCCTTACGTAATTTTTTCAAGTTTTTAACTAAAAATTTTCTTCGATATTAAAACTAAATAACTGAAACTTTCTTTAAGATTCCCCGAAGATTCACATCTTATTATTAAATGCGTTATTCCCAAAATCTATATGTAGACTTTATGTCAGGTTGTTTTGGCTGTGTTTAATATTTAATGATTTTCAGAATAAAGTTTTCACTAAATTATGCACCAAAGTTTAGCGTAAAGTTTAGTGTTAGCGTAAAGTTTAGCGTAAAGTTTATGGAAAAGTTTATAGTCTTCTGATTGGTTAATAGTAATCACATGACTATAGACTGTAACCATAGTTACATAATATTTTTTTTTCATTATCTGCTTTCATTTGAATCTTCGTTCACTTCAAGTTAAATCTTTGTATTGTGGTTGTCGTGTAATCTTCCATGAGGTAAGGTTTTTCCATTGCTTTTGAAGCAGTATTCATCCTTTCAATAATTTGATTGAGTGAAGAAGACGCAAACGATTTGTAAATTCTATAAATCTTTCCATTTTCATTTTCGAAAGAGAATGAAAATGTGTCGCTTCTGTCTCTGTGATTTTGCATGATAAATACAATTTCTGCTTGGTTTCACTTGATGAAAGGATGAAAGGATGTAATTAAAGTAACAGCGGGAAATAAAAAAAACAAGCTCTGGATTTAATTGGTTTTTGTCTGTAAGAAGTGTAAATATTTTTAAACAATTACTAATTCATTCCCAATTTTATCAATTTTTACCATTTCTTCATATAAAACTATAGCATGTATATTAAAGTTAGCAGTTGCATTTCTGCTTAATGTATATCTCAATATTAACTGTTTGGGATCTCTAGTGATTTTTTCTGTTTGATATGTAAGATCAAAATAAATCAATCCATATAGAGAATTATAATTAGCTAAATTAAGTTGTGTTCCTGTATTATAATCATTTTTCCTCATAGCGTATGACATTACATCATTAAATATTCTTACTTTGCTTTCACTATCATATTCTGTTTCTGGATAAAATACTCCATTTCCATACTCTAATCTACAGTTTAGTAAGGATGAATTATTATCAGCTTCATTTAATTTGTAAGTATTCATAAGATAAGGGTTATCTTCAGTATTATTATTATTAGGTGGGTCTGATCTTTTCAAATAAACAAAATATGTTTAATATTATCAATACTACTTGATATTTGAAAAAATCCTGATGATCGTGCAGGAGCTGATGATTCATATATTTCCCTTAAATATTTCCATTTTGTTTCTTTCAAAAATGAACTGACAAATTTATCATATAAGGAATCTTTTGGTGTTAATTTTGGTACCCAAAGTAAAAACCTGTTAACAACAACTCTTCCAGCATCAATACCATTAGCCATATAAATTAATTCATCATCATTTTGAAGCTCAATGTTGAATTGTAATTGCATAGGTACAAGCATTTTATCTTCAAGTTCTTCAAAGAAAGAAAACGATTTAATGGTATCATAGTGTTAATATTTTTAGCACCACCATTACCATTGTTTTGAACTGCTTGAGATAATATTCGTCTAGCTTCAAATCCTGAATTAGTATTAGCTGTTGTATTATCAGTATCCAATTTTAGCCACTGATCTGCTATAATCATCAGAATATTCTAACAAATTTTTAACAAAAGTAACTTTATGTAGATTATTAGTATCATAAATGATTTTACCTGCAGATTTAAGCATGATATGATTAATTAAACTGTGTGCTCCATTTATAACTGTAATTCTATCAGCTGCAGCATATCCAGCACCATCTGCTATTTTTTGTAATTGAAATTGTACTTCAAAATAAGCGTTATACCAATCGTAAAATGCTGATCTATCATTAATTGTGAATTTATAACCAGTTTTAATTTGGTGTTGATTATTAGCTGGAATTCTAATCACATCATCCAATTGAAATCTTACCAATTCATTTCTTTGTAAATATTCATTTGATCTGAAAGCCATTTTATTTATTAGATTATATAATTTTTTTATATTTTTATTCCATTACCAGATATTAATCTATTTATTATCATATCAGTATTCTCTTCTTGTTTTTTAACTGTTTTTGGTCTTGTTTGTTTTGTTTGTTTTGTTATTTTAGGGGTGGTTTTTCTCATATTAGCTAGTTTTTTCATTATTAAATCACCAGATTTTTCAGATATTTTTTTACCTAATGTTTCTCCAGTATGAGAAATTCCTGATTCTAATGCTTTTTTAGCTATAGGTTTAGCAAATTTTTTGAAAACAGTTGACATGACACTTCTCATTGGTTTTAAAATATTATCAACAATTAAACCATTACCTTTATGTTTATACATAAATTTACCCAATTTTGGATTATAATAACTAGAAAATTCATAAGGTTTCATTTTTTTATTATTAGAGTTATATTATTTTTTTTAACAATAATGAAAAAGATGTGTCCGCCCCATTAAGGTTAATTAATCTTCTTTTCCCATCTGTGATGTAAATTCTTATACTATTGATAGAATTTTTATTTACTGGATTATAAGTAATTCGTTTCGGTTCAAGAGTAAAACTATATGATGGTCTTAAAACAGATGTACTAAAGCTATAAATAATATCACTATCTTGACCATCAACGAGTGAATCATTAATTAAATCACAATGTATATTCAAAATATCTGTATCTTGACTTAAATTTGGAACTCTAGGTCCAACATTTATTTTGTCTTTTATAATTTTTTTATCAAATCCTAATAATTCATAAAAATTACTTTGTGTAAAATCCAGTTGATAATTATCTTTCATTGTTATAGATACTCAAAAAGTTGTCTCATTAAAAACAATACTGATTGGAAATTCGTCTTTTTTTCCAGATTTTTTTATAACAGTTACTTCTTGAACATGATTATTAATATCTTGATAATTCCAAACCCCACCTGGAAAACTAATATCATGAAAAGTTATACCATTAGTGCTGTATTTGATTAATTGATTGTTGTATCCAGCATTTATATTAAACCAAGTAAAACTCATGTTAATAACTCGGTTAAGTCCGATAACATATTCTGCATTACTATCCAAAACAATTGGTTTACTAAATTTTGTTGTGAAATTTTCAGGTTTGTTGTTGTTTTCTGTTTTAACAGAATATGATGATAATACTATTTCTCTATCCATTTTATATTAATGTTATATAAAAAAATTAATGTTTAAAATATTTTTTATAAATCTTTTCATGCTGAGATTTATTGATTAATGATGATTTCAAAAGTACATCTAAAATTGCAATTCCAGTATTATACATTTCAATATTTGTATTACCAGCTAAAATTTCACCTACAATTAATTCAAGTTTTTTGAGAAGTTCTTTAGGATTATTGAAAAATGTTACATTTCCACCTATTTTTTGAAGACCTTTACCAATTGTTTTTAATTTATCTCTTCTATTTGTAATTATTTTACTATCATTCATCATTTTTTTAAAATTTTTTTCAAGTTCTTCTTTTTCAGGAGAATCTTCCATTTTATTTATTTTTTTTTGTTAATTTACCTTTTTCTATTCCTATTTCTTTCACCTTTCTAGTATATAATTCAAGTAATACTTCTTCTGAATTAGTATATTCTTCAATAATAGGTAAACCATAATCTTCAAATATTTGTTTTTCTTCTAGATCTCTTTGTTCTCTTGATTCCAAATATTTACCTTTTGAATATGGTGGTGGAGAATCTTCAGGTATTTGTTTTTCTTGTTCTGGAAAAACTTCTTCACCAAAATCTTCTGGTATTTGTTCATCTTCTTCAACTTCATCATCACCAATTAAACCTTCTATATCCATTTCTTCATATGGATCTACTTCTGGATAATAATCAATGTCTGTTTTTTTACCAATCATTTTCTTCTTTGGTACTTTATTTTCTCTTGTTGGTACTAAATTACTAACATTTACATCATCTAATTTTGATGTTATAGGTTTAAAGATTTTTTCATAACTCAATTCACTTGTTTTTTCACCTAATTTTTTCTTTGTTATTCTATCATGAACAAAATTTATTTTATTTCCCAACTCAGATTTTTCTTTTGCAAGTTCTTTCCACTTTAATAAACTCATTTTTTATTATAATTATATATTATCTATAATAAAAATGAAAATTCTAAACTATGATCTAGATGATGACATAATTACGAATTACAAGCAATTACATCCTTTCATGCCAGATAAAACTTTCAGAATGCTTATCTGTGGTCCTTCAGGTTCTGGAAAAACAAATGTTTTACTAGATATGATTCTTAGATTATTGTATTATGATAACGTGTATTTATATGCGAAAAATTTAGAACAATCAAAATATCAGTATTTACTAAGAAAATTTAAAAAATCAATTAATAAAGAAGCAGGTTACAATGTTATAGAACCTATTAACAATGAAATTATACCAGTTTCTGCATTAACTGATGATAATCAAAAATTAATTGTATTTGATGATTTTGTTTGTGAAAAGAATCAAAAACCATTGATTGATTATTTTATTAGTGGTAGACATAAAAATTGTAGTGTTATTTATCTTTCACAAAGTTATTACAAAACACCAAAAGATATACGTCTGAATTGTTCTCATTTTTGTTTACATGAATTTCCAAGTAATAAAGAAATTTCTATGATATGTAGTGAAAATAATGTTGATAAAAAAAATATAGAATAGCTACTAAAGAACCATATTCTTTTCTGTATATTGATAAACCAATGAAAGAAATTTCAAAAAATTTTAATGAAAATATATAATATTTAAATAAAAAAAATGAGTTATTCAAATGGATTATTATCAGAATCTAGCAGTTATAAAACAACTCAATATAAAGGAAAACAAGGATTGCAAGGTGTTGGTCTTAAATTAACATCTTCAGGTGATTATGATATTGAAAACAAAAGATTGGTAAATGTAGCCAATCCAGTAAATTTAAAGGATGCTATTAATTATGGTACTGCTGAAACACACTTTTTAAAATTAGATGGATCAACTCATATGACTGGAGATCTTGATTTAAGAGGAAATAATTTAATTCTTCCTGGTGAAATTAAAATGGATAGAAAACTAATTACTGATTTGGATACTGATGAAAATAATGATCTTTGTGCAACTAATATGATAACTCTTAAAAATTATAATAATAAAAAAGCTAATATTTCTGATGTTTATATGAAAAATGAAAGAATAGTATTAACTGATTATTTAGATGCTAATTATCATGCTTTATTAAATGTTCAAGCAGCAGGTGATAATGATGCTTTTCCTTTTTATCATGGAAAAAAAAATTTTAATTTAGAAGGTGAAAATTATGATGCAAAAAATAAAAAAATAATGAATATTAATACAGATGAAAACCAGGATCTTTCAGCTGTGAATATGATAACTCTAAAAAAGTATCATCCAAATGTTCCTGCTCATACTCATGAAGTTACTAAAAACATTGATTTGAAAGAACTTTTTAATGTTGTTAAGTCAAAACAACAGACTTTTACAGATTTAGCAGCAAATTATAACAATCTTGTATCTTATAATGATGTTAAAAACATTTTTGTCAGTCGTAAAGAAATGTTATCAATGGAAACTGGTTTGGATATGAATAATAATACAATTTTTAATGTAAAAAATCCAACAGCAATTGACCATGCTACAAACAAAGGATATGTTGATAATTCAGTAAAAACAAAAGCTGATAAAACATATGTTAACACAAAAATTAGTGATAATACTTCTTTAATTGCTAATAACAACAAAGAAATAAATAATATTTTTAATATCAACCTTCTAAAAACAGAAAAATATGATAAATCATGTTGGTCCATTAGTCCTTCAAATTGAAAAAGAATATAAAGATTATGTTAATAAGTCTCATATCTCTTCAACTTATCATTCGAAGGATCAATTCAGATATTTAATGGAAGATAAAAATGAAAGTAGTGATGAACATGATATTAGAGTGATTGGAATTATTGATTTTCCAAGTTCACCACATTTATTCAATAAAAAAGCATATGATTTTATAATATTTAGAGATATAAATAACATATACTCTGGTAGATTAGGTTTTAAAATGGATAAATTACCTGAAGGAGAATATACCATTTGCATTGAATTCTTTCCTGTTACAATGAATAATGTGAGTGTTGATGTAGTGAGTACGAGTTTGAATATCAATCAACAATCAACGAAACAACTTTCTAATTATACAAGATCAATTATTCACATGCATAAATGGCACATTTCACCACCTGAGTTTATTATGGTAGATTTAAAATGTCAAGGAATTTCTGGTTCACTCAATGAAGGAAAAGCAAAACTGATTATTTATGGTGTTAAAAATTTTGTAGCAGATGTTGATTCAAGTGTGTATGATGCACCTTATGTTTTTGAAAATGGAAATATGGTAATGCAGACGGATATTGATATTAATAATCATGATATTAGTGTTAAAAATCCAACAAAAGATGATCAACCTGTTAGCTTAGCTTTCTTAAAATCATTAAGAATTAAATTTGAAAGATATGGTTTATTTGATAAATCTTATTCACCTGATCATCTTCTAATAAATGATTTTTCTTATGAAGATTAAATTTTAGAAAAAATAGATTATTTTTTCGAAGGTTCATTAATTGATAATGATGATAAAAAAATAAGAATAAGTTTGGAAACAGATAATTCACATTTAGATATAATATTAATTTCTTTAAATACATCACAAAGATCATTTGATAACATAAATTATAGTATAAATAAAGGATCATTTAGAAGAATTAGAATTCATAATGTAAATACTGAAAATATTACTTCAATTTCTAAAATTGATTTCTTTTTTTGTTTCAGTAAAAGTTTATTATAAACGTTATAAATAAAATGAGCATTAAAAGAATAAAATCAATTTTAGAAATAAAAAAAGAACAAAAAGACATATTCGAATTCAATCATATAGCTTCAACTTTAGATCCTGAGAAAATTCAACAAATAAAAGATTTATACTCTTTATCATAAAAAAACCATGGATATATAAAAAAAGTCAATCAAAATACAAAAAATAAATTATATAATGAACATTCTTTCTGTTCTTTTAGCTTCAGTCGGTATTATCACAGGTGGCCCAATACGAGCCCATTACAACTAGCCATCATCATAAAGTTCTTCTGCCATCTCAAAACCGCAAAATTCCAATTGGCTAATTTGCGCTGGGCGGTAAACATAGTAAATTCCAACGTGAAGTCAGCCATGTGTAAAAGTTCTCGCCAGTTTCTGATTGGTGAACATATTGACAGTTGACATAATTCGATTACCAGGAAATCCGTGGGCGTTATGCAAATAGCCCATTTCTTATAGCAGGCATTCCCTCCCTTCTCCCCCACCCTTTTTCGTGACCCCAGTTCCCCCTCCCCGTTTACGCCTGCCATGCAGGCTACGATACTAAATCATATTGATACTCGTGAGGGATATCAGTTGCAAGAAATCGCATCTATATTCTACAGTGAATTCGTCGACTTCCTGGTTATGTTGTTTCTCCTTGGGATATATCTATTGTGCAATAAATCATTATCTGGAAATAAACAGGAAATAAGATGTCAGACAAATCATTGTTAGACAGGTGCAATAAAGACTGGGTTGTCCAATACTCTGACAAATTTATGCATAGCATTGTATTGCATTATATGACCATAACAATAGTTTAACAATACATTCTAGAACGGCAAAATACAGCACCATGTATTACAGTACAATGCAATGCATAAATTCGTCTGAGTATTGGACCAGTATGGCAATAAAAGCAATCATAATTGCACAGTGGATCTTTTAAAATGAGCTCAGAGGAGTCAGGAAATATTGCAAATGCTCTAATAAGCCCCCACGGGACTTATTAATTCCCAAGGTTCTAGACAGGGGGGTTTATTGGAGAGGGAGCTTATAAGAGAAGGGGGAGGGGGATGGGGGGATGGGTGGGGGATGGGGGGATGGGGGGGGATGGGGGGATGGGGGGGAGGGGGGGATGGGGGGATGGGGGGATGGGGGGGGATGGGGGGGATGGGGGGATGGGGGGGGATGGGGGGGGATGGGGGGAAGGGGGGATGGGGGGATGGGGGGGATGGGGGGAAGGGGGGATGGGGGGGGGGATGGGGGGGGGCTTATTAAAAATTCATTGAGCCAAAATGCCAATCATCATTTTGCTTCTGAACTGTCACCCAGCTTTAATGAATACCGTATGGAGTATGCATTTCTTTGGTCAAAAAGCCTATAAAACTGGCTCATATAAAGTTCGAAGTTGGTGCTGTTGGGCCCAAGAATAAAACCTACTTTTAACACCATAATTTGCCCTATGTCTTTACTTTCAATTTTTTGCTTAGGGGAAGGGGGAAGGAGGGGGTTTATAAGAGTGGGGGGACTTATTAGAAAATTGTAGCTCTAAACTGGAGGATCATTAGAGAGGGGGGCTTACTGGAGCGTAAGTCATTACTTGCCGCAAAACACTGTACATTGAATCAAAACAACAAGAGGACATTGCAATATTGTTGACTGCAGAGGCTTGCACACCTTTACATGTGATGTCCATAAGTTGTAAGTGTAGATTTTTTGACTGGAATAATTGCCTGTTAATCATATTTGTTGTCATACTTGAATCCTAACAGCCAGCAATATCAATGGTGATATTTTTCATAAATTAAGGCGTGGGGACTTGAATGATCTGTTTCCCGATGACTTTCAATTGAGGAAAAGGGTGGCTGATTTTTTAGAGGATATGGTAAGTATTAAACAACATTGCATTTACTTCCAACTTTGACCAATGTTTTTATTTTTTGCTTCTTGAGGGTAGCATATTTTTCACAATAATGTTAAGCTGGTAGTACAGCAACTAATCCCCCCGGGGCAAGGGTTTCATTAATTGTACAATAGGATGATATAGGATTTAAAATGGTTAGGCATTCCTACCATTTTTGTGGGCTGTCCTTATCAATTATTTAATGGCTAAAGCAGGTACTATGTTCAGAGTACATGAATGCCAGCACCTGGGCCCCGCTTCTTATGAAAACCCTGCTGGAGAGTTTATAGTTACAACTTAAGGTGGCTCACAACAGTTTCCAGCATTTTTCAAGAATTAGAATTTGATGGGTCATTATAACTATTCTTTATCAGTTGATGCTACAATCATGATATCAAACGAATGCCCAATGATTGGTGAACACGTTATCATTTTTGTGACACAATATGTTACTATAGCAACAGTATAACATGCTGAAAACACCTTTAATTTTATCTTTAAGTGTTAAGGTGGCTCTGAACCCCACCTACAGAATGTTTTTAAACTTTGCCAAAAGTTGCATCTTATCCTACTGATCAAAATTCGACAATAAAAAATGGGGTTCACCGAGTCATTTTCGAGTTATTAACACTTAAAGCTAAAATTAAGGGTGTTTTCAGAGCATGTTATACTGTTGCTATAGTAACATATTGTGTCACAAAAATGATAACAACGTGTTCACCAATCATTGGGCATTCGTTTGATATCATGATTGTAGCATCAACTGATAAAGAGTGTTTTTAATGACCCATCAAAATCTAAGTCTTGGAAAGTACTGGAAACTGTTGGGAGCCACCTTAATTACCTCATTTACAATTTTTTCCTTTCTTTTTTTTTTTTTTTACAGAAATCAGGAGCCTCGGATCCCATTCCTCTGACAAATAACAACCAATATTTTAATGATGTATGTTTACTATTGGTAATACTATACATATCATACACTGTATGTTACTTTGTAAATAACATTTTGCACAAGGAATAAAATTATTTAGGCTGAATAGTAATGTGTTCTTCTAGGAAAGATTCACACCCCTTCCACAAACGTTTTTTGCATTGGACACCATCCTGCTAGAAATTCCAATTTAGCTTTATGCCTTATTTCAAAAGATGTGGCTTAAAAGACCCACCCCCAACAACCTGAGAATTTTGGCTGGGGGTGAAATGGAAATTTCCCTGGAGCCACACAATTTTGCAGACTACACAACTATTAAAATGGTTCAGCTTCTGGCCTGCCAAACCCGTATCTGCAATAAATGTTAAACAGGTTACTGCAGAATTATTCCAAAAGTCTTGCAGATTTTCAGAATTAATTAAACAATCAATGCATGGTTCTTACCCGGGGGTACTCCCCTATAAACATGACAGAGGTGATTGATGGAAAATTTCAGAAAAGCTTGTAAAAGGCACAAGAATCTTGTTTTGTGGATGTGGTCCAAATTCATTTTCACCCCTAAGAAGAGGTACCAATTCAAGTAAATAGTGCAGAAATAGAAGTTATTTGTGTAACAAACATGGTTACAGTTCCTGTCAATTTTTAGATTGATAACCTTAAAGGTTCCTAAAAGGTAACGCGGCAATTCTAGCCACGGTCATTTTAGTTTTTAGCACCAATTCACAAATTTTACCCCCTAAAGGTATGACAAGCACCACGGTCATTTTTATGTGGGAGTCCGCCCCCTGGAGAGGGGTACTTACAAGCATCAACTTCCTCTTTCCAGGTTGTTCCCACACAGGCAGCTGCTTGTGCTACAGTTTCAGAAAGAAATAAGATTTAAGTATGGGGGCATTGAACAATATTATTATAAGTGGTTCATGCTTTAGCATGCACTGCATATATCAAGTCATGATGCAAGCAAGAAATTTTGGAGAGCAAAAGAGAATTGAGTTGCTGGAGGTGCAACCAACAGCAACTCCAGCTACTTGTCATGAGTACTCTTTAGACTTCTCAAGCATATCATAACTTGATATACTCACCACCAAATGCCAGTGGAAGAGCACCTTCAAGGTGATGAAAGCTAGCAAAAAGTTAAAAAAAAAAGAATCTGCAAAAACAAATTAATGAAAAAGAGCATAATTAAGTTCTCTTTCATCAACTGATAAGCTGGGAGGAATTTTTTTTCCTTGGGAAAGACACCGGTCAACTTTATTTAAATCTGCATCAGCAGGCATGCTTATGTGTCATGAATTTGATTGTAAGCATTTGGTAGACATTTCTATGTTATTTATACAAAAGTCTAGTTAAAATGCGCATTCATGGAGGCCGTTAACAAATTACTGAAAAATGATAAATTAAGTAAATTTGTCCAAACAGCAATTTCGATGCCCATAGTTTTATGTGAGCCTATATGAGAACCCTCCATATGAGAGGATCCCTTCTTAATAAAGGGTGTCCCTTCAACAATATTTTCTCTTTTCTCTTTTATTTACCCAGGGCAACAGTACACAAGCTCCCTGTTCAACAAGGAGGCAGCAACTTGTCACTGATACTGAGGTGAGACTTAAAAGCTAGTTACTTCCCTAACCTCCTGGTGTCACAAGCAAACCTTGTCCACTGGAACATAATAATGTGGAAATGTTTATGTTGTTCAGCTACATTGTGAAATTATCCAGACATCCTCAATCTCAGAAGGGCACAACAGTGCTAGCCCTGGGTTCTAAAAATGTACGATAACAGATTGTTGTTTCTAACAATGATTTTAATTTGTGATTTAAATCATCAAGTTCAATAATAAATAGACTCAGGTCTTCAGCAAGTCATAACGTAAACTGCATATGGTAGGTTACAGTGCATTGCATATATAAACACTAGAATACAATACAAATTGTTCCATAAAAAGGCCCTTGTATGAATCCAACCATCCGTCAGAAAGGTGTGGAATTTTTTTGCAATAACCCATTCCATTAAATTAACAGGATTTGAGTGATGACGAATCTTTCAATTTTGACTCTTGGGTAACTGCACAAATTCAGAAATGCAGGGAACTGCAAAATGAATCCTTCAGTCAAGACAGTACTGATGAAACATATGACTCGTATGACTCTGATGAAACTTTTGACCCTGGAGTTGAGGTACAAAAACAGATACTGTATAAAGATGTCATGCATTCATACATTCACGAGTTAAAGTATAAAATATAGATACCAATTAAACAACCTGCCCCCCCCCCCCCCCTTCCCCCCTTCGGAATCTTCAATGATTGACCCTCCACAGGGCAGATATGAATATTTTTGGGAACCACACACTGACACTTCTAATTCAAAATTAACTGTTGCTTTTAAGGTTGCACAGCTGGATGACTCAGAGAGTGAGGAAGAGGTACATATATATTCAGTAATAATTATTATTATAAAAAAATGTGGATACTTTTAATTTTCCTCAAAGATATTGCTATGTTCAGCTGCTCTATAAATTTGTGCTTTAAAATAAGGTTTGTGTATGTATATGTTCAAAATACATTATATTTACCTGTGTTTCTTTAGACCGAGCTCAGTTGCTCAATTCTGCAAAAGGCTGAATTGAAACCAGCTGCAGGAACAAGTGGAGAAGACAGCATTTACAAGCAGTTCAAGTTTCCGGTTCCCCCAGAGTTGTCCAAACCTGGATCAAGACCAACACAAAAGGCAGTCAATAAATTTATCCGAGAAAGTGTGGCTTGCCTTCAAGCGCAAACAGGAAACAACAAACCTGATGCTGAAATGTTGCGTATAGCAGCAAAAAAAATATCCGACAAGGTACCAACTCTCCAAGACCCAAAGCCACCAGGCTTCTCATCAGAGATGACATTTCCTTACTGGGTAAAGACTTTCAACTTGTCACTTTCAATTTTAATGATGACCTGAAAAATAAAATCCCATTGCTGATTCAAGTCAAAGTTTAGTGTAAGCTTGAATGAACATGCCAGCTAAAATTATCCATTTGTAGTATCCTTTTTAAAGAAACTTACACACCAAACCATGCCAGACAATTATTTTTTTTACAATTGCCCAACCAACCCGATTATTTAAAAAAGGTTCCTAATTTATTGGCTGCTCCTCCCTTTTAATCTTCATTTTGTTTTATGATATTTTAATACATTTGATTGAAGGTGTAAGTCATAGACATCCATAATAAAAAACTAAAGTTTTAAATCCTTTGCTAATAATTGTTATGTGTGTTTTACAATTAATTCAATATAGGCAAATGTCCTGTATTTAATGAAAAAAAGGATTTACAACACTACACACTATTACAAGCCCACACTGGTGGAAACCAAAAGAAAATCAGAGGTGGTGGGAGATGCCGAAGATGAGGAAAAGCTGTACAAGCAGTTACAGTTGGAATTGAAGAAGAAAAAGCCCAATTTGGATACGGTTCATCAACTTCAAGAACTGACACTGAACCAAAGAAGGGAAACAGTTGAAAGCATGGAAGAAAGCGACATCACCCAAGAAATCATTGAGAAATTCCCGTTTCTCAACAAAGAAACATCAGTAAGTAAAAATTCATTGAATTCTGGTAACAGTATGTCTGAGTGCAATGTGTGTGTAATTTTCTCTTGACTTAAAGTAAAGACCTATATTACATACCTTATTTTCTTCTTGGACATTTAAGTGACCAATATTATGTAAGGTCAGAGATTTTTCTCTGGTTGAAGAATGTTTTGTAGTGTAAATTAAGCACGATGCGCACCAGTAACTGAAAATCCCATGTCATATACACTTTAAAGGAACTACACATTTCCCGGCACCCTGCAAAAGGATAAACAAACTGAGTATTTATTACAAACATATTAGTCATTAACTTTTCTCCTATAATTTTTTTTTTGATATATAGTTACTGGTTGAGATGGAATTACTAACAAGCTGCACTAAAGCTGACTTCTTGAAAAACTGGAGTGACTCCAAATTACGGTTAAGGAAAAATGTTCAAAGGTTGATGGATGGGAAAGACAAAGCAACAGAATATGAAATTCCAGGTAAATATTATTAATCCTAAGTTATTACATTTATTATTAAGTATTATATAAGGTATAATAAGATTATTCTTGACAACCATGCCATGAACATGAAAATAAATGGTATACCTGGATATATAGGAAAGGGCAAGGGTTTGAATTTCTGAAATGATGGGTACACAGCTAATGATGTCAACAACAACAAACATGTACTGATCATCGTACAACACAGATTTTTCCATCATTCTAACATGCTATTTTGAAGTAAGAAAATACTAAATTACGGTTATGTAATAACTAGTTTATCAAATCCTAAAATCCAGAAAGAAAGATCCGAACATTAGTGTTTTTTGTAAGATGGGTAAAGCTAAAATAAATAAGAAAAAAGTAGAAGAAACAATAAGAGTAGGTACTAAAAACTCTTCATTGCCATTTTGACAGATGATGAGTATGGAGAACTCTTAATGCACCTGCCTGTTATTTTTGGCTGTGAGCCACTGTTTTATTTCATCGACCAGGTAATTCATTTTTTATTTTGTGGAAGGAAACAGTCTGTAAATTATTACACGAGGCTGTATACGTACGTTTACCAACAGTGAACATATATTTATACATGTTGTTGTACGAAGTTGCTATATAGCATTCCAAGGAAGATGAAAATAGACATGTAGCTCTGAGAACTCAGTGAACACACAGCCTTTATCTCACAGTCCATCACTAGAAGGTCTAAGTACATGTACACAGAGCTGAGTTGACTTAGCCTGATCTGAGCAGCATTTAACTCATTTTCGGGGAAAGTATCTGTGAAACTCACCAGTGACTTAACAATATTGAGCAGGAAGACAAAGAAAAATTTTTACAAGTTCTTACACTGAGGTTAACCTCAACATTTTACCTGGAGAGGAGCGGAGCATGTACTAGCTTTCTCGAAGAGTGGACAACTTTAATCTAGGCTTTAACCCAGGCCTTCCTCCATGCCCGAGGAGGGGAATGGGGCGATTTTGCCACTTTGAAATCGAAAAAAAAGAAAAGAAAACAAGACGCTGTGGAAGCGTATACTTGGCCATCGTTGTATTAGGCATATTGGAAAATATATGTCTTGGGAATCTGCATGCACGTTATTTCACGGTTTGGTGGTAGGGAGTTTTGGGATAGTGTGAGCAGTCTAGCAAAGAAGCGCGTTAACCTTCTAAAACAAGAAGACACAGCACACTCAGCGTGCGAGATCGCACGCAAATTATTTATTTATAAATAGCGTGTCCACTGTGTCAAAAGATCAGAGCATTGGAAAATACAAATCGATGCCTACTTTGTACTTACCGTTGAAATAATATTATAATAATATTTTATATATTATTATATATTATTAAATAATAATAATAATGGCTATGGCTTGCTCCTTTGGTGTAAATGGGGCATAACATTTGCCAGAGCGTAAGCGTCATGAGATAATAATAATAATAATAATAATAATAATAATAATAATAATAAAAACATGGTCTTTTATCTTTGCATACTTTTCATGCTGATTAATTGTAGTTTTTATATTTAGGGTGAGGATACAACCAACTTTGCCAAAGGCCGAACACCTGGGTCATTCAACACATCCCAGCCATGGATCATCATTTCAAAAGGGGATGATGATTCCTCAGAGGAGCAGTCTTTTCTTGTGGTTGACCGACAAGTCATTTGTGAGCTAACAGCAGACTCGACACTCTTTCTTCATGCACTTTTTATGCTGCTTTCAGTGCATTATTCTTTTAATATTGCATATAAAAAGAGCCAGTCCATGATGTATACTTTTTTTGAGGAATTTTTTCTTGGGATTACTCCCAAGAAAAAGTCTCAAAAGTATCGCAATACTGTTTATGATTTGTATGCTCGTTAAAGAAGCTATGTCACAGACAACACGTCTTTAAGATATTGGCAAATTTTTTCAAGTTTGTCATTCAGAATGTATCTTAAACTTTGTCATTTGGAATCATCTTTGTTTATTTTCGGGTTTTTATTAATCCGTTCTTTCAGTATACGTTGTTCGACTATTACTTCGAGGGATAGCGCGTTTAAACCATAATCATTTGAACTGTAAGAGTTATAAGAAAAATTTATAATATATATGAATAAACAGCGGTTTATTGCACACAGTCTTTTCTTCACAGAGACTTCAAAATCGTTTTTCCTATGGGCCAAAAAAAAACATTTAAGTCAAAGTTAGATTTGACCAGTTATTTTAAATGTTAATTAGTAATAATAATTTTCCCCAGATACCTTTTATATTTTTTTATTAATACATATGGGACATGTATGCAATTCGTGGATTCTTGGTGTACCCTTTTCATTTAATTTTGAAATTTATGTAACTGCACTTGAATGTATTGATTCAGGATAATAAATTGCATCAGTTTGTGTTGATGTCTTGAGAGTTTTTATGTATACGAAATCCCAGGGGATGGAATATTAATTGTGGGGAAAACCTTAAAGGTCAGATCAATGAAGGTGACTTCAACGAACCTGACACAATTATCTGATCAATGGTAAATTCAACCTTAAGCAAGGGAGTGTGCTTCATACTTTCTTTTCAGAAAGGTAAAAAGTTTCCATTGGATGTTTCAAATACATGTTTGGATTTATTTTTGGATGAGGTTATGAAAAAATTTTGAGTTCAATTCAAGAAACGAGAATCAGAACTTTTTCTCAAATTAAGCAGTTTGACATCCTTGAACTGCTACTGAGATTGAGAAATGTTTCTTCCCAAAATAAGAAATCTATTCTGAAATTGAGAATTTTATTGAAACAAGAACTAGTTTCTTAAATTAAGTATTTTTCCTAAAATGAGAAATTTTTTATGAAAATGAGAAATTTAATTTAAGAAAAGAAAGTTCTGAATTTGTTATTTATTTTAAGAATTTTTTTCTTAAGACAAGAATTATAAACTTAAGAGTGAGTATTGACTAATTTAAGGACTGCAATGAGAGGTGGTGAGTTTGATTATCAAAAGTTTATATCCGAGATGAAGCTTTTAGATCAAGAAATGATTGATTTAGCATCTACTTCAACAAAAATGGAAAAGAAATATAATAAAGAATGGAAATAATTTTAATACTATTTTAGTATTAAAATTAAATAAAATTAGGTAATGGACAATTTTTATCATCTAATAAAATTTTACCTAATGGAACTACAAAATTATTAACATCTGTTCTTGATAAACTTTTATGAATCTTAGATTTTATTTTATTTAATATTTTCTTTTCTGTGATTTCTATATCAAATAAATCTTCATCTTTTCTTTTAACATAAATGGTTTTAATTTTTATTCATAAGAAATATTTTTTTTAAATTAATTTCTTTTTTTACAAAATCCCACCAAATATTATAAAAATAATCTGTTTCTTCTGAGATTTTTAATGGTATCTTTTTATCAACATTTTTATAACCTAGAATAACTAAAAAAAAATTTATAATAAATATAATATTAATAATTCTTTTTGTTTTAAATTTGTCTTTTAGTTTATTGATTAATTTTTCATTATCAATTTTATAAAGAATTTCATTAATTTTCATTATATCAAGACTTTCAATATCAATACATTTTTGAACTTCTTCTATCTTTTTCTCAAAATAATATTTTCTATGATATACTGATTTTTTTCTATAACCACATCTTTCCCAATCAGATATATCTCCAGTATAACTTAAAATTCTTTGAATTTCAAGACCACAATCACAACAAAGTTCTCTATAATCAACAACCTCTTTATTTTTATGTTTACAATTTTCATGTTTATATTTTGATTTTTTCTTCTTTTTTGGTTTTTCATATTTCTTTAAGATTGAAGAAAAAAATTCAATATCTTCATTTGTAATCATCATCTTTTATTATCTTAATGCTAAAGTATGCATTTTATTTTTACAAATAAACCTTTTATCATCATTTGCTGATAATGCTACTTTATTTGCTTTCAATGAATAAATCTCATGATTTTTACTTCTTATTATATTCATTTTTCTTAAAATATTTTTTTCAGAAAATAAACATTTTTTATATTCTTCATGATTTAATTCTTTTTTAATTACATTCTTTTTAATTCCTTTACATTTTATTTCTTCTTTTCCATCTTCAAATTTAAAAGAATAAAGTTTAGGTCTTAATCCTACAAAATGAGTTATCTGTTTTCCACAAGCTTCATCTTTAAACATTCCTATTACTTTTTTATTAACACCAGTTCTAATTCCACTTTCATGTTTTTCTGGATAATCACTTGTATCAAATCTTTTTCTAATATCTTTTCTTATATCATAATAAAAATCATACATGTGTAATTTTGATAAATCAAGAACAGCTTGTCCAACATAAATTGGCTTGTTAAAAAATATTTCTGTCTTTTTCATATGAACTGCTTGTAAATGTAAAGAAAATATAGTTACTCTATCCAAATTTGGTTTTGCTGATAATTTAACTACTTTCTCTTTTTTTTTTTTTTTTTTTTTTTTTTGACATCTTTATTAACAGTCACAAATTACCTACATGTACACCAGACACATCTGCAACATTAAAAACATATCTACAACAAATTATTCGTACATATATGTTATATAAATACAATAATATAATCATTTAAGAAGAATTGCTTAATCAAATTAAGACGAGGAGCTTCCAGTAGTACTAGTGTTCAGAGTATAGGTCTTCCAACTTGTATTTAATAGTTATTTGGTTAATAAAGTCGTTCATTAACAGGGAGTGGCAATGTAGCTTGTTGGTATAAATATAATAACGCATGAACAACAGGGTGTAGTTGAATTTCCTAATTAACTTTGGATTAATTGAGTTTGATAAATTTCCAAATAAGTATTCTACAGCGGATGGATTAAAATTAGCATGATTACACAGGTTGAACCATTGTACCACATTATGAATAAATCGTTTTGTAAATTGGCAGTCTGCAAATGTATGTTCAATTGAGTCTTGTTCTCCACAATACACACAATCACTATCCCCTTTAATACCGAATCTGTGTAGTTCCTTTTTGGTCACTACAATTCTGTGTATAAATTTAAAATGGAATTCCTTCAGTTTGTTCTCTCTGCAAATTTGATTTACAGATTTAAAAATATTTTCCCAATTTCCTGCATTTAGTGACAAAAACTTATTCCATTTAGTTGGTCCAGTTTGTGGCGAATGATGAACTTTCCAGTTCAGTAACCAGTAAAAGTCTCTTACTTTTGCCGTTTCTAGATCTAACTTCGTTGACTTGTCCAGTTCAATTTTTGTATATTGATTATTTAGAAATATTTCTTCATGAAAATCTGTCCTGTTTCTTGCTTCTAATAGTAGGTGATGTGGGACGGCACTTATAACTTGATAGTAGTTTAAAAAGTTAGTCTTACAATTATATTTTAAGTTAAAGTCTTTATAAGATAAAAATTGGCCGTTATTATCTAAAAGATCCTTAATAGAAATTATTCCTTTTGAAAGCCATTCGCTTTTGACGAATGGCTTGCCATCTATTAAAATCTCACAATTGTTAAATAAAACAGTTTTTCCCGGATTGTAGCTATATAGAGATTTTAATTCTTTGAAAGATGATAGGATTTCTTTATAAAATATTGGAAGTTTGGGATTTATAAATTTCACATCGTAGTTGCAATGAAGAAGAAACTTTAGACCACCCAGTTTACGGAAAAAGTGATCAGGAACTGACTTCCAATTTAAATTTGTGTGACAAAAAAGTCGCGGGATCCACGCGAGCCGCATTGCCTTTATCATTAAATTAATATCAGTCATACGGATCCCACCTTTATTGTAGTCTTGATAAAGGCCTTCTCTTTTAATTTTATCGTTTTTCTTGTTCCAAAGAAAATCGAATAGCTTTCTTTTGATGATCGTTGCAATATCTCCAGGGATATTTATGTTAGTTGCGGAATAAACAATTTGCGATAGCCCGATAGATTTTGAAATCAATACTTTTCCAAACAGCGTAAGATTCCTTGAACTCCATATATCTAAGTTGGTTTGTAATTTTTGCACTTTTAAGCGAAAGTTGTAATAATCATTCTTGTTTTCATCATACGAAAAGTAAATACCTAGAATTTTAACCGGATCTCGTGGCCACGATAATTGTAACGGTGTAGCTCTATTGTTTAACCATTTTCCTAACCATAAGGCTTTCGTCTTTTTTGTATTTAATTTCAGTCCGGAAACACCTGCAAATTCATTGACTATACTGAGAGCTTTTTCGGCCGAGATAATATCTAAGCAAAAGAGGTTAGTGTCATCCGCAAATTGGCTGATCTTTACTTCGTTTTCATACATTTGTATTCCTTTAACCAGCTTGCACTGACGGATTCTTCCTGACAATATTTCTGCACCACCTGGAGAGCATGCGTGATCTGGCCGCGGACGGCCACGGTTTTTGACGGTCTGGTTAATTCTTCCCTCGACTGTTTGTTAAATGAAAAATCTTTAATAATGCCTGAATTATTTGGGCTCTTGATCAGCGCCAAGACTTAGATGGGCAAGAAAAACAAGAGGGGAGACAGAGAATCTACAGAAGAACAAGAAGATAAGACAGCAGCCAAACGTCCCAACATGGCGGACGACCAAGATGACGAACTACGAGACGAAGAGCAAATCAGTCTTATCGATATGCACACCATACTCATAGATATACAAGCCACAGTGCGCAATATGTCAAAGGAACACACTAAACTGGTAACAGAAGTGATGGAATTAAAAACATCGTCCAAGAGACAAGAAACTCATATCGACCATATGAAGAAGACTCTCGACGCAGTGATCAAGGCGAACGAGCATTTGATGAAGGAACTACGTACAGCGAAAAAACGAATAAAGGAACAAGACGACGAAATTGAAGAGCTTAACGACTCTTTAGATACTCTAGAATAATACTCGCGAAAAAACAGCCTTGAGATTGTGGGGATTCCGGAAGGCGTATGCGAGAACGAGGAAGCAATACTTAAGTTGGCTACGGCTTTAGAAGTCGACATTAAGTCCGAGGATATTGATATATGCCATAGAGTCAAAAGAAAAAACAACAAACCAATAATTGTCCACTTCGTAAGCCATAAAGTTAAATCGGCTCTTTACAAACAATGCACGAAACTAAAAAATATAAATTTTTCTCAGTTATTTCCAAACGCTTCAATTGCTGCAAGAGTTCAGGCAAGCCACATTTATATTAATGAGAATCTAACGGCCCATCGAAGAAATCTAGTTAGACTGGCCAACCTCAAGAAAGAAGGACATTTGTTGCAGGGAGTTTGGACAATCGACGGGAAAATATTTGCAAAGACATCGCCGGATGGACGACCCTTTAGGATTAAATCTGAAGATGACTTGGAGAATCTTTGAATGTAAATGACGGGTAGGATCTATAATTCAGGGAAATTTACCTTTACTACAGTTACGAGGGAAGAAATACACCATTAAGGATTAGGTTACACGAACGTTTCGGTAATCTCTAAAATATATTAGTGTATTTGTGTTTTGTTGTATGTTTTTGTTTTTAATTCACTAATTATTTTACAATGCAAAATATGACAAAATATAAAGTTATCTCTTTAAACGTTAGAGGTATCAGAGATCAGATTAAGAGGAGGAGCATTTTTTCATATTTAAAAGATCAGAAAGCAAACCTTTATTTCCTTCAAGAAACATATTCAGACCCAGAAGACGAAAAAATATGGCAAAGTGAATGGGGAGGTAAAATATTTTTTTCTCATGGGACGCGACACAGCAAAGGTGTTTGTATACTATTAAATTCCACTGTCGAGGGTAAAGTTGAATATTCTTTTAGTAACACAACAGGACGAATTTGTCTGATTAACATACATTTGAACAATTTAAAATTTTCTTTCTGTACTATTTACGCTCCTAATAATCAGTCGGAACAATTAGAATTTATTCAAGAACTAAATAATTGCATCATTGATAAATCAGAATTAACCAACCTTATTATCGGTGGTGATTGGAACTGTACGCTATCAAAAAAAGACAAAAAAGGCGGAATTCCTTGGAAATCAACACCTTTCAGGAATCTGCTCTTGACTACAATGGAAATGTTAGATTTAATCGATGTATACAGAACCAAGCATCCAAATTCCCACGGATTTTCATATCATTCTAAAGCTCTTCAAGTTAAATCAAGAATCGACTTTTTCCTGATAGCAAAAAACATGGCGGGATTGGCGAAAAATGCTGGAGTTTCCACTTCGATTGCACCTGACCACAACACAATCTATCTAAATTTATTGTTACCTGAAAACGCCCCGAGGGGACCCGGACTCTGGAAATTCAACAACACTTTACTTGAAGATGAAGAATATGTAATATTAATTCGAGAACTTATCCCTCAAATACGTGAAAAATACTATTCTATACTGGATAAACGACTTTTGTGGGAGCTAATGAAACTGGAAATAAGAGGTGAGACTATCAAATTCGCGAAACGTAAATCTAAGATTTTTTCACAAAGAGAAATAGAAATATCCAAACAGCTTGACCAATTAGACAGTATTATATGTAATAGCAATAACCTGCAAAATATAGATAGTGTTTTGAACGAATATGAGGCACTGAAAACAGAACTTCAATCAATTTATAACCGTAAAGGAAAAGCTGCAATATTTCGGTCAAAATCTCGTTGGGTAGAACAAGAGGAAAAGCCCACAAAATATTTTTTCAACCTCGAGAAACGAAACTACAACAGAAAAACCATTAAAGAACTGCGATCTGAAGATGATGAGATAATAGAGGGAGACAAAGAAATACTTAAAGCTATCGAAGTTTTTTATGACAATCTTTACACCTCAATGGGAACTATGCCACAGGAAAATTTCGATAACTTTATTAAAAACTTGGAATTCCCAAAACTCTCCGAAGAGGAACAGGAAAAAATGGAAGGACTCTTAACACTTGAAGAATGCAAAAAAGCATTAGAATCATTTCAACAAAACAAATCTCCAGGTGAAGATGGCTTCACCGTGGAGTTTTATAAATTCTTTTTTCATCTCGTGGGACAACATCTATTGGAAAGCTTCAATGTGGCTTATGAATTAGGAGAAATGTCTATCTCTCAAAGACGGGGAATAATAACTCTAATCCCAAAAGATGACTCTGATCATTTGGATCTTCAAAATTGGAGACCAATAACTTTACTTAATATAGATTACAAGATTGCATCAAAAGCCTTAGCTAGACGGATTGAGACCGTATTGACAAAATTAGAACTACTTTCTCTTCATTATCAACTAAAAAAATATTTTGTCTTTTTCTAATATTTTCTATTGTTTTACCAAATACTGAATTATTCATTAATTTAAAAAAGTCTTTTTCAAAACTATTCTTTGATTCTTGTCTCAAAACTGTATTTTTTTCTATGTAAGGTTTCATCCATTCTGATTGATAAAATGAAATTCCTCTATGAACTTTCATTAATTTCATTCCAAGTTGAAGACATTGTTTAAGATTTTTATAATGAATTACATAATTTTTTTTAGGTAAGAAATTACCAACAAGTTTCTCAACTTTATCAATTACTAATTTTTCTGTAGCAAGTGGATAATCATTATGATATTTCCATAATTTCTTTGGATAATCAAGATCAACTTCAAATATATAACCATGATTGTTTTTTTTTTGTTTAA